>JAFIDM010000002.1:66746035-66766131 GCA_023159025.1 Thereuonema tuberculata
AGTTCAAAAACCGTGGAATAGCATATCATTCAGAAATGGTTGGATATCAAGTCTGTTTCTAATAAACGTTCCTTTAATAGACATATTAAATTTCCCTGATTTGTCGTTCATCTGATTTGACTTAGAGATTTTCCATTGCTCGAATGTTGCTTCAAATTATTGAAGCAAATTATGCATTTTGATCTTTGGTTTTCTGTAGGATAGAAGAATACAGAAACTTTCATCTGTTTGTAACTTCATTGTGCTTAGAATGTATCAAACACATCAACAGCATAATGCTCTAGTAAAATATGAAAATCTTTGAAGCTCTCAAGTTTTCAGCCTTCAAGTGACTTCAATGATGTAGCAACCAAGAATACTGCATATGTAGACTGTAGGAAGAGACTTCCCTGTGTCGAAACTTCACTTCAATTTCATTTACTGGCTATCTGGGAGGTTTACGGGTGACTCTTACATATGCATTATATGCAATGTAGCATTCAGTGTAGTCAGTTGCCAGCCGCAGATAGATATAGACCTGGTCATGGTAGCAATATTTAGGAAAGCCGTAGTAGTATGGGAGCCCTCACATAAGGTCAAGAAAGGGAATTTTCAAGTTTAATACATATCATGTGATTTCTTTCTTATAAGAGAAAATTCCAAAAACGGAACGTTGTCTCAATTCCCAAAACGTTCCATGACAGTGTCGTTGTCCTCTATGATATTGATTGATTAAATAAGAAAGATGATTTTCTTATCAACAAATAAATTCCTGAACAAAATTTTCCCATGATAGTTGCATTTGATCAGTATTTTCTGCGGTTTCCTTATGTAGCGTGATATTTATGATGGAATAATGATATCAGTCTAATGTCTACAATATCCTGAAAGTTATATGGGAAGCTGGAATGCAAAGTGGAAACACTTCAATCACACGGCAATCAGATTGTGTCGTGATAAAGTACATCTGCTAAAAAGATGCAAAATCATTGAACATTGCAATAATATGAATGTATCAGTCTGCCTCTATTCATCCACTGCAAAGCCTCCTGCTAGTATTTGGTGATGATGTACAAATCCTTGCCCGCTTTTGTATTGATCTATTAATGCAAATAAAGAATATTTTATTCAATTGCAAGTCTGACAACAGGATGATAATGATGATCATCACCAAGATTCTTTTTTCAGGAAGTCAAAGAAGATTCATTGAAAATTACATTGATGATATACACCATTTGACACCATTGAAGATTATTATAATCAGGGTTGGGATGTAACGCACTATTAGTAACGTCGTTACTAATAACAGTTACTGTTTATAGTAACGATCGGTAGCGCCGTACTTTTTCAATTGAGGAACTGTAACTCAGTTACTATTTTTTGTAACGCAGTAACCAAAACGCGTTACTTTTTCGTCCATCTTTTTTTTGTTTACTTTCACACCAAGCTATTGGGAGGTTTAGTGTCACGGTATATTTTCATTCTTATATAATTAACCGTGCCACTTTATCCCTTATTTTATCTTTATTCATATATTCGCCCCCCCCCCCTCTTTTATCCTGTGAATTTCAACCAATATCATTACTTTACTGAACTAATTGAAATTTCTTTATTTTGTGTTTTCCAACTTCGAAACGACGAGAGAATTCTCGTCTAAATTCCCCTAAATTCCCCTTGTTCCAGACCAGCCAACCCTCACCGGCCCCAAACCCTAAACAATTCGCAGACGGCAGGGCGACACTCCGTGGACCACCCATCTACCCCGAGACACGGGTCAAGGGTCACCCCCTCTAAACATGAGGAAACGACCGACCCCAGTGACCTTGGGTCAAAGGGCTACATCTGGTCCGGAAAATTAAAAGACGGCCTGATACCACCACCTGCCCTCTTGTCTCTCTTTGCTGTTCTGTTTATCTGAGAACTTCCTCTGTTTTATTTTACTTTGTCTTTGGGCCTGTCAATCACCCCCTCCTTCGCGGCTTTCCCGCCTCTTCGTCGCCTGTCCCATTATTGGTTAATTTTGTGTGTTTTGGTGACGTAATCAGTTATTCTTTTCAATTATTTTTAACTTTCCGGAAAAATAAATGAGTTGGAGTCAGAGTAGTTAAGCCGTTAAGTCGAACAAGATGTAGTCTCCACAATTATTTGGACTATTTTTATTTTACCCTTTCCCTTTAATTTTGCCTTTCGCCATGAATGAGGACTAAGATTAGTGACATAAGAGAGATACGGTGACGGATACGAAACTCCGGTCGTGTTTTGCAGTGTGCTTACGACATGGGCTCTTAGGCGCTGACAACCGAACGGAGTTCAGTCGAAGCCAACGTGAAAGAGTACTGGCGTCACAAAAACCATGTATTCCCAGAATCACCGTTTCATCAACGCCGCAAAGAAGTCACCAAATATGCTTCGTGTAAAGTGCCGACCTCAAGAAGCGTCCGGGCTAATTCAGAAGTTCGTTTTGGGAAGACAAAGTCAAGGCATGGATAGGCGAGTCCCTGATGGGCAAGAATCCCAGCTGACCGCATCGCCGTCCGTAAACTGGTGATCACCGCGGGATATGTTCGTGCGTCGCTTCGGCAGTGCGTTTGTAGTATTATCGCCAGTGTTGTGAGCATATCAGCCTTCATAAATACATCGAAACATGTGCTACTAAACTAAGAACCTTGGTGCAGCGTAGACGTTGGAGAAATGCGTAAGTGACAGTTTGAATAGGCCTATTCGTTTTGTTAAGAATACGTTTTGCTAGCAAATATCTTCTTCATTTTTAATAAGTGTTAAACTGTACGTTCAATCAACACTACTTCTGACTTTTGAAGTTTTCGTTTAATTGACACTTAATTTTATCTTGAACATTTTCACAAAGAAAGACTTTCGAGAATATACTTTCTATATTCATTTAAGTTAACTTGATGCTTTCTCAGTGAGCCTTAAGCCCATTGTTTTAATTGTTTACTATGTGTATTTACATTTAGCCTTACAGTAAAATTCATGTTATTAATCTTTACCTGTCTGGGTTTTATTTACTATTTATCCTTTAGTTTATTATTATTATCTTTCGGTTGTTCGTAATCCCAAACGGAATGGTAGCAGAGATATTTTCATTCATTTTTACCTTGATTCACGGAATGATATAAAGTTCCCAAATGGTTTATTAAGGAAATATTTGAAATTTAATAATAAATTAATTTTTTATTGTGACATTAGCAAGAACTGTTTCAAAAGCGCTGTATCAGTTAACGGGGTGCTAGTGTTGCTGAAGATCTTTTCTATGAAGATTATCTTAACAGACTAAATCCAAATCTCATCTATGGTCTTTTCCCGTTCATTCTTGTTTGAATCGTCGACGAAGAAACACCGATTTTTATGAATCTCTTCAGTTTATTTCTTGAGTGGCTACTGAGCACAATACTAACACTTACCATTATAAATTCGAACACTCATTCGAAACAAAGATACCTTGTAAGAAGTAATGTTGTAAGAAACTTAAAGAAAGCGTTTCAACATAATATAATACAGGGGTGAATTTACGGAAAACCTGTAATTCGTGTCACAGAGCAATAAATTGTAAATGATTGAAAATATTTGTCATTTTTCAAAATCACACATTGAAGTACAAAATATACTATAGTTTCTTAAAACCTTTTATTAAACTATAAACTATAAATAAAAGGTTTTAAGAAATTTTCTGTAAGTTGACTTTTCTTGTGTAATTATACTATAGTTTAGTATATTTTTTTTTTTTAATTTTATGGAATTTCCAAAAAAAAAGTTGTCCACAGAAGGCGATTCGTCACTTCCGTGGACTGTCACAAGCTACAGTTATATAGCTTCTAAAGATCCGAACTGTTTTTTTTTTTTTAATATTTTTCAAATAATATATATATATTGTGAAATCAGAAAATACTTAAATTTAACATAATATTGAGTGAAATTTTTTTGCAACCGGAAGTCTTGTCACAAGGTTTAGCCATCGCTTTTGTGGACATTCCTAAACTTTCTGAAAAATCCACCCGATGCGCTAGTTGTCTTCCATTTCACTTAAAAACCAAAGTTTAGACGGCGATTTTGGATTGGGAAGTGATTTTATTCGTCTGAGTCGCACATTTGTCAGGGAAATATTACCTTTTTATTCATTTTTCGTCATTTGCACAGCTCATCCCATCATTTCTGTGGTCTTGTTTAGAACCTAATTTTTCTATGGAAAAATGATTATTTCTAGGCATGATAATTGAAATATGGTAAACTTAATTTTCTGAATGACACGTGTTCCTAACCTCAAAATGAAGTGCACAAGGGTCAAGAAACATAAGTATTCGTCACTTCCGTGGACATGACTTCCGTGGACATTTGGGGTCCATGGAAGTGAGAATCATCAACAATAGCGGATACTATGTTTTTCACGAAGACTAGTCTTTCACTTCCAATAAGGATATTTATAATTATATAATATATATATATATATAATATAATATATGATATATGTAATTATATATTTACATTTTTATAGCTAAGAGGCGATCCTGAGAATTTCGGTAATCCTGCATAGTCACCCTGCGTTTCACATTGACTAAATTTAGTTTGAGATAAATACTGCTAATAAGAAAAACTGTTTAATAATTTATTCTTTAATATTTTTTCATAAATAAAGGATATGTATCTGAATGTCTGTAAGCGAACAAAGATTTCTTTCCATTCCTTGATTGTAAAAAGAACTTTAAAACGCGACGTCAAAATTTAGAAAGAAAAACATGCTCTCTATCTTTCGAAATTGCCTTCAAAGGGATCAATATATTTCAATTGTGATAAAAAACAGAAAATAACTGAATAATTTCATTTAGACGAGCGAAGTGTAATTCATTCTGTTTTAATAGATGGTTCTGGAGAGGACAGCGAAGAACTCCTACAAAATCTTACCAAGTTCGTTACAATATGAGAATGAAGGGAAGAACTAGGCTGAAAAGTTTGAGAACCACTGATCTGATGGGTCTTCAGGGTTTATGTTCAGCAACTATTTGCCACACAAATAATTATATCATCCAAAAAAGAGAGAGAGATCAGAGAGAGAAAATATTTGGTGAATCATTTACAATTTTTGTGCTTGGTTTTAATTGAAAGTGTCTAATGAAAGTTTGTAATTTGTTATACTGGTTAATTCATATATTATTCTCTTTTCTATAGTATATAAACTAACCAGTACAATAGTGTTTAATGCAATACAAGTTTAATAAAAAAAAATGCAAACACCACGATTTATTTTTGATATTTGCTTGGAAAACTTTGTTCTTAACAGTTCTTCTTCTTCTAGTTCCTTATCCTTATTGGATGTTGGAGATCAATTGTTTCCAGTACACTCTGTCTTTGGCTTTGTGGAAGATTTCCTCCGAATTTATATTGGTCCATTTTTTGATGTCGTCCATCCACTTCTTTCTTGGACGTCCTCTTCCTTTTTCACCGATGATTTTCCCTTCCAGAATAAGTCTTTGTAGCTCAAACTTTGGACCTCTAATCAAATGTCCGCAGTCTTAACAGTTAATATTTATAATTATTATGGATACGAAACTCTACTCCTCTGAAATAAGAAAAAAATAGAAGGGCTATTGCTCTAAAAAAAATGATATTTTGTTACTTGGAGTAATACAGTAGCTATAAAAGGTTGAAACTGCAAATAACTGACATGTAGCAAATGCTTATGAAAATGACTGTTAGTTTCAGTTTTGATACCATGATGGCGCCACTTGACAGTAGGACCCACGAGTTAGCAGAACAAAATTCCTTTTTAATATCATTTTCGTGATTCTGTTGTAAAAAGTAATACAAATTTAACTTTTTGTTTTTTTAAGAGACCTGCGACTTAACAAATAAAATATTAACTTTAATTTATTATATAAAATAAATAAATAAAATAATAAATAAAAATAAAAATAAAAAATAAAGTCACAGGTGATTATCAACTTAATTCAATTGCTATAAACTTACCTTTAACAAATTGTTAACGCTATACAAAGCATTTTAACTAATTGTATGGGCATATGAATGGGCAAAAACGATGGTCTTATTGATGGCGCCTACGGTAACAACAAATACTTAAAAATCTTATTTTATCACCACACTTTTTTAAAATGTTCAAAGAAATGATTTACAGAGAACATTGTTTTGAAAAATGTATCACAAATCTGTGAAGAAAAAATGCTTTCCTAGATAATGTTTGAATGTGCTTGAAGTTTTTCGATTAATACCCCCCCCCCATTCCGTTTATGAAGTTCACGAACCTAATTCAGTAAATTACAATGATGAAAATAATTCCTATGTTAGCTAAAAATAAAAAAAAATTAAAAAAAAAAATAGCAGCTCATTTGTGAACACAAGGATTAATTTATTGATTAATAAAGAAATGCATTTTTTCTTTTTCCATGAGTGACAGCAATAAAATATCTATTCGCATTAAGATGTATCGGGGAAATTGCTTTGTGATCCCAGATGTTGTGTTTTCATGTACGTTATCTACATAAAATTATATATTTGCAATAAGAAATAATTTTATAGCAAACTCAATTCACCAACGCCATCTATCCGTCGACAGATAGTTTTCTTTCATCTCCCATCGTCTCCCATGAGAGCGAAAGGGAGAATGGCATTTTTATCTAAAGTGACCGTAACTTAAGTATAGTAGTTTCAGAAGTCTCCAACAGAGGTCGCTTTTCAGAATTTTATCAACGGAAGTGCTTCTCTTTTCCGGTCTGTGGAATGATGGAAACGAAACAAGAGAAAGAACAGCAAGATCATTATGTGTTACTTCACTTTCCTCAATACAGTGAGATATTTGATGTTATCTTTTCGTTAAATTGAAGTTTATCTGTTTGGATGAATCCAAGGAATCGCAATTGATGTTATGATAATTCCATTTCAGAAGCACTTGGAAGAGGAAGTATTAACTAATCATGTAGAAAGATACTCGTCAACTACAATAGTAATATCTCGATTTATCTGAAAATGGAAAAATAATTTTAGTAGTTTTGAAAATGAGAATAAGATGAATGAAATATTAGAGGGATTTTGCCCATTATATAAATAAATATAGAAATAAAAAACTTATTGAGAAAAATGAATCAATGTTCGAGTATTAAAGTAAAAGGCAACTTCGTTGTGCATTATATAATAAATCCTTTACTGAAAATAGCAGTTTAAAAGTTCATATGAGATTACATACAGGTGAGAAGCCATTTAAATGTGAGTTTTGTAAAAAACCTTTGCACAGAAAGGCAATTTAACTATGCATATAAGATCATATACAGGTGAAAAACCATTTAAATGTGAAATTTGTGAAAAATCATTTTCAACATCAAGAGATTTAACAGTTCATATGAGGTTACACACAGGGAAAAAACCATTCCTGTGTTCATTTTGTGAGAAAAGCTTTATGACATCATAAAGTTCTGTAATCACCTTAAAATACATACCAAAGAAAAACCGTTTCGGTGTGAATTATGTGAATAAGCTTTTAAACAATCGAGTGAATTAACTAAGCATGGAAGATCACATACTGGTGAAAAGCCTTATCCATGCGAATTTTGTGGAAAATGTTTTTCACAATATGCTCATCTTTGTTCTCACTTAAGAACACATAAGCAAAAAAATAGTTAATTTGTCGAAAATCATCTGTCAACACATTGGCTTAACCATTCATTATATAATTGTTCACAACTATTTATATGAAAATTTCCTTTCCAGTGTATTGTTTGATTATTAAGAATAAGGACTTGTGCGTGACAACAGGTAATTTATTATTAATACAGACATTGAGGAAGTTACATTTGGTCAATATCTTGGAACACACAACAAAGATGAGAACCATGAATTATACAACAAATATATACATCATTCATAATAACATTGGTGATGCAAACAGAACACAGTTTGCATTATTGATGATGATATTAGTCACAAAACATCCCTTACCTTAAGTCTAAATTTACATTGCACACAAACAAACTAAAAAAAATACTGTTATTTGTCATAAGCCAAATCTTTCTCGAGGTCTTACTAATCTGCCAGAACGAATGTGATAATAATTTTCTTTACTAGGCTCTTTCCTTTCTTTATTTACAGGCATTACTTCAGACTTCTTATCATCATCCTTAAAATCATATCTTTTACATCAAAATTTTAAATGTATCCTATTTTCTTTTTGAAAACTTGACAACCTTCGGCATTAATTTTTTATTCATGACGGCTACATTCATTCTTAAATTTCTAGACATTAATAACTGAGAAGGTGAATTAAGTTATTTTTAGGTGTGTTTCTATAAAACAATGCTATGTAAGGATAAATATTAGAATCTAAACATTTTTTTAACATATGTTTGACAATCTTAACTCAACTTTCTGCTTGACCATTAGACTGAGAATGGCATGGATTAGGAACTTCAATGCTCAATATCCCAATCATGAAAGAATGATTTAAATTCTGCTGACAGTGACGTTGGTCTAGTACACGAGCAAAATGAGATTTCAAATTAATTATTACATTTGATGCAGTATATTTACAATTTAACATTGCTATTTCAATAAATTTTGAATAATAATCAGTAACCTCTAAATATATCTGATTATTAAAATACATTAAATCTATGCCCACTTATTACCATGGATATTTTGTGGTACCATGGTTTTTTTTAATGTTTCCTTTTGATTCATGGGTCTATATTTGAGCACATATAAGACATTGACCAACAGATTTTTTAAAATCATATTTGGCCAACAAAATATATTTCTAGTAAAATTAATACATTTATTAATTTCCTGATAACTGTGAATTTTCTTCTAACATTGCTTTTTGAATAGACTTTGGAACAATTAATTTGTCATTTATAACAGGAATTTCAACTCGCTTATTCCAAAAGGGTTTTTAATAATAGTTCTAGTATCTCTTTAGACTTCATCCATCTCTTTAAATTATGGGTTTTAAAACTTGCAAAGTTTCATCTCAGTTAGTGGCTTGACATAATTTACTACGATACTCTTTACTTATGGCTAACTTTGAATAACTTGAATGAACAGGATATGGCAAGTCAGGCTCAGAATCAACTATATGGGATTGTTTTGAAGTATCTTATGACAAAGTATCTGTGGTTTTGGCGATAAGAAAATGAAAGAAAATCTTTCCGCCGCACAATGATTACTGTTCAATTGAACTTTCAATTGAAATAATTTAGCAGAGTAAATGATTGAATGTTCTTCCTCAAAAGCTGATGTGGTATTCGTTGATAAAGACGATATTTAACACTATTCACAAAGAAATGCCCAGACTAATTAAATTTAAAGTTGAGTTAAACTGTTCTTATTACTTCTTTATAAATAAATATAATACAATGTTGTTAACATATGCATTGAACACTGCATAGTAGGATTTTACACTTGAGTAAAATTCTTACACTTTAGGTCTGTTCTTAGGACTATCTGGCATTAGACATATTTAGTACTTTTCCTTAGCACCTAATAAATATCTCACTATGATGAAATACTTATCCCAGTCTGTCACAGGAATCAGTCCCTAGGATTCTTGTTACATCAGGAATTAACATGATCCATTTCATCAGATTAAGTGTTTCTTGATTTTATTAAGTTTTTAATAAAATCATTAGCGATCTAACCTCATGGAGAACCAAAAACTGCATCACTTGATGCTCGCTTCTTTCTTTTTAGATTGATCATTAAAAGTCTATTGTTGAGCGCACAGCACTCCATTTTCAACAACAGAAACATTATTAACACTTGCTTTCACATTATTTTCTCACAAGTTCTTTTGGTTTCCTTGGAAATTAATTCTTTAATCTCTTTTCCAGTTTAGTATGAAATTGATTTTCCATAATTATTTACAAGGTAAGATTTATTTGGTTATCGGGGTAAATATCAATGTAAATACATATTTTTTCCTTTCATATTTACCAGAAGTATCAGCAAATCATTTCTTTACCTTGAACATAAGCAACATTTAAATCATAGGTCTGTAATGTTAACATTTTTTTTTTTAAATCTGCTGGTAAATCGTAGAAAGGTTTCTTTGAACAAATACACTAATGGTTTGTGATCAGTCTGGACAATTACTTTATTGCCATAAACATATTGATGAAATTTAATTGAATAGCCAAAAACTCTTTCTCAACCTGAGCATACTTTTCTTGCGTTAAGGTTAGAATTCTTGGATTAAAATCAAATGGTTGATTATTTTTGCATAATGACTGGTCCTACAGCTGACTTAGATGAATCAGAGACGACATTAGGGCAATTTAGAATCATAATATGCCAAGACTAATCATTTCCTTTAAAGACTGAAAACTTTCTTTCACAATTTTCATTCCATATCCAATGAGAAGATGTTTTCAACAAATTTTTTAAGACTTGAGTTTTTTTCTGACAACTTCTTAATAAAAGCATCAGGGTAATGAATAATGCCTAAAAAACGTTGTAATTCTTAAATATTTATTAGTGGTGTTAAATTTGTAATTGCTTTGAATTTATCGACTTCGACACCTTCTTTACTAAAGATTTAACCTTTTTAACGAACTTTAGTTACCAAAAATTTGCACTTTGTCTTATATAATCTAATTAAAAGTTTATTATAATAAATATTATTATAATATGACAATATTATACACAAATACAGTTATGGTGACTAGCCTTCATGAGTTTACTGTTTTGCTTGAATTGGCTTCTTAAATACCAGATGACATTTGCATAGGATAGTCCACTATTGATGGTGGTACAACTCTTTAATAAATAATCATTTCGGGTGTTTGCTCTTCCTACTACAGCTACTTCTTTGAATAATGGACGATGTCTCGTTTTCGTGTGATGATCAAACATTACTGATCTGTCCATGTCTTTACATTTAAATAAATATTCATGTTGGGTGATTTGATTTTTCAATCTCTGGGTTATGCAACCAATATCCTTTTGCTTCAATTATTACAAGGAATTTTACATATTACATTTTTTTTGGGATCCATGACATTACCATCAAAACCATTAAACTTGACAGCATTTCTGTATTTATTTGCTACATGAATATTAAATTGCTTAAGCAAATGTTTTTATTGCTTCATTAACTTGAGTAACATACGGAATTACTACAAAGATTTTATTTTCTAATTTTTAAGGCTTCTTATTCTGATTATTTAAAATTGCATTTTTACAATATTTTTTTTATTTTTTTATTAACCAACTTCTGAGGATATCCATTCATTTCGTATCTAAATACACTATTTCATTATTAAGTAACTCTTCTCGAACATAACAAATAAGCTACAATAATTATGTATATATGGTGTATATATAAATCTTCTCAGAAATATATACCATAATGGAACAGCAACAATTAAACTACAAATAAAAGGGAATAAGATACCTTTGCAAAGAGGAGTGAGACAGGGAGATTCCCTATCACCTAAGATATTTACGGCAGTATTGGGAGAAATGATGAAGGGGATAAATTGGAACTCTGAGGGTATTAATGTGAATGGTCATCTACTTTCTCACCTTTGCTACGCAGATGACATTGTCCTGATTACCAACTCCGCAAATGGATTGGGAAGGATGCTGGGAGATTTAGCATCAGAAGGTGCAAAGATTGGTTTAAGGATCAATAGAAATAAAACAAAGATCATGTTTAACAGGTACCTGAAAACAGAAACAATTTTACTGGAAGGTTCCCCAATTGAGAGAGTGGACTCTTACATTTATCTGGGACAAGCTCTATGCATGGGGGAGAATGTGGAGGCTGAGATTGAGAGGAGGATACAGCTAACATGGGGTGCATTTGGAAAGATAAGACATGCATTTAAAGATGAAAATCTGCCGTTGTGCCTTAAGAGAAAAATCTTTGATCAGTGCATACTTCCTGTCCTAACCTATGGTTCAGAGACGTGGACCCTAAATAAGAGACTGGAAGATAGATTACAAACTACGACTCGTAGAATGGAACGATCGATGCTGGGTATAACCTTAAGGGATAAACGAAGAAATACATGGATAAGATCACAGAAGAAGATTAAAGACCCATTGGAGTTTTATCAAATCCTCCAAATGGCGATGGGCTGGACATTTGTCCAGGACTTCCGATGACAGATGGGCATAGAGGATGACAACATGGTCCCCAAAGGGAAAAAGGAAAAGAGGCCGTCCAAAAACCAGATGGAAAGATGAGTTGGCAAGCTTTGCGGGCGCAGACTGGATGGAGAGGGCAATGAACCGGCGGAAATGGAAAGATATGGGGAAGGCCTTTGTCCAGCAGTGGACTAACAACGGCTGAAGAAGAAGAAGAATTATGTATCTCATTTTTTTTATCAAATACATTGGATAGTTTGATTCAAAGTTTACACTTCTTCCATGAGTTCGTTTTCTGAATACTCCTGTTTCAATTTTGTTTTTCTTAATTCTAATGTGACAATCTAGATAACCAAAGGTTCTGTCTTCATTTTCAATCTCTTTAGTAAATTTTATATAGTTTTCACAATTATTGATTAATTTTTCCATACTTTCTATCGTAGTCTCTCTTATGACAAATATGTCAGCTACATACAGAACTACATTTTTTTATCCATATATTTGCTTTCCATATTCTTCATGACTATATCGGCAATCTCAGCCAATACTTGATTTACCATTGTCATCCTCTCACATTACATATATATTTTGTTTTTAAACCTAAAATACAAATTATTAATGAATGTATCTACCAATTCATTCAAAGCTACCTTTGCTACATTCCACTGTTTTCAGTGATTTTCGTCTATTACCACATCAATGATCTTATTAATTACATCATTGCAATTGATCCATATAAGTTTACTACATCATATGATACCATTTTATTGCTATTGAATTCTTTACATTGTAACCTACAGGATGGCCGGGAAGTTCCTGTAGCCCCTACTATGTTATAATAATAGCATTAACGACATATTTAGATTTTGATGCTTCTCTTCATAAATTATGAACAAAATAAAAAAATTTGATAACATTGTAAAATAAGAAATATAAAAAGTTAAAGCTTCGTGATTGTGATGAAGTAACATAAGTACTTCCTAGTGATACTTGTAATATTTGTCATTACTATCAAACTTCTTATTTAAATTTCATGTTCTATATGCGTGTCTATGCATTTTGTATGAAGATAGTTGCTGAAAATATGTTAATTGTATAACTACGCAAATAAAAGAGACTACACTATTCAGACAGCGTAACTCCATGAAATAATCTTGCTTTTCTCAGATATTAGGCATATTGAAAAATAAATTATTACTTTGTATGTAATTTAAGGTTTTACATCAAATATTTAATGGCAAAGTATTCTGATACCAATGATAACATTGCAAGACTTAGATTTCAGTTGGTAGCCTCTTTAAGTAATTTTTATTGCTATTACAACATATTTGTTACTATGTCTATCTTTTCTTATCCTCAGTAGTTTGGACCTCTGTGATGGATTTGATGTCCTAGACAAGCCTTCTTGTGGTTCCCCCACCCTAAATAATATTAACTAAGCCTTTTGCATTTATTCGATAAATTTGAGATTTAAAATATAATAGAAATTAACAACAAAGATAATTGAAGAAAACTTTACTTACTAGGCTAATGCAAATTAAAATGCAAATTTATTTGATTTTTGATGCACATTTTAATGTTTCTGTAATTGGCTTCCTAATTTAATTTAAGATTCATTCTCCTCTTACATTTTATTCTAAATATATTCTCAAGACCACATGAATTTAGTTTTAATATTACCTATTTCAATATTATGACTAACAACAATTTTCAGCCCTAACCCTGTATGGATTTATATTTATTCCAATTATAATTTAGCTGTGACATTGTTAAATTATTAATTATTAATGCCAATTATTATAAAATTTAAAATAATTATAGTAGCTCTTTAACAATACTCTGGTACACAGAAAACTTGCTTAAATTCAAATTTTGCAAATGTATTTTTGCCTGAGCGCATTGTGGTGGTGGTGATAACATGAATGGGATGTAAGAAGTTAACTAGGGTGGTCTTGACCACTGGTTTGTAATTCTGAGATTCTCATCCCAATAGATTGAAACAAAAATCATTGAGGCTGTGGAATACCAAACGTGAATTTTCATACTTATATATTTTGGGGGAGTTTTTTTATTAGATTAGACTAAACGCTGAAAAACTTGAATTTTGGTTAAAAGCATCTGACCTTTGATGAGGTCACCATTCATCTGGTTGAATTTGGACGTCTGGTTCTGGTTCTACTTCTTCTTCAGTATGTATTTTTAAGAACGTATTGAACAAGATAATAAAGATAAGAACAATAACGACTACAGCTATGCAGACAACGGCAGCAAAACAAATAAGAAGAACTGTTACAGATGAAACTGAGCTCAGGGAACCGGAGAAGCCAGTTGTGACGGAAAAACCCGAGACTGTAATAGCTATCCCTACTTCCGAAGCATAAGAGAACATACTTTATTCAAGCGAAAATAGATTAAAATATAATAAAAAAAATCCGATGCTTAATTACAGTAATTACTATGAGGGATTTTGAGGATTATTTTTGAGTGGGAGGGAGGAAGTTACGGAAGAGGTTCCAAGAAAGCGAAAAAAGGAAAGTACCGGTACTGGTTTGCTTGGTCTGGGAATTCCTGTAACAGTTCTTCTTATTTGTTTTGCTGCCGTAGTCTGCATAGCTGTAGTTGTTATTGTTCTTGTTATCTTTATTATCTTGTTCAATACGTTCTTAAAAATACATACTGAAGAAGAAGTAGAACCAGAACCAGACGTCCAAATTCAACCAGATGAATGGTGACCTCATCAAAGGTCAGATGCTTTTAACCAAAATTCAAGTTTTTTTATTGTTTCTTTATGCTTTAGAAGCTCCATATTGATTCCGAGATTGTTCCTATCAGCCTCTGTATCGAGACTTTGCTGTTTACTGCTGACTACTCCTAGCTGATGAGCATCAACAGCTGTTCTAGGATGTCACTTAGTAAACACTTGGTCTCGCCCATCATTATTTATTAATATTGTGTTTTTTTATTCTTTCAATGAGCTTGAAAAATAAAAAAAATTAATGAAGCTGACGGAATGCCAGCACATGAATTTTCTTACCTATTTTTTTTTTAATGAGTTTTTTTATTGTTTCGTAAGTTTTGGAGGCCGTGCAGGAATGGCCGAGCGGTCGTGACAGCAGTCTCCGTGTGGGCATTGTGTCGATTCCCGGCCGTGGCTTGGCTGTTTCAATTTCCTTTCCTGTGTTGTTAGCCTCTTCTCCACTTTCTCTTCGGTCTGACGTCATTCCTTAATGGCGTCCTGGGGCATGCAAAGGGAAACCACCCCAGTATCTTTCCCCCAGGTGTTTCTGAGAGTTCCACGTGAATTCCCTAGAAATTGGATCTGTCTCCGGACAGAATACTATGGATGGATGGAAGTTTTGGAGGTTCCACATTGACTCCAATGATATCATTTCTGTTGAAAAAGCAGCTTATTAGTGGTTTGTATAAGGGTTAAAAATCACAGAGAAATATCTCAAAACTAAGGTTAAGTTGATGTACTTTCTGTAATACAATCAGTTATTTGCAGTTAACTTTCCAAACCGAAAGATTGTTTTTTCTGTTCGTATTAGCTTTAAAATGTCATCGTAATTGATATAATAGTTTAATTCCTGCGACCCTTCAAAAAATATAAGAACAATTGAAAGCACCAATAACAAAAACAAAATGCTATAGTTTAATCTTTTAAGGCTTATTCCTTGTGATTCCCCTCAAAGTGAACTAAAACATATAAAACATAAAGCTACGCGAACACCATGCAATTTTTCTGCAATTTAGTCCTCCGATTTTGACGTCACGAATTGATATAAACCTTTGTCAACCTGGAACACGATGCAACTCGATATGCAACTTGTGAACGATCAACCGACCCATGACAACGCAGATTTTAAATATGTCACGTGTGACGTCAAGCAAAATTCGGTTATGTCGTTTCAAACATAATATATGAGTGATTCATTTGCAACATATGATAAATATTGTTTCAAAATTATTAGCCGCTACGGAATTGAATTTCATGGTATTATTTCGAATCAAAAGTAACGAATGACCAACAGCCAATAAGAAACAATGCTCCCCTGGAAACAATGACTTCATAACTGTTGCATTACCGCGTCAGCAGCATTCCCATAATGCAATGCGTTTCCCAAACCCGATGTGGAAAATCCGAAAAAATAGGGATTTTAAACCTCTCTGATAAATTCTGCCGCATACAATTACTGCATTTCAGTATAAACTTTATTTATGCGTGAAAGAAACTCGCACTACTCTAAAGCTATGCGAACACCATGCAATTTTTCAGCAATTTAGTCGTCCGATTTTGACGTCACGAGTTGATATAGACAGTCTTAAGTCCGTTTATTTGCAACTTAACTGCAACTTTTGTCATGCAATACGAGTTGTTCGTTCAGCTGCAACTCGAAAAATTGCATCGACGTCACTGGTAATTACCCAATCACAAGGCAGCGTTGGAACACGTCAGTTGTGAAGCCAAGCCCATGAGAAAAATGGCGTCGAAAATAGTATTTGCCGATTCTTTTTGAAGACATGCTCATACTCAATGAATATCAAGAGTATTGCGAGTTTCTTTTGTGCATTTGTCGACTTCCACGCAACAATTACCCAGGCACACAACAATTCCACCGATAATTAACCCGGCACGCCCTTGTCCATTGTTGAACTGCGGCGGACAATTGAAACAATGTTTTTGCAATTGTTAAACTGCGCCGGACAATCGGAAAAGGAAGATTTTTATATAGTAATATAGATTAGATGTGATTGATTTAGATGGGATCTAATTATTTGATTTTATCATTTTTGCTATATAGTCTATATCAATGTCTAATGCGAATACAATAATAAAAAATAAGAAGGACTATAGTAAAAAAATGATTGCTTGTCCTTATTCAAGAAATAAAACTTCTAAACACAGAAAACAATAGTTGCCTAATTTATTAATCAAATTAATAATAAAAACACTTTTAACAAATTGAGAGCAACTCTAATTAAAAATAGACTGGCTTTAATTTTTTTTATTCTACAGAACAGATTTTTATATGAAAAAATTTGTAAAATATTCAATAATATTGTTTACAAAATTTTCTTAGATTCTTTTCATATATTTTCAATTCGTTTATAAAATAAATATATATTTGATAAGTTTACAATTATTCATTTCTTAAAAATTAAAAGAGAAATATTATATCTTTATAATATCAATATGTCTACATATTTCTTAAATACACTCAATGCTTTGCATTAATTTAGCTTTATATTTATCTATTCTCGTTGTCATAAATATTTCCAGAAAAACTTTTGCACCTTATCAAATAGTTTTCAATTTGCATTACATTACAATTCAATTCAGCATATGAAGAAAAGGATCATATATAATAAATAAATCTTCAATAAAATTTTTAAATACAATAGAGCCCCGATTATCCGCGGAATTGAGTGGCAATGACTTCGGGGATAACGAAAATCGCAGATAACCCGAAAAAAAAAAAAAGGTGTAAACACGAAAAAAAAAATATTTCACCATTAAAACTACGTTTTATTGTACAAAAAACATAATATGTAAAACTTTTAAAATATGTACAGTAAAGCTCTATGTTTGCATTCAGAAATTCTGAGAAGGCCTATAGGATCACGATGCGCAATAAACCTGCCGACCTTCGCACTATAGGGCCTATTGTATTTTCCCTGTTGTTGGCTTGGATTAAAATTGTTTTTTTTTTTGATGTTCGTCATTAAAAAAAATTTTCGCGGCACTCGCGGATAATCGTGGCTCTACTGTATTACAGTATCTTACAATATTACAAAATGGTGATAAATTTTCTAAAAGTACATAAAAACAATAAGGTATCATAAATATTACAAGACTTGACAATGAGATTAAAGAGAAGCCAGTAATAAATACTATTTGCTGTTTTCGTTATTTTTCAAATTTTTAAATAAATATTCATTACATTTTTCTATAACAATAAAAAAATTATTAAATTTTTTTACATTTTAAAGGAATATTGTATGATAATAATACTGACTATTCTAACCCGAATAAAGTAATAATGACTAATTTATTATCACAGTAGTCTTAATTTATCGGTCTATTCATTATCGCAAAAATATTTTTACAAATTCTGTAATGCTATCAAACACTTGACAATGTTGGATCATTTTAAAGTTCTTTTTATTTCATTCACTTTGCAATAAATCTTTCTTTGATAAATCAAAAAGTTATTACATATTTAATAAAACTAAACAGAAATTAACCATAAAAGATATTAATCATCTACAAATGTACATTAACACTACAACATAACATCATGAAAATATTAAAAATTTGATTCGACGTAACTCGAAGTGTAATAGAAATAATAGAAGTTATTATTATCGTTTTGCACCATCTAAGAAGAAAACAAAAAAACACTGCAAAAAAATTAAAATGATACTATTTGAGGAATTAGAACCCATAGTCAGTCAGTTTTAATAGACCAATGTCTAGCTGAAGCGTTCTTATTTTTCAAAGATCTTCAATTTTGAATCTGTGCCGTTGATTCTATAACAATTGGTTTTAGCTGTGTAATGATATGGAACATGTTTTATTCTAAATCAAATCTTACAAAGTACATTACATAATTTTTATTACAAACCCTATATTTTTTTTTTTAATTAAATGGCCCACGAGCACATCTCGCTTCTCAGCAATCATGCGGCCATCTAAAAAAAAAAATTACATAGAGAATGCATATAGGATAGAAGGATAGAAGGATAGAACGTAGATACAGAAAAGAAAGGTAAAATATTCAATATGTTTTTTTTTTGCAATAATAAAGCCATACACCTGCGTAAATGAAGTAAGATATTTATACAAGTAAAATACAACGTTTCACTTGTATACAACAAATATCTTAGTTCATTTACGCAGGTGTATGGCTTTATTATTGCTTCAAATACTATGCAGTGCACGTACTGTCTGACAGATGGTTCTTGATGATCCCGAATTTTCGCGATTTCACGTGATTGACGCGAGAATAGCCTCTATCCATGTCTTCTCACAAAATGGCGAGAAAGAAGGCTTATCGACTCCGGGAAAGAAGCGGCCACGAGCAAGCCCCATTACTGATGTCGACGATTTTCACCGATGCCTTATTCGCCGCTGCATCCATCGCCTTTACGCTGAAGGTAAAATTCCAACTTTAACATTTTTTCTCTAGCATTTTCCTAGTGACAGATACTACATAAGATTCACAATACTACATTCCTTGAGACCTGCTCAAGTGGCTAATGGCCAAATCTCGTGATTTTCGTAATTCCCGCGCAAACGCGATCATCAAGAACCATCTGTCAGACAGTAAACGTTATGTTTTTGTACAAAATATTCAATATATTGCAAATTTTGAATAACAGTTTTCATAACAGAATTTTGAATACATAACAGTTTTCATAACGTAATTTTGAATAACAGAAATTCATAACTTTTTATTTTAGAAAAACAATAAATTACAATAACACAAAAGAATTTTGTATTATTCCTAACAAAAAATTCAACCATAATGGAGGGATTGTAATGCTAAAGTTACATGTAGCGAACGATTTGCACAACTTCCAATGAGCAAGTATTAAAAAATGAATAACGACATTTTCACAAATAAAATAAAATTTGGAACTTTTGAGAGTGTAAATTACCTCGTACATTACTATTTTTCTAAAATTTTGAAATTTTGTTTTTATTAAAACTACTTCTCTCTAATAACTTATACGACTTTTATCCTTATAATACTGTGTTTTAAAAATGTATTTATTTTAATTACCGGAATCATTTTTCAAAATATCTAAACTGGGCTATTTTTATATGAAATATAATTTTCACAAAGATTTAAAATTGAATCACAATTCCAAATAGGTCACAATTGCAGGTAATTTCTTTAAAATTTTCAGGGTGTTTTATTCCTACCATTTGACAATTTTTGAAAAATTAATACCCATCATGAAAATCTAAAATAATAAATGCATCTTCATCTACAATACATTATTTG
>JAFIDM010000002.1:66769224-66796994 GCA_023159025.1 Thereuonema tuberculata
ATATCCAACCATTTCTGAATGATATGCTATTCCACGGTTTTTGAACTCTGTTGAAGGAACAATAAGTTGTTTAACTATCTTGTGTGTTACACCAGCTTTCATTACATTTATAACTTTCAGATGAGATTATTCTGGTTCCTAAATTAGCTATACATAGAGAAGAGATTATATTCAATCTCTGTTTGACGTTATTTCAAGATCAATTCTACTGCGATAAAAAAAAACAGCAAAATTTTCAATACCAGTATATCAAAAAATGGAATTAAAGCTTCCATCAGTGTTACTTTTCCATTATTTAGTCGTCATTACGCTCAGTAATATGAAGTTATTCCGAAATGATAGCTCACGTCATTATTAACTGCATGTCAACATTTTGCATTTAAAATGCAAATTTGTTGCATTTTAACAGGCCATTTGGAATATATCTTTTAGAGTCACTTTTATGTTCAACAGTATGAAGTTATGCACATCTAATATTCTCAATTTAAAGATTTATAAGGAAATTGGCTGCTGCCATTTTGGATGTGAAACATATTTTAAGATCACCAGCGTCCTCCGCAATGGTAAATTAGGTTGGACGTGACGACACAGTATATCACAGTGTGAAACAGGCAATATTTTGAAAATTGACGGTCATTTTAAATCTTGAAGGATATTTTTTTGGGCTATGTTTCGATCTAAAAATAATCCCTATCAGTCTGGTTCACGTCTCCGCCAATTAGTATTCATGTAAAACAAAAGAATATATTGCTACTTTTCATTGTGAACGTATTATATTATATATTGTAAACAAAAATCTATGACAGACCAAAAATTTTAAATTTCATTCCGCACATGAAATTTCTTCAAAGCAAAACTGTTAACACCAATTTTGCAAACAGATTTAATAGTTTATACAAACCAAACTTCTAAACGATCTTAATATAATTGTAGACTATAAGAGAAAACACCAAACTCCAATCCTGATATCAATATCTCTAAAATAAAAAAAAAAAAGAGAAAAGAGAACTCCTCTTCTTCTCCAAACATACAATAATTAAAACATATCAACTTATATAATTGGCTAAGTTCGTCTGTCTGTCCGTAACTCGATATAATTTTGTTATCACTGCACCGATTTTAATGAAATTTGGCATACTTACTCAGTTTTTTACACTGATTTTGAAACTCAAAACCATTTTTGCCGTAGAAGCTTCGTTCACAAGTTAGCGCAGTACGAGGTGCATTCAAGTTATAACACCTCCGAATTTTTTTCTCAGCACTGGAAACAGATAGAAACATGCGGTTTGTTTTAAAATAAGCGGGCACTCTTTGTCATTGCGAGACAGAGATGGCAGCTTTGTACGGCACACAGAACCTTAGTGGCAGCGTCGAGAGTGAGCGATAGTTTGTGATACTGAAAATGGCGACGTTTTTATTACAAGATCAGCGTGTTATCATTCGTTTCCTCCATTTGTGTGGTGTGACACCGATTGAAATTTATCGCCAGATGAGTGAGACATGTGGTGAAAGTGTCATGGATGTGTCTAATGTGCGTGCGTGGGTGCGACAGTTCAAAGAAGACAGAACGTCGTATGACGAGAAAACCATGACAATTTTGGCCTCGCAGAAGCCTGTCTGGCGACATGATCGAGCGAGTGGAGAAATTGGTTCTGGAGGATCGTCGATCTGTTCCACTCTCATTCGACGATCCTCCAGAACCAATTTCTCCACTCGCTCGATCATCTCCACTCTCGACGCTGCCGCTAAGGTTCTGTGTGCCGTACAAAGCTGCCATTTCTGTCTCGCAATGACAAAGAGTGTCCGCTTATTTTAAAACAAACCGCATGTTTCTATCTGTTTCCAATGCTGAGAAAAAAATTCGGAGGTGTTATAACTTGAATGCACCTCGTATTTAGATTATACAAAGGTGAGTTTGGCTGCTACAATCATTAATAGGAAACAATATGACATCTACATTATTTAATAGTGTAATAGAACAATGCATTATTATTAAATTACTTGAAGAAAGATAATAAAAAAATCTACAATTTGTCAGAGAATTAAAGCACAATAAGCTGTCTGTAACTCGAATAATTAAGTTATTAAGATAGACCCAACGGTTCTTAATGATACCATTGAATCAAGGGTACTCAAATTGGATGAAAATATTAGTTCATTGTGTCATTCCATGTTGTTTCCATGAAATTTTATTCTTGGGAACTGCCCTCGACAACTGAAATTCATACAAAACATACGTTCAAAACTAAATAATTTTGTTACCACTGCATCCATTTTAATGAAATTTGGCATACTTACTCAGTTTTTCACGGTGATTTCGAAACTCAAAACCATTTTTGCCGTAGAAGCTTCGTTCACAAGTTAGCGCAGTATTTAGATTACATTTACTTTATATTTGATAGTTGATAATAAAATGATTTTTCAGATTTTTTTTTTGCCTGTCGTCCGCCAGGCTTTGCTGCTAGTCATACTATAAAATGACATAAAACAACCTTTTAATTCACATATTCACATTATAATAATTTTAATTTTTTTTTAACTCTTTTGTTATTTCCTAGAAATTTTCTGAAAATATCTAAGGATACACCACTAACTTTAAGTGATCTATCCTTATTCATACATCTACAACAATTTATTACGCAAGATTCCAACATTAATCTCATATACTCTTCCTGATTCTGATAAATAATATGTACAATCGGGTCCGGATTATGACCAAATTTGAAGCAGTGGTCCGCCCATTCTGAAATATTCTTGTTTTTACATCTAAATGCCCTTACATGTTCTTGTACTCTTTCCCTGAGTGTCCTGCCTTCCTATATAATCTCCTACCTCATCTCCTTTACAATCTCTGCATCTCAAAAGGTATACCACTCCCATTTTATTTAAAACCTCTAATCTTTCTTTTCTAAATAACCTAATATCGTTATAATATACCAATCTAACTTCATTACTCTTACCTACTTCCTTTACATATTCATTAATTTTCATCCCAACAGGTAATCTTACAAATTTGTAATTTTTACATTCTTCCAACTTTGTAATTTCTAATAATCCTACAAAGTCGTAACATTAGTCCCTTTAAATACCTTCAATCTTAACATTATCTATTTTTATATATTATATATGTATATATATTTACTGAAGTGATTTTAGCAGTGCGCGAATCAACTCAAAGCCCTGGCTTTTTTACTAGTTTATTTTGATTACATTGTCGGTTATGGCGAGGCCTCCAAACCCAGTCCTTTTTTTTTAAGTGTTGGGAGTGCCTTAGAAAATAAAGCGCTCTGGAACTGTAATTTCATGGTTTTATTATTGAATTTCGCCTTCTACTTATTCTAGTTTATTATTTGCTTATTATTTCGCTTTAAATAACTATTATTAATAATTTGTTACACTTGTATTTCTTCCTAATCTCTTAATATTTTCTTTATTTACTTTTAGAGTCTTTCTTAAATAGAAATCCACATTTTATTTTTTTCTTCTTATTATTAATTTCTTAAATTGTTCTTAGCCAATAATTTTTTGTTATTCTTTTTATTACTTTGGCTGTTAATATTTTACTGTATTTTATGATAAGACACGACTTATCCAATTTTGTAATCTCACTAAGTTACTTTGATTTTTTTTCTATGGAAATTGCAAGTGTTCAATGCAAGCAAGAACTTTACATAAATAAATCAGTCTAAGTGACGTAACCTCGTACATGCCAAGCATTTCTTAACTATAATAGCTTTCTCTAACTTCAGAAATAGTTACAGTGCAGCATCTAAAAAGACAAGCTTCGTTCCTATAGGATTATCGTCAGTTACAATTTAGTAAATTGCCCATACTTCAAGCCGAGGGCTGTGAACTGTAATGTGATCTACATTCAAGCTATTATGAACAACAGTTTTCCTTTGTATAAATGATTACATAATCCGTGTTTGACTAACAAAATGCTTTTGTTATTTCAAGGATTATTTCCAGTATTGTTATAAAGCTTTCACTTTCTGGGAAAATTACCGTATTTTTTATTTTTAATATTCATTATGTTACGTCGTATTACTTTCTGTATCCCATGAAAACAAGTATTATTTGGAAACTGACTTTTTTACTTCCATTTTTATCATATTTTTTCTATGATAAGATACAGCTAAGATAGTTGTCTTCTTGACTGACTTGAATTTTAGATGACGGACATGTTTTTTTCGACCATAAATTATCTTCTAAAGCATTTTCTTCCATTTTTTTTGTTGCATATCAAGGATGTTACAATCATTAGACCTAACCCACGACTAAATC
This sequence comes from Thereuonema tuberculata, assembly GCA_023159025.1. NCBI lineage: Eukaryota > Metazoa > Arthropoda > Chilopoda > Scutigeromorpha > Scutigeridae > Thereuonema > Thereuonema tuberculata. The sequence continues at coordinate 66,773,509 of JAFIDM010000002.1, forward strand.
TCCCAGTAGCGTGTAAAAAGGCGGCAGAAAATTCTGATTGTTTATTTAGTTCTGCGTTCGTCGATGTGATAATTGGTACTTAACAATTTGAACATCATTTCATGTTAAAACATCCACAAATCACTTTGATTAAGCTAAGCTGTAAGTCACGACCAGCAGAAGCTGAGAGCCTAGGATGGGCTCTTGAGTTATTTAAATCATCAGCTCCAAAGTTGTCGAGTGAAGAAGGAGAATTTATTATTCAGAACACACAGTGCAATTGACAGCACTACTCTAGCAGTGGAAGAAACAAAAAATAATGACTGACATATGAAACTGAAATATGCAACTCACATTGACAACCTATCGTGAGTTTAAATATAGGTCCAATGAGTAAGATTTGCTTAAAATAAGCATCTTAATACAATCAAATTCAGGTTTTCTTCCTTTGGTTTTTTTCCACGAAATTTTATCAAATGAATAAATAAATATTTCTAGATTTCATGAAAAAAAAAAGGGTCATTATGAAAAAAAAATCATTAATTCGAAGAATTTTATAATAATTTGATGAGATTAAGAAATAACTATGTATTTTTTTCTCAAAGTTAAGAGAAAATTTATTACAATATTTAAATAATTATATATGAAACTATAATTGTTAATTTTCACGAAATTGTAAAGAATGATAAGAAATTTGATTGACAACCTATCCACTAACAGAAGTTTAATAAATATTCAAAATTTAGCATTGAGCATTTTTTTAAGCTTTAAAAAATATCTTCCAATATTTTACTTAACATAGAAATGTATCAGAATAGTTGAATTTTATCTATATATAAAACTGAAAGTGGTAAAATAAATATTTAATTTAAATGCTTTTTTATAGTTCACTTTTATTTCATCAAAAAATTTCTACAAGAAAAAAAATATTCAATCAAAATAACTTCATTCAAGTTGTTAAATATAATATAATATAATATAATATAATATAATATAATTTTACTTATATTCCAAAATATATCTAAGCTTTATCAAAATTTAACGTGTGTCGAGATGAGATAACGTAATACAATAAAAATGAAACACACTTAAATTAAAACAATTATTAAAACGTTAAAATTTAAGAATGTAACAAGTTTCAGCTTCTAATGTCGGATGAAGGCTTCTGCAATTGGAAGCTGAAACTAGTTAGATTTTTAAATTTTAACGTTTTAATATTTTTTTTTAATTTAAGTGTTTCATTTTTTTATTGTTACTGTAGTTAATTAAATGTATACCTTTACTAATGTAGCCGTGCTGGCGTGGTCGTGCGGTCTCGGCGGCGGCCAGCCGTGGCGTCCAATGCGCCAGTACCTGGGTTCGAATCCCGGCAGTGGCATGGTTGTTTCTTTCTTCTTCTGTGTTTCGTCCGTTTCTGCGGGTATAGCGTGAGCTGCCTCCTATGGCGTACCCTGGGCAACGTTTCGTCGGCTAAATACTCACATTTCTCGCCCCTTGTTGAGGCCAATAGTTTAAGTACTAAGTGCCCGGGCGTTGGCTAAAAAAAAAAAAAAAAAAAAAAAAAACCTTTACTAATGTGTATTTCCTTATTATATTATTTTAATGCCTTTTAATGTTAAATGAAGTTAAGATCTATCAATAGAATAGAAAATTTTTATTCAAATTTTAAATAATTTTTAATTACATTCGTCACTTTGAAAATGAAATTGTTATATAAATGAAAAGTAGGAGATTTTATATTAACTCTATTATTATTATTATTATTAGTTATTATATTTAAGAGTATATAAAAGAGATTTTGAGAATGTTTTGCAGTAAGAACTTATGTTTGTGTTTTTCTTATCTGTCATTACAATCACAATCACTTAATAGTATCTACAATTTTTGTTTTGTTTTGTTTTCTTTTAAATTTGAATAAAAATCTCATTCCAAAAAAGAGGATTGCTATTAAACTGAAATTATTCACATTAAAATCTGTTATGTCAACCAAGTATCTTTACGCAATGCTATTACGCCAATATGAAAAATAAAATATGAAAAGTTTAATTACTGGATATTAAAATACGGTCCCAGATCATAACGTATAAAAAAAGTTATATTTTGGAATCTTTGTTTGTACGCTCGGAGGTACAGCACATACATAAGAAGATGTGATGTATAGTTTTTACATATTCGTAAGATAGTTATCAGATTGAATTCGATTTCTGGTCTAATAAGCTTTAGACAACAGATAAAATTTTGATTTATTTCTGCACAGCATGTCGCAAACATCTCTAAACAGCATTTGGAAAGATGCTACTCTGCTTTGCGTCACTATAGAAGCCAAAGTTCGAGTCAGAAGTCAATGGAATAAACAAATGTTTCCGGTATTTTTTCCATAGTCTATGTAATATGTCAATTACTCGCTGTATTAATAGTTTAAGTTTGCATGACGATAAGGACCAGACAATCAGGTCAGACTACTTGACCTCACGTTGTTACGACGTAAGTAATTTAAACATACTATGAAATCCAGTCCACAGAAAGTGATATATACTGAAATCTACAGTATTTTCATTCCCTCTTGTAGCCCAGGGAACTTCGCTATGTATTTCATACCTTAGGTGTTGTTGAAGATATGATTTTTTTTTTCCTTCAAATGTCTTTATAAAAATTGCTGTAGTAATAGTTGTATATCAATACTTTCTTCATAAAAAAACCCACTGTGTTTGATGGAACAGCAATAACTCTTCTTAATTTTAATAAGAGAGAAGATTCTTTAAAGAATTTAAAATCTATTTTTATTAAAAATCTTCTTTTTTTATATATATTTCTATTTTATTTTTAAGTCATGGTAATATTCAAAAGCAAAACTTTGCATAGGCACAGACCACAAGCATACTTTCGTATTCTACTGGAATTGATTAAACTCTTTTCTTCCCATCAGTGTCATACTAAGGATGGTGCAAGTTGTGCCACCGCACAAGGCGCCATGTCAATGGACGCGCTGTCGAAATCTTAATTTATTTGTTTTTGTATGTTTAATCAATTTTATGTTTATAAAGAAAGCAATTACAATATTTTGATATGTACTGCATGTCTCTAATATCAATAAAAAAAGGAAGAGATGCAGTCAAAATTATTAACCAGGATCCAATAGAGTTGCTTCGACGCTGCTTTCTGTTGCCCAAAATTCAATTAATTTTGATCAAATCAAAAGAAATTGAAAAGAGCTTATAAAGGATCATGATGCACTATTGGGGCTTTATTAAAAATTTATTGTTTGTCACCAGTGAAGGTTAATTGTTTCGTTTTTTTATGTTTTCATTACTAATTATTGTCAATTTCAAGCACCTATTGCTTCAGCTTGTTGGTATATGTTTAGTGAATATTTAAAGAAGCAATCTTGTTTTAATTTCATAAAGTGTCTGATTCTTTAAATGAATACTTCTTTTGAGTTACTTTGATTATAAGTGGTTGGACAGAAGATAAAACTGCTATTTAAAACTTTTCTGCTGTAACCTGTTGTTCTGTATATCGTTGTTTTTATTTTATACGTATATTAAACATATAACATATAAGAGTTCTAACAAAAATTAGACCAAACCTACAGATGTATTAGCAGCTATATTTTACTAAAAGATTTCTTAAAGGATTATTCAGGGAACTTAACTTGCTTCAGCAGACTTTCAAGCTAAACTATCTTATTCCAATCTTTAAAGACCAAACCAACCAAAGATGGGTTCAACTTAGTGAGATCCCCTCCTACAAATTTTGTAAACTCAAAATATAGTGGCATTGGCAACGTTGGATCTAACTCCGTTTCAATTCTCTAATGTTGATGGCTGTAATTACATACAGTTTGAGAATCCTTTATCCGAAATTTTAAAAACTGAAAACCTCAAATGACCGAAAGTTTTTTTTAGTGCTACATGATGCACCATAATTTGGCGCCATTTTGTTGTCAGTAGCAACAATTTCGTATGTGCGGGCGTCATTACTTACCAAGTATATTGTGCTCTGTGAAGATATGATTGAAAATGTCAGAAAGGCCTGTATATCCTTTTGGGTAATAGTGAAAAGAAAAAGAGAAAGCATTTAAGTTTATCTACAACACAGAAAGTCAAGTTGTTGGAATATTTTATATAAAACTACCTGGCAGGGTTTGTGTATAACCTCTATTGTGAATATGATGCTTAGGCTTAAGTCCCATCCCAAAGCTATCCCGTTCTATAGATGTAAATACACAAATATTCCAAAATCCGAAACATTTCGGATAAAGGATTCTCAACCTGTATTTTATAATCGGTTTTGGCCAAGAAATCCTATCAGGATCTTTGTGTATTTTGTATTTTGTATTTAGAATATTTTAAATTACTAGTTAGGTGTTTGCCTGCAGTGGTTTTTAGAGTACTCATCGTCATCCATGCTGAATTTTATCTTTTAGGGTTTATTATTTCATTTTATTTCCTAAATTTTTATGATAACCATTACTAGAAGGAAATACTGTAGACAGATAACAACTACGTTTTTAGTAATAATAGTGAAGTAAGTGCATTAGTTTTTCCTTAATGTCATGGAAGGGAGGGTAATAATACCTATCCCTCCCCCTTGGATCTACCACAGCGGCTACAAATCATCCAAATTTTAGAGACCAGACTGTAAGTGAACTTTTCCGCCTTTCTGTTTCTATCAACGATGGGAATCACGTTCTCTTTCCTCAACCTCAGGCGACTGAGAACTCTTCATCCTATTTCCAATCAGTAGAATCGAATCGATGATCCAATTTTCATAGCAGAAAAAAAAGAGCTTCAATTGCTAATTCAGGTGTATTTTCATAGTTTGGATGCCTTTCTTGGAAGTTTGAAAGTAGGTCCTCACCGCAGAAAATAATGGTTATAGCTGCAGTCACTAGCAATTACGTCAGAGCCAGAAACATCTGTCTTGTCCTCTCTGGATCCTATAATTCGATGTTTCTACGAAATCAAACAGAAGAAAATGTAAACCAGGCGACCTGCCTCCCCAAATACGGAAGATAAACCAACGGTGTTTGGAAGAAAAACTAAATAGTAAAATCGTAACTTAAGATAAACTTACAGCTATTTGCTTTTCGTTTTCTAACTTCAACATGGCTTCAGGATAATAAATTATCTTTATATATTATTTCTCAAGTGTTTTTGGGTCGGTACGCCATATCTCCCTTAATACTTCATCAAAATCAATGATTTTGAAGATTGCGTTCATCGTTAAAGACGAAAAAATAAACAGTTGAAAATTAATGTTTTCGTTAAAAAAACTATATTTTAAAAACCTTTTTATAAAAATGGAGAAGGCGCCATCTATTGACGTTGTGTTTAACTAACATGCACGACAAAAGAAAATATTTCTCAAAGGTGGTTTTTTTTGTTGCGAATTATTCGTACGGGTCAACAAGTCTATAAAAATTTCAATTTTATTGTAAGCTGAATTCTAGCTATTATAGCGAATAGTAACCACGAATATTATTCTTAATAAAATTCATCAACATCAGATTATTTTTAGCCGGTTTCTGTAGTATTAAGGTTTTTAAATTAATATTTAATTGATGAAATGAAATGGGGTTTATTTGTGAAGACCGTTTTCCGATGTTCAAGATCGCTTGTATTTTTCACTTCATCGTGGACAATGGCAGACTAAAAATACAGGGTTATTAATGAAGAATAAGATGGATTCAATACTTAATTGTGTTCGACTGCATTTCATTCTCATTTAATAAGCGTCGGTAATTGTAAATTATTTGGCCGAACAAAACGTTTACTCTGTTACATCGTAGCAGGCAGCGTAGAATACAGAAGAGCCATACTGTAGGCAGGAATCGCATCTAAGAATTGCAGTATTAGCGCACCGATATCAAGCAGTAGACATTATTGAAACACTTAGAAACCCGAAACATCATGTTTTATTCTATAGTATAATAAAAACAGGGTGGCCGGGAAGTTCCCGTACCCCATATTATGTGGTAATAAAAGTAAATATTTAGTATTGAATGCTATTTTCATTGTTGTCATTAGAATGTAGGTGACACTAGACTGCAGGTGTTGGAATGCAGATGGTATTATTGGTTGGTACATACTGGAGTTGGAAAGGAATCCACCTCACGCGATGACATCACGTCATTTGTTTGGACCAAATTTTTTTGATGGTCATGCTAATGGTGAAACTTATTTACACATGTTACAAATATAGCTACAGCAGGACGGGGTACCTGCTCACTTCGCTCTTACTGTGCACGGGTTTCTTCATGAACATTTTCCAGGACGCTGGATTGGTCGCGGTAATCCAGCATCCATTGTAATGGCCACCTCGAAGTCCTGACCTCACGATGCCTGACAACTCATTGTGGGAAATCATCAAGACCTACGTGTCTGAACGTCGTTATTCTGCAAAAGAAGAATTGCGCAATGCAGTTAAGGACGCATTTCGAATCATCACACCTGACATGCTCCAAAAAGTATCAAGTAGGACATGGCGGCGTACGAATTTGTATATACAGCATGATGGCATTGGGCATTTAATGTGTAAATATATTCTTAAAATATGACAACCAATTAAGGGGTACGGGAACTTACCGGCCACCCTGTATGTTTGAAGTTTAATATGGAGAGAAGGCGAATGGCAGAACTAAACTAACTAGCAAATGTAATTTACTAGTAATGGAAATTAATTATAATTAATGGAAATATACTCGGAATTCATTTATATTTTATATTTATCTTTTGAACCATATATAAGATCAGAAGAAAAGAATTTCATAAATGCTTAACAAATTATAAATTTTATTTGTAATAGATATTTAAAGATTAAGCTCTTAAATTTGTTTGCCAATTTCAATACAAAAATTGAGCTTTATGTTGGAAACAATAAACTTTTAAGTTACACTGACTTTATTAAAAAAAGATTTAACATTTATATTAATTTTAAAATTAAATCTTCTGAAGAAAAACTAAAAATAAGAAATACTCACAAGATTTTGACAATTGAAGAAATATATATATATAAAGTAATTCTAAAAGGTATTTTTTTTATTAAAGATATAAAAAACAATATATAAATACTGGAATTTTAACTAGAAATAACTGGTTAAGGATTTTTAATATTCCCAAACCAAATAATAATTTTGGTGTAAGAAATGAAAATTACGTGAATTTTAAATTATTTAGTCAATTAAATTGGAATAACTATAATGGTAATAGTATAAATAAAATTAAAAAAACAACTTATATTTGATATAATTTATAAAAAAATAAGAAAACATTTTTAATTACAAATCTACAATTTATTTCATGAAAAATTAATTTTTTTCACTTTTTATTATAATGATATATTAACGAAATAGTTACATATCAATTATTCCAGCACCTGTAACACATGAGTGATTTGTATATCACATCTAATAGGATTGGTTACATTACAAAAACAAAGAATAGGTAAAAGATAAAGCGAAGAACGGAATTGGCGGCATCTCAAAATCTTTATCCAGAAGAAAAAAGAAGGATAAACATAAATTTGAGTAAAAGAGAGTTTTAAAATAAAGATCTTTTGTTATCCTTTTGCTTTGGAAGAATTCTGACAATGGAATTTTTTTAAAGATAGCCTTTTCATAAAAGACAGTATAATTTACACAAAGTTGTTGAATTTCAAGCATCATTTAACTAAACGGAAAAGCGTATTTCTGATTTGTTATATGAATTTTGTGAAATCTTAAGTTGAAACATTTACTGAGCCGTTGCAGCAAGTTAGTGTAATTTACAGGAATTATATATTTCAATATGTATCTGCATTATGTGATTCATGTAATCAATTGAGAATTACACAATCGTATTAGGCCTACTTTTGTTGTGAACATATTCAACAGACGTCATAAAGATTCCTTGAATGTTAGTTTTTGTGAGAAATAAAATAATGTCGATCGTTTAATAAAAAACTTTATTCGCAGAATCTCCCTCGGGAAACGTTTGTTCCTGGAATACTTAAAATGAGAAGAAATGGAACAGAAGAAACAAAGGAGTGGAACAGAAAGTTAGATTAAATAAACTAAACAAAAATAAGACAGAAACGGAGGGAAAAAATTATAAAAAGATTAAATACGATAACAAAATTGTATGATAAATAATTTAAAACGTAAATTATTAAAAGGAATAATTAAAAATTTGAAAAAGTTGAAATCGAGAAAATGTATATTATTTTTACGCTGACAAGAGAAGTGCGTGACCTCGAACGCTGAGATCCGCACGAAAATGTGCTTAGAATATAAATCGCTCATTCCAAAAACAGTGGTATGAGTCATTCTCATGAAAAACTGCACGTCTTACCGCAGAGACATCTGAACGATCACCTATTGAAGGTCCAAGAGAGAAACTTTGGTAACACGAAGAAACAAAATATCGATATAATAGGACCAAATAGAGGGAAATACACAAATATAGACACGACATTGAAATATGTGTGTTTTTGGGAATCCCACTGTTTTTGGGATGAGCGATTTATATTCTAAGCACATTTTCGTGCGGTTCTCAGTGTTCGAGGTCACGCACTTTCCTTGTGAGTGTCAAGGTATATGAAGAACCATTCATCAAAAATAAAATACAAATACTTTCTGATAGACTACTTCAATTAAATCTTAGTTGCTGTTAGCGAGAGAATACACATCTACACACATTTTTTATATTCTGTACATTCATCAACATTCTATCCAAACCGCATAAACATTCCTGATTGTTTGGAAGAAAATAGTTAAATAGTTAAAAACTACTTGAATACTTAAAATCTCATTATTATTTTGTTGCTTTTGTTTTTAATATTGTCTTATTTTCTTTTTAATTTTCTTATTAAAATTGTAAACTCGAGGAACGTATACTGTAAACCACACATTCTGAGAACCTCTTACAAATTATTAAAAGTGACTTCTATCTTTGCAATGTGATAATCAATAAAAACAACTTGTAAGATAATGATTCCTGCATTGTGTGACACTAAATGAATATGATTTTGCACTTCAATCATCAATTTTTATCACAACTCACTTATTTTCTAGGAATCAATTAGCGAAAATTTCATGAGATTTCATGAAAGCACTTCATAGAAATCACATAGTAACATTCTGACTATTTTTTAAAAACAAATACTTGACTTGTAACACAATCCTAATAATACCAAAACAGTTAATAATTTGAATTCCACATATGTTTACAATATCTTTGTCTTTCTAAACTCAATCTCTTGTTGCAAAGAAAGACCATTACGAAATCTTTATAATATTAATAATAATTATTATGAAATTATTATCCCCGTAGTCGGTCCATCATAGCTTATTATCCTCAATTAGTCATTCGTTATCTTCTTAAGAAAAGAATCCATTACCTTATTGTATGGTAAATGTTTATGAATACTGTGCGTTTTCGAAAGGCAGAGTTACTACTGCGGGACGATTTTACTCCGCAGAGGGGTGATACGCTGAGATGGGTACTTTCCTAAGACATTCTTTGGACAGTTTCGCTTTTAAGAAAAAAATAACGAGGAGCATTTTTGCAATAGTATTTATTCTTTCCATAATTCTTTCCCGAAAAGCACAAAAAGAACGCAGCTACTAGTAAACTAACACTATAAAAAGTAAACATCCCATCTTTGTTTCTCCTCGCCCCTATTTTGAATCGAAGGAGACCAGACGCATGCGCAAAAGCGTTCAAGGCTCTCGTAAACAAAACCGAACAGTATTAATCTCTTCCTCAAAATAAATATTTTTTTCTATTTTTTTTCAAAAAAAAGTAGATATTAAGGTTATTTTCTTTTTATTTTCTCATGATGATTATTCAAATTTTACAATGTGTTTATTTTATGTTTTAATATATGTTTGATGTGGTTGGCAGTGCATTTAGAAATTCTCATTAAAATAATTTTTAAAAGGAATGAAATCCCATTACTTCGAATTAATTAAATCCATTTACATTCTTACAAAAAAATTCTTTTTTTCTTCTTTCTTTTTAATGAGCAAATGAAACATGGATTAATTATAATTTACTTAATACTAATAATAATAACAATAATAATAATATATTATTTCTCAAAGGTGTTTTTGTGTCAGTACGCCATATCTCCCTTAATACTTCATTAAAATCAATGATTGAGACATCATTTTGAAGATTACATTCACCGCTAACGATGAAAAATAAACAAATTGTCAAAAATTAATTTTTTCGTTAAAAAAAGTGTATTTTAAACACCTTTTTATAAAAATGGAGAAGGCGCCATCTGTTAACAATGTGTTTAACTAATATGCACGACAGCTTTGGAGTTGTTTATTATTTCTCAAAGGTGGTTTTTTTGTTGCGAATTATTCGCTCGGGTCAACTAGTAATAATAATAATATTTATTTTATTTTTTATTATCTATTTGCGCAGTATAATATAAATATAAGCAGTACCTTCAGGGAAACGTCCCTATCAACGAGTTGTGAAAATTAATTTTATAATCTTTTTTTTTTACTAACAATATAAAATTAAATAATACACAAACTTACAAGTCTCCAAAAACAATTACATGAAAAAAATAGAATAAAAATAACTTGAACATAGAATATATGTGATAACTACTCGTAATTTAATATAAGTTACTCCAGAAAACAATTAAACTTAACCTGGATAAATAAGTTTAATATACAGGGTGTTTCGCAATTCGCGCAGTATCGGTATTTCCATTATTAAGGAAAAATATTAATTTAGTAGGACCCAAGGCTTTTAGGTATAATATTTTGATTTCAATTTGTAATCCGAACCTCAGAAAGTGACCCTCAGTCGATGTCACTATAAAATAACACCCTTATTTGGAGATTTTCATGAGGAAAATATTTGATCATTCTTCAATTGCGAACTGTAAGCGGCTTATTACAAAAGTATTTCATAACTTCGTGACGTTGTTTGCTCAGTTTTTGTTTGATCAGTATTTTTTATTTAAATTTTATTGTATTTTATTTTAACTGTTTATTATTGTCTTGCGCAATTTCTTTTTCCCTACATTTCATTAGAATAAACACAAAAATAATAGAATAAGAAAAGTGAAATTTATTAAGTAAGTACTCAAACTTATTGCCATTCGTCGCATGATAATGCCCTAGTCTGTGCAGAAATACCTCTCAAATATTTCGAAGCTGCTGAGGGGTAATACGCCTGCATTCCTGTTCATATGTTTGCTTCAGATCTGGAATGTCACCTGAACGTTCATCCTTATAAACGTTGGATTTTAAATGACTTCAGAAAAAAAAAATCATTAGGCGTCAAATCGGATGACTTTGCTGGCCATTCCACAGTCTCACGCCTGCTTATTCACTAATTTGGGAACGTCCCAGGAATTCCCGCGCAACTTTTGAATAATGGGGAGGGGCCCCGTCTTGCTAGAACCATATTTCGTTTTGCTGCTTCTGAGTAAATGGCGGGAACAATTTTCTCATCCAGCAACTGTAAATACAGTTATTCGGTTAGGGATTCCTGAATGAAAAAGGGGCCAATAATATGGTCACCCAGTAGACCTGCCCAGACATTGTTTTTTTCTGGATACTGTCTTGCGCTTTGCACCTGTAGTTATGGCGGCTCACTTCTCCGTGTAACGTACGTGTTGCTTCGTCAGAAAAGCAAACTCTTTCTACCAAAGTTGGGTCGCTGTTGAACACTTCCATCGCCTATTCGCAAAATTCTACCCTTCGTCTTGATCGTCACCGTTTAGGTCGTGAATACTGATTACTTTGAATGGGTGAAATTTGTAGTTCTTTAAAATCCTGTGAACACTGGTTAGAGTAACACCACTTGCGGAAGCAATTTCACAAACACTATTCATTGTAAAAAAACAAAATAAGAAACAAGGACAGCACAGGAATAAATAAATTGCCTTTCTGATTCAATTATCGGAAGGAATCGGGAAACGGCCGTTTCGTCCTGCAAGGGACTCATCAGCCCGATCCGCCTTATCAGCCCGATAAAAGACCCAGAAAGGCAAAATCTTAAGTGAAGGCCTGGCAGTGACCTCCGAAACAAGAAAAACAACAAGAATAAATGTTGTGCTGATTTGCTCAACCAAAAACCTTTTCCTAATAAATGATAGGAATTGAAGGCTTTTTTTACAAGGAAATTAAAATTCCTAAAAGGTGAATTAATCTAAGGAATAAATTGCTGGAAATTAATTCGTTATTCTGTCGTTTTTGTTGTTTATTCTAATAAAATGTAGCCTAGGGAAAAAAGAACTTACGCAAGATAATAAACAGTTAAAATAAACAAATACAATAAAATTTAAATAAAAATTGCTGAGCAAACAAGAGCACGAAGTTATGAAATACTTTTGTAATAAGCCGATTGCTGTGTATAATTGAAGAATGATCAATTATTTCCCGTATAACGAATATCACAGAAATCTTCAAATATGTGTGTTAGTTTGTAGTGACATCGACTGGAAGTCACTTTCTGAGGTTGGGACTAAATAATCAAATCAAAATATTGTACCTAAAAGCCTTGATCCCACTAAATTAGCAATATTTTTCCTTAACAATGGAAATTCCAATGCTGCGCGAATTATGAAACGCCCTGTATATCTTAGTACTACTCAATAATATATTTTACATTAAAAGATTAATTTATACCATTACACAACAATACCAAATTAGTATTGTATAATTTTGTATTAATAATAAAAACATTATTATTTCCAATAAACTATAAAAATAATAATAGTAATAATAACAATATTTTTTTTATCTAAATATAAAAGTTACAGTCCTGTTAAGAATGATAAATTTCTGTCAAGATGTTCTTATTATAAGTATAATTTAATTATATCATTGATTTTGAACATAAATATTTTTGAAACAATATTAAATAGTATAAGACTTATAGTAATATTTAACTGAAAAGTATTTTTTTAGATGTCGCTAAATGCTAAAATTTTCCAAATTTTTTTCAAAAATTATTTATAGCAGTAACATAAATGATAGTTAGAAATTATTTTCTAATTAAAATTCTAATGCAAAGGTAAGCATATGAGAATATTAAATATTATATTTTTACATAAAATGTACATTGATATATACATAAATCACAAAAGTAACATATACTTAGCTTATCACTTAACCGATATTGATAAGGAATTATATTAATAAACATAAGATTTAAAAGGACCTTGAAAGTTTACAGAATTAAACAAGTAATCAAATAAAATGTAACTTATAAAATTTAAAAGCAAAATTGCTAATAATTAAACAACAGAAGTTTCTAGTTTATCAGGCACTTTTTTAATCTTTTTTGCCTCAGCACACTAGGGCTTCACAAAAACACAGAAGACTGTGATACTCAACATAACACGAATAGTTAGGAAATTCATGGACACAACCACACATCTCTTAACATCCCTCACTCCTTTGCACACTTTTTTACACTTGGCAACATGTGCTTTGGTCCTTGACCCGCCGTGTTGTCTTTGCTGGGAAAGTCCAAGAATAGAAACATCTATATAATAATAATAACAATTACTTAATCTCAGCTTTAAGGAATATAATTCATTTTTATCATTTATTTATTTGCTTGTTTGGGAATGTTAGGGAATTGTTATAAGAAAGTTTTTTTCAACAGTACAAGACTAGGATTTTTGATATTAAATTATATACCTTTGCTTTGGTTCAAATCCTTACAGGCGATGGGAATATAAATGCTTACTTAGCAAAATATAATTTAACACACAGTGCTTATTGTTCCTGTTATCAAAAAAAACTGAATCGGTAGAACATATACTCTACACTTGTCCTTATTATGAATATGCAAGATACATTTTACAATTAAATCTACTTTATTACGATATTCTATGTAAACTTAATAACCTAATTAAAAATCCTGTCTTCCAGTATTTCTGGAATTTTACAAATAGTGTAATGAAATTTAAATCTAATTGTAAAACTAATTCATAATATTTTAAAGCACTTTTGTAATCTTTTTGTATTTAGGTAAATTTTAATCTTTTCAATGTTTATTTCTGAGTGGTGCACATAATAAATTCTATTCTATTCTATTCTTTCTTTGTTTGTTTGTTTCCTTCTAAAAATCTTGTAAGCCCTTGAAAGGGAGATGAGATGAAATGTGACATGACCTACAAAATTGTTTCTTTTTTCCTTTTTTTATTATTGTTATACAACTCTAAATAAACACAAACACAAATAAAGTCATCTTAAATTCCGACTACAATAACTATTTCTTATTTCCCTGAATGATTACGTCGTAAATTTGATCTGACATAGTTCCATTTTCGAGAGAAACTGCTTGGATTCTTTAGCAGTCACTTTCTAAGAAGAAAGTACTGGAAGAAAAAAACGAAAAGACAATCCATTGCCTGCTCTTGCTGCGTTTTTCCCATCTTTCTCATTTTAGTTGCCTCCAATGGTTTCTCAGTGACCCGGTCACAATCGAAATATGGGTCAGACACATGTCAACAGCGCGTTCTACCCAATTTAGCAAAAATTATTTATTAATTTATTAATATTGCATCGACAGCTGCATAAAAAAAAGAAAGAAAAGCAATAAATGTAGAAGGTAAAAAACTGAAAGTGGTCCATTTTTTTTTTTTTAAGCAATCATGCAGTAATTTTTATTGGGTTTCAAAATGAAATTTAATCATTCACTCAATTGATAAAATAAACACATTTTATTTATTACATTTGTTCAGAACAACATTAATAAACATAAATAAATTAATACTACTAAGAATATTTATTAGATTTATTGTTTACATGAAATAAATAAAAATTAGAGAAAATGTATAATTGGTTTACAGTAAATAGATTAATAGAGAAGAAAATAAATAAATAAATAAGTAAATCAGTGGTATCTCAATTAGAATACGTCTGTTGTCTATAATATATTTAAAAATAAGCGGGGCTTGCTTAAATCAAATAATTCCTTAATTATAATTTAGTTTTTATAAAATGCACAAATTCGTTAGAATTGTTTGCTTTTAACGCATTGAGCCATTATCAAAAGCATTATCAATGCGTTAAAAGCAAACAATTCTAACGAATTTGTGCATTTTATAGATTTTTCTTCCCTTTTCAATTTAGTTTTTATCTATATCATCTAATTTAAGCTAATAATAATAATAAGTTATTAATATTTGTTGTTAATATTCAATATTTAGTTATTTGCAATTGCATTATTTAATATGTAAATATTTTCTTAATATCGTAAAATATGTAATATGTAACATAAACTCTACATAACTATTACCTTTAATAGCTTTGTTGATATTTTTGAAGGTAAATTAAACGCCCTCAAACATATATGTAAAAATCAATATTTTCATTGAATATATATTGAATCAATATTTTTTGCTATAAGGAAAACTAAGGAAAAATATCTTAAAAAGCAAAAAATTGTATTTACAACTTATTACCAATATAATTGTTAATAATACGATTATTTTAATATTTTTCTTATCAAATTTATTTTTTAAAACGATTAGAAATTCTCTATACAATAGATATTTAACAGTCAAGTAATACTTGAATTTATTTCATTTTTAAAATATTGTAATTTCAAAATCTTGTAAAAATAATTAGATAAAATAGCTTTAAATCTATCTAATAAATCTATTAAAAAAAATTAAAAGATTTTTTTTTCTTTTTTTTTTATAAAAGGAAAATCTAATTGATTTTTTATTCTTCCAGCAGATTTTTATTTTTTATTTATTCCACTTAAAACATAAAAATTTAATCTTACCTTTAAGTGCGAAATTATCTAAATCAATGCAATCACAGTTTATGCTAATTACTTTTTGTTATCACTGAATAGATCCCACCAGTTTTGTATTCAAAAGGAATCAGGTTATTTTCAGATTGTTAACAATAAAATAGAGTTGTAAACATTCCGTGTCCTGACCTTAACAGTCAAAGAGAACAACCTTCGGAAAATTATTTAATTATTTTGCTGGCGCTGGGAAGAAATGCCCAAGAAGGGAACGACTTTCTTTGGATCAAGAGGTTTCCTTGTCAAGGTTTCCCTCCTGCTTTTCAAATGGTACATTCCAGCGAAGAAAAAGTTATTTAATAGTGCATGTAATACATTTACTCATTATTAGTAAAAACCTATTAAAAAAAATAGTTGGGGTAAGACATTAAGTTTTTCTTTAAACGTACTTTCCTAGGATTTAATTCATTAAATCAATTTTTTAACCTCTGGATGAGTCTTCTTGAATGTCAGTATGCATGTTTATGGACTAGAGACGATCTAATTGTTTTATTTGAATTTTTTTCCAAATGAGTCCTTGTCGAGATACTAACCGTGAGAAGAGGATAAAAATTCTAATAGAAAAGTAGTGGAATCGAAACAGGAGATTTCAATCAGTGTCTGAAATAATGGATATTAATCCTTTTCGCTAATTTATTAGTTTCCGCGTAGCTTTAGGCTTCTGATACAAGTATCAGAAGACTTATATTCCCGTTTAGTCTGGGGACAAGTATCCTTAAAATATCATTAGCAACAATTGCAACAATTGTTATTAGTAACAATGACAACAATCGCAACTACAATTGCATTAATCACAACCATCGCAACAATTGCACCTTTTGCATTCGCAAAAATCACATTTATAATACTAAGGAAATTAAGGTAATATAAATTATATTTTCTTATCAGAAGACGTTGCGAAGCATTGTGATTGATTTACTAATCGCTATCCCTACCTTGTTTATGATTACAATTTAAGGTCATTAGATATCTTTATTAGGTAATACGATTTTTTTTTTCTTTGCAGAAAATGAAAAATTTCTACTAGGCCTACTTATATTAGACAGATGTAGGCCTATATTTACAGGTAGACTTTCTTTTGTATCTACGTTTTCATGACTTTAAGAAGAAAATAAGAGCAGTGACTTTTTTACTGCTTGTTTCACCATCTAATATGTATTAGGACAGTTTCTTATTTGTCAGTCCGAGCTTTTAACAGTTCTTAGCTGATCTATCAGCTGTAATAAAAATTATCTTACCCTTCAATTTTTAATAGCTGTGGACAAAGAAATATTAATTTCAATTTGGGAAGAATTATAAATGATAATAATAATATTAATTAATATTAATATCTTTTTGGAATGAAATATCTGTTGATAAAAAAAAAAAAAAAAGATTTAAAAAATGGCTTATTGAAAAATACTTTAAAAAAAAAGAAAGAAAGGGAAGAAAAGGGAGGAAAAAATCATAATGATTTTTTTTCTTCTTTTTTTGTTTTGTTTTTTAATAAGAATATAAATTTCAACATGAAAATAAAAAAAAGAAAAAGACTATCTTTTAGATGTGTTTTAAAATTGTACTATTGTGTAAAACCGACATTAAATATTAAAATGTTTTAATCATGTTCAATTAAATTATTTCGTAATTAGCAATTATGTATTTCTATATTTAAATTATTATTAAATATTTAAATTTGACAACAGATAATTGTACTCAATTACTTCTTTTTAAAACAATCTTGTAAATCTTCTTTTTAAAACAATATTTGTAAGTTAGGTATTATTCAAATATATATTCTAGGCAAAAAAACAAAACAAAAATATGTACGTAATCATCAGAACCCGTTGAGAGGGACAATTTCCCCACGGGTATGTACTGATCTTACCTATATATGTTAACAAAAAATAAAAAAAGATAGTAGTAATAGTAGTAGTATAAGTTACTAATCAGGCGAAAAAAAAAAGTCATAAATTCCCCTTCATAGCTTCAGCGTAGATGTTACTCTGCTTCTCTTCAGGGAAGGAATTAACGGGAATAAAAGCATTACATTTTAAATCTTTGGTTGCATTTTTTTAATGCTTTGACTTTTCATCAGCGCAACTTGGTTAATGTTTCCTAGTTATTATTTGATGAGAAATGACTTAATAACTATATCTCCTTTATTGAAAATGGAACAATGGCAAAGTACTCATAGCTCAGTATGTCATAAGAAAAGCAGCTTTTTTTAACTCATACAGTTAGAAGACTGCGTAATTGAAAATACTAACTTCGAAGCAAGTTTTACAATCATAATAATAATTATATGAGCTTTGCTTGTTTTCATTTAGTTTGTCAACGCCATACCGAATATTTAATAGTTTTTTAACCATCTTTTTTGAGTGGAAGTAAGGTAATGATAATCGCTTCATAATCTCATACTTACTTCAGTAGAGCAACTGCCAATAATAACAGTCATTATGAAAAACCACAAGAGTTATACATTAACTAATAATAATAATAGTTAATGGCAAACTGTTTTTATTTTACTTTTTTTATTTTATTTTTTTTTTTTTTTTTTTTTTTATTCATCAAAATATTACATTACAGTCCTACTAGGTTAATTGACCTGTGTTGTAGGTGCTGTGAGTTAAAATGATATCAGAAACAAAAATGGTCCTATATACATTTAGAGTAAACATAATATTCCATTAATTTTACAAATAAAATAAGAATAATATTAAGCAATATTTCAAAATTTGAAAATAAAAGTTATATATAAACTTTTATGATATCTTATAAATGCATAACTTATGAGTACATAATAAATGTAAAGTAAAGTACGTAAAGTATACAAAATTAATTCTTTTTTTTTTTTTCAAAATTAGTCGACCCAAATAATTTTACCAGATATTATATCTCTATATATTATTTTTTTTAAGATAGATATCTTTTCAATTTTTTTCATATCAATTGAAAATTGGTCGAATATTTTATTAATAAGTCTGTTTTAATTCGTAATCCGAAGTTATTTCTTGGATTATCAAAGACTTGTTTAGTATATATTATATTACTTCTTGTTGTATGGATATTTTCTTCCTGCATGTTATAACATATTATATAATATTTTTGCATAATTAAATTAAAAATAACTCTTTGTTGAGGAAATAATATTTTATTATTTATTAAAATTTGATTTTGTTGTTCAATTTGCAGTTTATTAAAGTTAGGAAAAATGAAATTTATTATTTTTTTCAAGATTCTGTTGATATTTTTCATTTCATTTTTATTTATATAGATCCAATTATCTATACCGTAATTTATTATTGAGTCAATATATGATTTGAATAATATAATTTTTGTTTTTTTAGGAAAGATGTCTTTAATATGATAAAACATATATAAAAAGTAATTTAACCTTTTTAATATATGAATATAATGAGTATGCCATGTATATTTATTATTTATATATAGACCTAGATATTTATAATTATTTATTATTTCTATATTTTCACAGTTACAGGTGTTCATATCTACTGGTTGGTTGTGTATGCAGTGGAATTCATGATATTTTATTTTTGGTATAATATTGATTTTTTTGTTCTTTGAAGTAATTATCATATATTTTGTTTTATTTTTATTAATGGCTAATTTATAGTCATGTGTCCATTTAATTATATTAATAAAGTCATTTTGTATTTGTTCTTGTGCTATAGAAAAGTTTTTATTTGTGTTTATTAATAACAAGTCATCTGCATAAGCAAAGATATTTGAATTTGTTGAATTTTTGAAAATTGTATTAATATATATTAATAATAATATTGGACCTAATGTAGATCCTTGTGGTACGCCTTTTTTTAAATTATATATTTTACTTATTTTATTTTGAATTTTAACTTTGAATTTTCTTTTTTTTAAATAATTTGTTAGTATATTAAGACGTAAATAAAACTTACGTCTGAGGGAGGAGTAGACCATTTTAATAAAAAATAAATATATATATTAGCGGCAAAATTTCTCAATCATTTTTTTATTATTTATTTTTTTTAATTAACTATTGAAGTATTTAGATATTTAACATATATGACTTTTAGAAGTTATTGCGCATTAGTAAAGCCAAACTTAGATATATTATTAGATTAAAATATACATAAGAAATTTGATGTTAGGTGTTAACTTATTAACTTCCGTTATAAAATTGTTATAAAATATTATAAAAAGGTATCATACTTTGCAATACTTCCGGGTTGGAAATGTTTCAATCAACTTGGAATTCTGTGACTACAAAAGTGTTTTTTTTTAATTTGTCATCATATACTTTCTTCAATTTTTATATTAAACTCAAAATATACTGCATTATTCCACTGCAAGAAATCGATACAAAAGTAAAATTAAGAATTCTAAATGATAAAAAATAAATAGTAATGAAACTTTGAACTACATTCAAATTTCTGCGGACTACTAAAATGCGGCTCTTTTGTATTCTTGTTTCTTTCAATGATTGTTAGATTACCGTAAGAATGAACTTTAACTATCGATATTTATCGTTGTGGAGACCTAATAGAAAAAAAGCAAACGTCAGTGTCATAGTTAACAATGGTCTGCAAAAATCTGAGTGTGACTTAAAGCAAACTTTAGTATAATAATATAGAATCTTGATGGTGATTTTAGATTATCCTTTGTAATTTTAAAGCTTAAAATATAACGCTCTTTGGCGATCATCAGCTAGGAATAGTCACTAGTAAACAGCGAGGTCTCGGTACAGAGACTAATAGGAATAATCGTCGGAGTCGCTAAAATCTCGCTAAGCTCCTTACCCGTATTTCGGATTTTTCATCCATCTTTACATTTCAAATTCTGTAAATTCATTGACATTGCAGTGTTAAAATAACATGGAATACAAAATCAAGCGAATCAGTATTTGTGAGCTTTATCACCAAATTGTGATGTTTACTGAATTTAAAAATGAAAAAAATAAAAAAAAAAACAAAGAAAGAAAAAAAGAATCCCTGACACCTCCCTTCACATCTCCGTTTACATCATCAGCAACCTTGCGCATAGCCCAGATCTTTAAAACAAATTTCGTACTTTGCAACATGTGACGTGTTATTATTATTAGTAGTATTTCTTTAAACTTTAGGTGCTATTAAAGTACAAGGTCGTCTAAATACGCATCTTATAATTATTTGATGAAGGCAGTTTGTTGGTTCGTGAACGAGTTCAATCGGTTAAAACAGTCACGACTTGAGTAAAGATGTCCATGAGGAGATTTGCAAAGAAAACCCACTCAGAACTCCTCACTTTCTACTGCTGGGATGCGATGAGGTTTTCGCTGGTTAGTTAATGACTCAAGGCTCTAATAAACTTACGGAAGTTATTAATGCCACCCAATGGTTTCCACATAGCAGACGTTTTATTTGACCTATTTTTCGTTCGTTTCTACAGGCTATTAATTACGCTTGTAAAGATTATTGTAATTTAGACTTCCAATCACCAACAGCAGGTAACAAGTGATGATGAAAATACAGTAATTCAAACCAATCGACAATGTGGAATCTGAAACTGAAAAAAGGAATGAAATAATCTTTGAAATAGAAGTTTTCTTAATAGTTGGGCTTCTATTAAGCTGATGAAAGGAGGAAAAAGTCTTACTCTGAAATAACAGCAAATGGCGATATTGTGATGATAGGCTTCATTTCTGTTTCGTAAAAGGAGATAAGACTAGGTCTAGCTGGATCTGAACTGGAATCTCTTTATTCAAGTAAAAACAGGGGTTTAAATAGCTTTATGTACATGGGCTCTGATTGGTTGGTGAGCTTTAACAATTCATTGGGGGATTTAAATGACATGTGATCTTTATCTGATTTTAACTGTAGATTTTAAATTATAGGGAATTATGGGTAGCACACCAACGGAAAGAATTTAAAAATAAACAAATAGAATCGACGGTTAACGATAGAATTTGTACAATAGATTAAATGATGATGGATTAGAACACTAAAAATATATAAGAGTAAATAGAATGAAATAGAATAAATAAAACTATGATACAAATACAAATAAAAATCATCACAATATGAAATGGAATTCATCTGTCTACAAATAAATAAATAAATAAATAACTTTTTTCCCCTACGAGAATGTAATTGATAACATTTAAAATGAGAAATATAAGAAACAGATATACAAGGAAAATTGAAAATAAAATGAAAAATGGAGACAGCTTCGCGCAGCATAGAAGTACTCGGGCATTAGCAGAACTTTGTACTTCATTAAATTAAACGTTTACATCTCTATTCTATTTATAATCTCATTTTGTAACTAGCTATGGCTGAGATATAATAGATTTGGTCTAACGTTGGTAAGGACTTAGAGAAAAAAAAAATAGTTTAAAAATGCAATTTGAAATCATGTTCGTCCATCTGTTTATGACTCAAACTTCTCTATATTCGAGAAAGCGTAAAGCCAGGGTAAATTATCTGCGTTTGCTACAAAGAAGATTCTAATGATTTTGATGCTCAAATGACCAATAAATCAGGATCTAAGGGCTTAAATCCAAGGCTTTAAGCTAAAGATTCTTCATTCAAACGGTTTATTGATATGAAAGCGCAAAATTGGAAATGGTTCGTACATCCTTGTTTTGAATTCTGTCTAAGACTTATGAGTCATCGATTCAGTATATGATCCACATCGGTAGCTGAACTGGTCAGTATAGAAAGAATGACTGACCATTTTGGATACAAGATAAGTATGGTGTCAAACATGTAACGTTCTTATAGTTGTAGAACTAGGGTCTATTCTTTATAATAAGAGTTATGGAAAAGTCGATTTTCCATTTCAATAATTGTATCAGGGGCGTATATAAGAGGGGGCGAAATAATGAAGATATGTCCTCCCAACGTTTATTTTTTATTTTATTTTTTTGGTTGAACAGATAAGTTTTCATTGTTTTTATTTTTTTTTGGTTGAATAGATTTTTTGGTTGAAATTACTAATAAATAAATTGTTTTGATCCTAATTTACTTGCTTTGTAAATGAATCGTCTCATTAGTTTATTTTGTTTACAAACATTAAAAATATACTCATACGTAAGCAGATCTAAAATGGATCGGAAAAGTTCCCAGCAGAAAGTGTTGAAGGTTTAAACATTTGTTAAGAAATCTGTTTGCTCTCTAATTAGACATATCATATCTGGGTAATCTCTTTGTTATCTCTACAAATTTTTATTTAGTATCATAACATCTTACATAACACTTCACTTGTTGTAAAGAGTTAATTAATGGCTCGTAAATTTCTTTTAATTGTTTTATAATCGTTGCATCATTACACTTTCTTTTCTTTCTTTTTTTTCACTCTGTTAGCCTTAACCCGATCGATAATGTGTGGGAACAGCCTTTCCCCCTTTGTGAATCAGAGCAGTTGCTTAAAAATGCTTTCTAATAGTGAATTTTAAGAGTATCGTTGAAGAAATACCTTTCTCTTTCCATCCTGGGATTAGGGTCATTGAAAGAGTCGTGTAATTCTATTTTCCCTCCAAGCTTGGACGAGGAAATCGCAAAACCTTATTATTATTTTAAATGTTGAGATTTTTTTTTTTTTCTCTTTCGAACTGAGCGTCTCCGTAAGGCAAGAAATTACTGATGAATATGGAAATTTTTTTAACAATACCTCTAGAGCAGTAATATCTTGTTCCCACCCACAAATCCGTCCCCTAAACGCATCCCTAAAGGAAATATGGTTGTAATTGCCAACACGGCTATTAGATTT
>JAFIDM010000002.1:66801994-66929249 GCA_023159025.1 Thereuonema tuberculata
GAAAAGTCCAATGTTCAAAATAATTTGATTCAAATAATTGTGATTAAATAAATCTTTCCACTCCAAGGTTATACTTTAAATCCTAATCCATAATTATTACACATTAGCATTCCTTAATCCGCTCTAATAACGCTATTATCAAAAGTAATCCTCTGAGATCTGGTAAGACAAGTAACTCCCTAACGAAAAAAAAAAACAACTTTTAAAGAAACGTAAGGCATATTTACTGTATAACTAATTGATGATCGCTAATGAGCGTGAAACAGCTGTCTGGGATGTTAATGGTAGCTGAAAATGACACACCCTTCCTTAGGCAATTTCGAACTAAATACATTTTCAAAAATAAAAATAATATTTATTTAAATAAATATTTCTACGGGAACATGAAGTGTTCAGGGAGAAGTAGAACCAGGCCCAACACAACTGTGTTCTGGAACGAGGAAGGCCCTGAATGAGAGTAAACAATTTTTTTTTATTCAGCAGGATCAGAAAAGTATTTTAATTTTTACTATTGCGCAATTAATATTGCCTATTATTTTTACAAATTATTATTATTAGTGATTATGTCTAATAATGTCGTATTTAATGCCACTAAGTAAACCTGATAGTCTAGTGGTACTGGAGCTGGGCTGAGGCTGGCGAAGCTTGGTTGAATTTCCGAAGGGATCGGGAAATTTTCCCAGGCATTCCTCCTGGGACGAGTCCTGAGTTAAAATGAGGGCTAGATTTCTTTACCGGGATGGTAAGAAATCGGACTTACCACCCGACCCCCAGCTTCATCCCCTCGATGGCTGAGAATCTTTGGTACCTATACCTCAAAAGAAAGAGGCCTGCAGTAAAGAAAGCCTTTTAACTTTTCTTCATTTTTTTTAATAATCTACATATTTATTTTTAATACTGTTTATTTCTTTATTATTACAGTATTATTCATATATTCAACATGGTATATAGTAACAGTATAATTATTAGCAATAAATAAAATAAAAAATAAAGTTTAATTAATTATCCCACTTTTAGCTTTAATATAAAAGTGTTTGTTTAATCCATAGTGACTGAAATCCTCCCTATGAAGGATAGACATCTCATGCACACTTTGAATCTGAAACCACATCCCAAAACATCATTTTGGGACTTCTCCTATACTTAAATCTAAGTTCAAAAATCGTTTACCAAACTCTATTTCGTAACTCTTAAACTATATGAGGTATTCAGATGTTTGTTGTTATGGAATATCTATATTATCCTGTCCATCTTTTCCTTTCTTTCAATCCTTTCTATTTATTATATCCTAAAGCCCAAAGCAGTCACATACTCATTTTCTTTCTTAAACATCAGGTATTCCGTCCTTTAGATTGTACATATGTAAGGTATAAGCTATTCTTCATAAGTCTTATCTTTTTCTTCTATTTCTCTCTTTCTTTCTTTCTGTTTTCCTATCGCTTCCTATTAATTATTTCTTAACAGTAGATAAATTCTTTTCTAATTTTTTTTTTTAATATTAAAAAAAAAATATTAACAAGTGAATATAATTTTGTGCTAAAGCATAAATTTAAGAGAGACCAATAATAATAAAAAAATTAAAAATAATACTAATAATAAAAGGAAGTTATTAACGTAAGGAAAAATAAAACGCTAGGGAAATAAGAAGAAAAAAAAAGCACTCGGACATTGAGGAAAAAAAAAAGTAGATATACGGTTTCGAACCGACAACCTTCAGTACATGAGTCCGATACATTAAGCGTCAAGTTACAGCTGACAACTGAAAGAGGATAGTTGCATTTCTAACATTTGAACTAATATCGATGGTGAACACGATGGTGAAGTCCATCGTCGATCCGATCTTCCGTTCGAGAGTAGTTAGGTCAACAATGCCAAATATCTCGAACATGGGGGAGCGTTGGTCCCTGAAAATACTCTATTCCTATGTTGTTTAAGCCTCTGAACACGATGGTGAAATCCGTTTGTCGATCCGACCTTCCGTTCGGAAGTTGTTAGGGGTGATAGACAGGGACGGACGGATAGGACAAACGGAATAGCTACCGATTGTGGTCGCTATCACAATACACAGAAGCTCGGTTATAACGCGGTTGTTTATATCGCGAATTCGGATATAACACGATTTGGTCTTGGACCCCGTCTATTTTCGAATAATCAATTTTGTATAATTGTAAATTGCAAAATTTACCGTTTTTTCGCCTAAAATCAAATCAAAGGTGTATATTAATATGCTTGTATCCTTATTATTTACAGTAATTGAGACTCTATACCCACCCTAATGTCACGAAAATGCGTCAAATACAATATATTTTTAAAAAAATACCAGAATCGCGGACTTTTACGTTTAACCAAAATGAATATCGAGATCTAAATTTCTGCCAATTACAACCAGTAAAGAGGCCCATGTAATCTAATAGGCGTATGAATACCCAGTTTCGATTCACGTGACTCGTCGTTTGTACAAGATGCCAAGATGGCGGCGCCAAATCGATTTTGGCTAATATAACCCATCAAAGTGTTGAAAAGGTAATGATTTATGTATTTACAAAAATAAAATACTCCCACATAGCTCTGAATGACGTAGGTAATCGCGAAATGATCATTTTAAATCGATTTGGAATCGTGTGGGCGATAATAGGGTGCGATACACGACATTTGATGTCGCGAAGTAATAAAAGTTCGGTTATATCGCGGTTATATCGCGATCTTCGAGATCTTGATCCGAAAGACCGCGTTACAACCGAGCTTCTGTGTATTTCTCAAATGGTCGCTAAAAATTTATGTCCTTTTGTATCTTTTTGCACAGAGAACATAAATTTTTAACATTTTTTTTTTTAATGCAGACAAAGAAGAAATTCTTCTTTTTACTTTATGATTCCTTTTTGTAAGTTTTTTATTTCTATTTTTGATTCACAAAATAATAAAAATCTTGAACTTACATAAAACAAAGCCTTCATATCTGTTATTTTATTATTTATTACCATATTTCTGCTGTATATTAAACCATATTATCATTAATGCTATGCATTTCTTTATTATTATAGTATTATTCACATTATTAACAATATGCTATATATTAATAGTATAATTGTTAGTTATTAATATCTCAGCATCTTTTTCAGGACCTACAGTCTGTAATTTAAACGTAATTAGATGATAAATAAAAATAAAGCTAAATTAATTATCCCACTTTTAGATTTAATATAAAAGTTTTTATTTAAAATTTCTGAAATTAATTAAATTAAGGAATGAATATTTTTTCCGTATTCACTTTATAAACTGTGTAATGTCGAATAAAATTTATTATTTAAGCATAGCGAATTAAATTTAGGTTTCAATAATTTTATTCCAATCTCGGCTGCTTCTCGCAATAGCAGATTTCATCACTTTTTTGAACATTCTCTTTTTTTTGCTTCTCATTTGCGTAAGGTTGTTTCCCAATCCCTCTCTGGATTCCAACCACGTTTTCTGAAGAATTAAAGAAGACTCTTCAACACAAGACGAAGCGGATCTTTGAAATATGCAGGGGCGGTTGAAGACTACACCGCAAAACGGTATTGTATTCACAAGCACCGCACGCGAACGTACACTAGTAAACACTGCCGACCACTCTTCACTGACCCCGGCAGAGGTGGGATACGTGTGCGTGCTACCAAGGTAGCCAGGGTCGGCTAAAAGGTAGACTTACAGGTGCTACGCAGTATGAGAGTAGATTCTTCGTGTGATAGACAAGGAGAGGTAATGAGAGACTAGGGTATTCGACCCACTGCAGAAGAGATGAAAATGAGATTTAAAGCAAAATTTTGATCTCTCGAAGGATACTTCTTAAGCAATAAAAATTGGACATAATCTTGTATTGATCAATTCAGCTGTTGTTTTAACTGTGCTTTGGCTTTCTTCAAGTGTAGAATAGTACAAAATAAAAAGAATATACATAATAATTTGTGTTTCTTGTATTTAAGAATATTGGCGAATGAACTGAGAGGTTAATAAAGAAATGTTAAAATTTTTCATCAACTTTTCTATGTTTTGAAAAAGTTTTAATGATACTGATTTTTCTATTTCAGGTTTAACTTGGAAATAAATAATATGTTTTTAGTAAAAAAAAATTTGAATCAGTAATATCTACTAATGCATTTACTTGAGATAGAAATTGAAGTCATCAACCAGTGGTGCCATCTGGAGGGAAATTATTTTTTCTAGTTAGATTAATACAAATACATCATACATAATGGTTTTTTTAGACTTGCTGCAACGATTGAGATTTCAAAAAAAAAAAATAAATAAATAAATAAAAATAATCAATTTAAATTATTTTCATTCGTTGCAAAGCAAGCGAAAATTGGAAACATTTAAAAAAAAAAAAATTCATTAGAATCTACGTAATTTAAAATAATTCTTCAAGAAGTTAAAAAAAAATTTAATTGAAAATATATATTAAAATTCTTATGATGTTAAAAATTCACTTCCTTTTTATTATCTTTTCTTTAGAAATTCAAAAAATTGAATAAGTAATAAATAAATAAATTAATTAATAAATAAATAAATTAAAAATGATAATAAAAAAGCATTTTTTCGAGACAAAGATATATTAAATAATGTTCTACACTAATAAGGAAAATATTTCATGTATTTTCCCCTTAATATCAATGAACTTTCCTTCTTATATTTTTGTATCTTTCTTTGTTTACATGATCTTTTATCTAAATAATTATTTTCAGAATTAAGAAGCTTATAAATTCTAAAATATTTATTTATTAAAGAATTATGACCTTTCTGTCAATTTTTTTTTGTAGAACTTTTTTCAGATTTTATATAATTTTTTTACGTATATTTTTGAAATTTATTTCTCTATAAAATATCGATTCTATATAAAAATGTATTTTCTGTCTTTAAATTTTCATACATTTTACTGTCAATTCGCGCCTTTTTTTGTATTTTCCATTTATAAAATTACAAAATTGCAAATTTTTAATTTATGATTTAACTTAATTAAATTTTATATTTTTATTTTACTTCAATTTTAGTTTGATTTATAGTTCTGATTTAAGTTATGTGAAAATCCGCATAACCTTAAGTCAATACTCCAGAAATATTAAATAAACACTAACGATTGAGGCTAATTCGCAATATAGCTCCTAAATCCAGCCAAAACATTTAGACGAAAACCTCAAATACTAAAAACATATATAATATATAGGAGAAATAAGCATAAAAACGCACACATTTAAAGTATTCACTGAGATATTTTTGGAAATTTCGTACCGGGAACCCAAGACAGACTGTTTCGAGGTTCCTACCTCTCGTCAGTTGGATTCGCCCAGTACTCATAGCTCAGTGTAATCCAAAGAAAGATAAACCAAAGACAAGATTGAATAAAACAATGGCTCTTAAGTTAAAAAAACATCAAAAAACAAATTAAGAATAAAAAGGGCAATTAATTAATCTCCGCTAGCTGAAAGCTTAGCTTATACTATACAGAAAAATACTAATTTCAATACTAAAAACAAAAACAAAAACAAAAAAAGGAAAGAGGAAATTAAATAAAACAATTGAATATAATTTTGTGCTAAAAAGCATAAATTTAAGGGCGACCCATAATAATAAAAACAGAAAGTACAATAACATAAGAGAAAATTAAAACAAAGTTACGAAAAAAATTTAAAAAATAAGTTAAGCAAATAAGAAAAAAAAAAAAAAACCTGCGCGGACATTGAGGTAAAAAGATTTAAGAGAAAAAACAATATCACAAGATATATAGATTTGAACCGATAATCTTCAGTATATTATTCCAAAACGCACAATAATTAAAAATTATTTTCATGTTACTTGAAAAAGATCGGGAGGTGCGATCGAAACCTGATCGAGATTTTAATGTGTTTTTATGTTTTTTAATTATTGTGTGTATGGTCTTTTTTAAAACTACACCATTAATTTCACACACGTTAAATTTCTACACGTGATTCCCAAACCTTAACCATTAAGCTATAGCTAGCAACTGAAATGAGAGGGTTGCATTTCTAACATTTAAGCTAATAGCGGAAATCCAATGACAACAATGCCAAATATTTCGAACCTGGGGGGGGGGGCCTTGAAAATACCCTATCCTACGTTGTTTGGGCCTCTGAACACGATGGTGAAGTCCGTTGGTTGATCCGACCTTCCGTTCGGGAGTTGTTAGGGGTGGACAGACACGGACGGACGGACGGATGCACAGGACAAGCGCAATAGCTATCGATTTTGATCGCTATCACAATAGCTCCCAAATCGGTCGCTAATTACTTCTGTCATTACAAGAAATTTCATAAAAAAAAAAAAAAACTGATCAAATTTCATGAAGACGTTAAAGTGCAATGTTTTCAAAGTCTTTTAATATTAAAGATCGTTTATATTTTAAAGATATTTGCAAATCTTAATTATTAATAGTTGTCTTCACTCTTAGCTTTGAGTGAGAGTTCAGAATAATACTTGGAACATATCTGCGGTCCAATGGCTCGATGGAAATGTGTAGTACTTAATTATGATTTTCTTTATGCTGTACAGTATAAAGGAGTATTTCAGGGAGTAGATTTTGTATATTTCTGAAAGCTGATATCTATACTATATTTGGTTTGCCGAGTACATATCTCTAAATAAAAACAGTATTTTCTGTTAATAAGATAACTATAAAATAAATCTACAAAACACTCATTTTTAAATTCAGAAACGAAAACAATTTTATTACAGCAATTTTATTACTTCTTTTATTACAGCTACAGTATGTTTTATTACAAAAAAATAAAATAACTATAAAACAAATGCCTCTAAATCATGCATTTTCGTAGTTCGTATTTCTCTAAACAGTTACTTCATTTTGATGTTACAATCATTATCGTTCTCAATTTGACCACCTCAGGATTCAATGTGAACCTCGACCTCGTGAAGGAAAGATGAATAAATTCATTAAAAAAAATCAAATTTATGTTCACATTCAACTCTAAAATATTAAACAGTTAAATTACTGGTAAATAAATAATAAGCTATTTAAGTTGATGATCAACATTGGAAAAACCTTTGGACTCGAGACTAAGTTCTAAACTGGGCAATTTTGCGTCAGGATCTCGGTAAATTGAAATTTTTATAAATTAACACAAATTTATGAAAAAATTAACATAAAGCATCAACATTTTAACAAAAATAAATTACTATTCATTTTCATTGTTAGCAGTGCCGAAACAACTCTATTTGGCGCCTCTATTTGGCGCCTGAACTAGGCTTCTTCTGCTTTTTGTTGACATTAGGAACTTGTAATTCTTATCAAAATAACTTAATGATAAATTAAAGGTCATGACGGCATCTCATTGATATGGAACCTGATGCGGAGGCACCACTCGCACCGCCCTTGCTGCGACCCTGATTGATAGTAACAATCTCTTAATTCTTATTAATTTCTTCCATTTTCGCTTGATTGAATGATATTCTAAGGTTTTCTAAGTGCTTTTACTAGAAGGAATAATACAATCAGACTCACAGTCTGAAAGATGGGAAAGATGTTTGGTATCTATAAGATGAAGGACTACTCTTAGAGAGTCTTCAATGCAATGTAGCTTTAGAAGAATTGGGTTGGCCAAAAAATTCTGTCGATTTTTAAATAAAAATAAAAGACAGATTTTTCATTGCCACCAATACTTTTATTAAACAACGTCTTCAACATTTGTTCCACTACCTTCTGCTATCTTTCAGGCAGCTTCATAATTCCATCTTCCAAAAATTTTTTATCTTTTTGAGCAAAACAATGTTCCAGGTAACTTTGGTGTCTTCCAGGGAAGTGGATTTGTTCCATTAAGAGCCTTTTGTAAAGACCGAAATCAAAGGAAGGTGCAATGTCTGGTGAATACGGAGAATGAATCAAAACTTCCCAGCTAAGCTGTAACAGTTTTTTGTCTGGTCATCAAAGAAACATGTGGTCTTGCGCCATTATTGTCTTCCATCTTCAATTAGCGACACGAAATTCACCAATTTTGATCAGTTTTTGTTTTAAATTCACTCTGATATGACGGCTGCCACAATACAATCTAACAAAATGGTGTCGAATGACACCTAAGACACCTAAGCGCTACTAGAGCCAACTGACGTAAAAAAAAGCGAACGAACTTTTTGGCCAAACCAATACATCGTAAAACAATGAATTCAAATGGAATTGCGCAGAATATGGAATAATAACTAAATGTGGCTGAACAATAAAAAAATTTAACAAAGTTAAGAAAACGTGCCCATGATTGTTGGGCGGATGACATCAAAATCTTTGTTGGATACGGTAGGGAAATAATTTTTAAAAGTTCATCATCTAGCATTGGATACAAAAATGTCTGAATTAACCAAGAAACATATTTTGTTTTTCTATTTAGATATATATGAAATATATTGCTCATATCTAGACGTCTACAATAACATAGAAAGAGCTGCTGAAATCATTAACACATCAGAATACTAATTTCAGAGATAGATTAAGATTACTAAGATCTCATTAGTGAATAAGTACATTTGATTCAACGCACAGAAAAAAAGAAGGCTTAGCTAGAGTTTAATAGTCAATTAACACTTGATAAGAGTGGTTCCATCGCCGAAGGACAAGAGTGTGAAGCAATGATTACATTGCATTCCTGTGTCTTTATATAGTGGCACTGACTTTATAGGCATATCAAGGTTCAATTCACAATTTACATTTTGTAACGCTACTTTAGAACTATCCTACATAGGAGGATATGCTTTGTAGCAACAGAAAAATCGAACTCTGAAAGACTTTTAAGCATTAGCTTTGTAAACAATCAACAATATCATAAGAAGAAGCACTAGAAAGAATTTAAAACCTACTTTAGCTTATTTACCTTTATTCATTAAAATTTCTTTTATTCATTAAAATTTCTTTTATTATTTTTCATTTTGTTTTTCTGTTGTGACAACGATAAAAATTGAAAGTCTGTGTTTTTATTCAAGTTGTAATATCGACTGAAACAGAACATATTTTCCATTTTATGAAAGAATTAATTGAACTCGCATTTTTCACTTAAGTTAGTCAAACAAATCGGATTTAATAGATGAGATTTTTCACGTGCGCTGATGAATAATCTAACTTTTAATTTATGGCCATGCACACTAATATAAAACTAGGATTAAAAAATTTTAAAAAAGATTAAAAATACAGACAGACAGTTTCGTTCTGCAAATGTACAAAACTTCCTCAATTTTTTAAGCCTAGTTTTAAATTAGTGTGCATGGCCGTAAATTAAAAGTTAAATCGGATTTAACTTTAAGCCATTTGTTTGTACTCATATACATTACCTAAAAGGATTAACATTCATTGTTGAAGGCATCCATATAAATCCATTATGTAGGTTCCAATATTTTTCGATGGGGAATTTTTAAATTGTTCAACAAGGACCAACTTGGAAAAGATTTCAAGTACAAAACAGCACAACAAGTTCTAAGAAGATCCACCAAGAGGTTCTGAGATGGAGAACACACGCAAACAGACTGACTGATTGAAGGAAATAAACGTACAAGCATAATGAAATGTTATTTCGTCAGGTTGTCTTCAAAAAGTAAAGTTGACGAAAATGAGAACACAATGAACAAAACTTGATGAAACAAGTTGAATCTGTGTATATTTTTATATCTTGTTGGAATTTCCCTTGGAAAAGATCGGTAGGTCCGACCGAAACCTGGTCGAGATTTTAATGTGTTTTTATGTTTTTTAATAATTCTGGCTGGCCTTTTTTAAAACTTCATCATTAATGTCACACACGTTAAATTTCTACCCATATTTTTACTTTTATTATAATAATTTTGATGATATAAAAGTATATATGTGTGTTTCTTGAATTTTTTAATAGAAAATCGAATTGATCACACAAACGAAACCGATGCACCTGAATAAATTAGTTTTAATACAATAATGAACAATGCACGTAAAGTATTGGTAATTCTGAAAATCGAATTGACTTCGTAAAACTGATATATTAGCTTATACAGTATACTCTCGATATCTCGAACTTCGATATCTCGAAAACCTTGATATGTCGAAAAATTATTTTTCCTCTTGTTATTACATATTCATCTAATGTTAATTTTAATTCTTATGTCGAAGAATTTTCACTCAAAACCTTATGTCGAATATTTTTCGATGATTTTGCCGCTATTTTTCGAATAGAAAAATTGGTTGAAGAACAATTTCAAAAGAGATGTCGCCAGGCCCCGATACTATACTTTTTAAGAAATTCTAGCAATGTAAGTTCATTGTATTTTACTAATTCTTTTCAATTTAATGTAATTATTTTCGACTATTTTTAAAAATTAAACTTATCATTGCTGTATTTAGACTTACTGTCAACTATCATTATATATTTATACTTATTCTCAACTATTAAGACTCTAATTTTTAGAATATTATTCTGTAACTTGTGTTTTTACGTGAATTTTTATGTTCTGGTTATGATCTTGTTACCTCGAAAACTCGCTATCTCGAAATTTTTTTAGCGTCCCTTGGACTTCGAGATATCGAGAGTATACTGTAATTTGTTCATTTGTTTAAAGTTAATATTTCTTATTAAACCTAATGGTTCTTTTTTTAAAGTTGCAGTGTGGACCTTTGACCTAAATACACAAATAGAACAATTACAAGATTACAAGCTTCTAGAAAAATCGAAAGCTGAAGAACTGAAAACGAGAAAAAAGTCGTTAATTGAAGAGTCCGTTCTGTTTATTTGTATTTTTCGTTTCTCAGTTACTATGTAAAAAAATGCTAAAATCTCCCATATAGAGATTCCAAACTTCTGTCAATACTGGCGTATTGTAAGCATCCTCCGATCGGACGGCCTATTTGCCTATGGGGAGAGTCAATTACATTGGAAAGACGTGAAGGAATGTGCCGACCCACTCTTAGCCAAGGAAAAAATAAAACCGCTGCCAGAAGAGCTGCCAAATCAATAAGGACCTAATTTTGCCGTCATTAGCTAATGACTTACGGTAACACTGTTGCAGGAGGTGTTTTCTCCTTAAAGCCCTCATTTCAATTTAGGCATGACCATACCTTATTACAGGTAGGGTAGAATCAATTTATTTACAAATCATAAAAATTAATAAGGGTTCTGTTGAGGTTTGGAGAGAAGGTGCTGAGAACATTTTGAAACCTTTAATTAAAATGAAATTATATTTTGCTTGGAAGCTGTTATTCCTTTTGTCAAATGCTTCATTCATTCAAGAATAATTATCTATCTCTCTACATTGAAATTTAGAAAGGTATTCCCCATTTTGAATAAACAAAAAATATATCTGATGTCGTATTAAAACATCGTATTAAATAACTTACATTGCAGACTTGACAACACTGATTTTCTAACTAGTATAAATTACTATTATAAATTTAAACTATTATAAATCTAACTATTATAAATTAATTTTTATACTTGAAACAAATTACAAAGTACAATCATATATTTTTATATGTACTTGAATTTAAATATAAAGTTAGAAAGAAATAGTAATGTATTTTTACACAGTAAGTTTTCTTTTATATTTACGAAATAACAACAAAAATCACTGAGCTTATTTTGGATATTTTGCTGGGAATCGGAGACGGCGCCGTTTCGGGTTTCCACACCCTTTTCAGCCCGATCCCGCCCAGCATAACCCAGCTCAGTGAAAAGGGACAATACACTAAACGGACAAACAATTAAAACAATGAACCTCAATTCAAATACATCAAAAAATCAAATTAACAGTAATAGAGGGTAATAACAAATTCACGCTAGCAGCACGCTTAGCTTGGTAAGAATTTGTTATAATAAAATGTTAATAATTAAATCAAAATTAACGTGCTGACCAATTTAGAACTTCAAAGAAAACAATACAAAACAATACATTTAATATTGGTTATTGTGCGGTTTTGTATTGTTTTCTTTGAAGTTTTAACTTGTCCGTACGTTAATTTTGATTTAATTACTAACATTTTATATTTACTCTAAACCAAGATTCCTATTTTGTGGCTCTGTCCCGCTCCGCTAGCGACTGTGTCCCAACTTCAGTTATTATAAAACAAGCTTATAATAAAAGTAATCAGCTTAATGAGTTGTACACAAGCTTAAAGTTAAAAAAAGAAATAAAAACCACTGTTTGAGATAGGAATTAAAGATTAAACAAATTACTCAATAACAAAATAAAGTATTTTAAAGGATACTTATATCAATTAATTTCGAAAACTGAGATATTCTTTGGAGTTCAAATGAAGTTTTTCTGTTCGTCTTCTAATGGCTTAAATATTTCATCGAAAACAGAATTATGTTTTAAATTAGACTTAAGCTTTTTCAAGAGATGAAAATTGTACAGTTCCGTCATTTACGAAACATCTTTTACAGTTTTTCTGAATTTATAAACTTCTGAAAGGATCCATTTTGCTTTAGAATATAAGCAATTGTAATCATGTTTGTACAAAACTCAATTAAACTTTAAGTTAAATTTTATAAATTTAGAAAATTTCTTATCAAATATTAAATCCTTTGCTCTTTACTCAAATTTAATTCTAAGTTAATAACAATTTTTCATTCACTCTCAATAACTTAATTTGAATACAAGAATCATCATCATTTAAATCAAAATTTAAGTTAATTTGAACAAAATAAATAAAATTGTTTATTATTATACATAATAAACAATAATAAAATAAACAAATAAAAGGAACAGATTACAGAGTACAAATAGATTTTACAATAGAAGCATAGACGATTTGTGCATGAAGCAATAGAAAAACAAAAAAACTCTTTTGTTGAAGTGTAACCGAAATCCCCTTTCAATTGCAGGAGTTTGGTTTCAAGTGCATAAAACTAAATATCAATTGCTTTTCAATAAAATACCCGACTGTTATAAAAAACATTCCTAGAAAATTAAAAAAAATTATTTAAATGTAACGAATGGATTAAGAAATAAACTCTTGTAATGTTCTTGAACATTCTGAGCTCAGTCTTCGGAAAAATCATCGTAATTTAGTTGTTAAACTAGTTAAAATAGTGAAATTGGTTTGGTGTAAATCATAAGATACAAATAATTTCTTCTTAATATAAAAGAATAAAAAACTGGCACTTAAATTCAAAAATATCTGAACCTTCATTGGTGAGAAGGTCGTTTCGTCCTTGTTGTGGGCTCATCAGCCAGACCAACCTCGCGACGAAGAAAGTGCAAAAGTGATAAGGAAAACCGGGGAGTTGATCTGGCTGATGAGTCCACATCAAGGACGAAACGATCGTTCCAGACTCTCACCGATGAAGGTCAGATATTTTTTTAAATTTAAGTGTCATTTTTTATTCTTTTTTATTATTATAAAAGTAATTTAACGTTTGAACATAGTTTATGAATAAAAAATTTGACGGCCAACACACATAACTCGTTTAAAAGTTTTAACACATGAAAAATATACAAAGGAGCACAACCGGTCTCGTCCATTCATAAACTGCACGAACACGTTAAATTACGTTTATATTAATTAGTAGGCAAGTTAATTTCTTCTTAATTCTAAATTTCGAATGAAATGAAAACTTATCGTTAGCAACATTACAATATATTACATACATTAATCTTTTACTTCTTGATATTAATTTCATTAGTTTCTTCGCGAAACCTTAACTTTAAAACAACACAGACTATAAAAAAAAGAAATTTGATAGGAATTACTTAACCTAGGACCTTTAATGGATACGTTATAATTCTTTAAAATCAGAATAAATTGGGTAATTAATTTGGTGAAGTATGATATGAAAGTCTTTCCTTATTAACAAAATATAATTCATAAAACTAAATGAAATCTATAACTTGATTCTGAAAGGGATGTATGTATGTATGTATGTGTGTTGAGAGTGAACAGGGAAGAAGTGCAGGGGAAACGGGAGAAACCCGAGAAAACCTACCCAGCGCGCATCGTCCACCATCACGAATTCTGAAGAGGAAGAGGGCCATGATAATAGGATCTACTCTTCTAGGAGGGATTTTCCCACTCGAGTGAATTTTACTCATATTTCGACACGAGTAAATCTCATCATCTCATGAAAAAGGCTCAAGTGAAAATCCCTCAAAGAAGAATATTATATGCAATCTTTTCTAAAAGGAACTTATGTAAGAAAAGTCTGGGAAACTGAACAGTAAATTGTCTTATTTTCCGAAATTTGTAACGTATTATTTATAAGAAGCATTGAAAATACAATCACACAATTGAAGTGTACACTCAAGGCGAAAAGACTACAAATGTACAAAAATACAGATGTATCACAAAGGTTATTGAAAAACTTAACTGAGATTTAAAATTGCAACTTTCACTAATGTAAAAAAGAAAAATAATAATCTTACAACATTACTTATTAGTATGTTTAAGAAATCATTTGTTAAAATAGGACGCTAGAATGTATTTTTTAGCAATTTAAAAAGCTAATAGTAAACATTAAACAATTCAACAAGGTTAGATAAAACTATTTTTAATCTATATTACTAAAAATCTTTTAATTCTCTGTCTGTCCGGCGCAATTGTTGTGATTTGTGAAAATAGAAATAATTTCTACAAGTTCGCTACGGCAATGGAACCTGCAATCTAGACCAACTCGATGGTTCTAAAAGCAGTCGTGGGTTGGGAGAATCCACTTTTATCGGGTAGTTGTGATAAAGCAGTCGCACGTTGGGAGAATCCACTTTTCCCGGGTTGCTAATTGTTAATAAAAACGTGAATGCTACTAGAAGTAAATTCAGTGATAATGCTTTTCTTGTTATACTTCTGAAAAGCAAAAAATAAAAAAAACAGCAATATCTTTGTTTAATTTACAAAAATTTAAACCATAATTTTGTTAATATATGCAACTTTTCACAAAATATTTCCTTGCCTTCTTTTAGATATTTTCTTTAGGTTAAATTTTTATATTATATTAAAAAAAAGGTTTTAATTTCAATTTTATTCTTAAAATAATTTACTGCAAAAAAATAAAGGAAAGTATTAGGTTTTAGTTAATAATGTAATTTCTTTGGTTTAGAAATAAATCTTTCTAATGAATAATCAATATAAAACTTATTTTGGGTTTACTGCTTTTATTATTTGATTGTTTTTATTAGAATATCGCGTACATTTCTTAGGGAAATTTCAAAAACAAATTATCAGACAGAAATTAGCAACGGAAAAAAATGAAAAACAAAAAACGTAAAGAGGAAAATGCGAAAATAAATACTAGAAAACGTATCATTAAAATAGCATTAATGTATTTTTTTTTCTTCGCTTTGAAAATCAAATCAAATCAGGAAAAAGATCTAATAGAAAGCCTTCGACCCAGACAGAGCCAACGCTCGTAAGAATGATGAGGACGTTGATGATGAAGGGTCCTTCGGGGGTTGCACGTGCACTGGTCCCGTTTACCTACTAAAAGCGCTGCCAGGAACGTCGTTAAATTCTCGCCCAGAGTCGATTCCCAAATGATATTCCTGCTTAATCAACTTGTCTCTTGGAGTTGATGGCCGCGTTGAGTGGACGATGTTGTAATAAGATAAGCCAACCAATCACCTGATGGTGCAATACCACATTCATACAAAACAAGAATTACAGAAGAAAAAATACACATTAAAATTCATTATACGAACACAAGTATATTAGTAAATTCTGGAGAATATGACACAACTCTTTTCAAGAAATGGTTAAAATCAAATAGAATAGAAAATCCAATTAATACTTTTATGAAA
Organism: Thereuonema tuberculata; assembly: GCA_023159025.1. Classification (NCBI taxonomy): domain Eukaryota; kingdom Metazoa; phylum Arthropoda; class Chilopoda; order Scutigeromorpha; family Scutigeridae; genus Thereuonema; species Thereuonema tuberculata. The sequence goes on from JAFIDM010000002.1 coordinate 66,817,730, forward strand.
AAGCTCTTTTCCAAAATTACAAATATACAAAAAATTGTTTTCTTCAAGAATTTTGTTTGACGAAAGAAATTTCCAGACTTGAATTCAAATTAATCAAAGAAAGTTGAGTTAGATCAAGAAAAAATGATGAAATTCACAGAAAATTCAAGAATTACCTTTTAATTTGATTATAGTTGCAAATATATGTCATTTTCAAGTAATTATTAGTATGTTAAATGACCTTAGAATAATTATTGAAAATAGTTTCCTTATTTTAACTGGAGACTTAAGAAACTTTTATTTTCGTGTCTCTGTGCATCACTGAATATTTTAAAAATGCTTGGTTTATTCCTTATTGTAATTTCTTGTAAGCAGTACAATTTGAATTTGAATACACGTATGAAATTACATAATGTATTCTTATTGGTAAATATGTAACTAATGAAAACATATCCCAGTTGGTTATCAGAATTTTGAACTTCAATTAATTGAAGTATCATTAACTTTTCAAACAAGTAAGAAAAAAAACCACCCACATAACAAGTATAAAATTGTATTAAGAAAAAACATATCAACGTTTCAAACATACTGGTTCCTTTGTTAAGAGCAAAAATAATAACGGTTCTTATATTATTATTTTGTCCTTCATATTGTTTTGTCCTACGTTTAAAACATAGATTCTATTGTATATTTGAATATTATTGTTCTTTTATTTGCTATGTTAATTCATTAACTTCTTTTATTTCTTATTGTTTTTCTGCATAGTATTATTGATATATGTTTTTTATACATTTCAAATCTCCCATGAATTGTTATAGTTTAAATTCATATTCTAAATTATTTATATTATTCTTTGCTCTAGACAAAGGAAACAGTATGTTGGTTCTGAAACGTTGATATATTTTTTTCTTAGTACAACTTTATACTTACAACATGGTTTTTTTCTTACTTCTACACTTTAAATATTTTCCCATATGATTAAGTTTTATTGATACAATCATTAAATACTAAATAACGATTCTTTGCAAAAAAATTCTTACAAATATTTTTCCAAAAATATACATATCCTCGTAACTAGTGTAGCCCGGTAGCACGTGATCAACAATTAATATTTCCTTGATGTTTCTCATGAACTTATAGAATAAGAAATTTAATTATATATTCATTTTATGAGGAATGCGCAGAATACAATATTCCATCTCAGAATTGTTATTATCTCTTCAAGTAAGCTAAGAAACATTAAAAGTTCAAACCGATCACGAAGTCAGTCCTTTTTCCAAGATTAAAATGGACATATGATCATATTATTAAGTTTATTGCAAAAATTGCAATTACTACAAACTACATCACAATATAAATCATGATTGCTATTGGCGATTAACAGGAATACTATTCCGCATTTGTGACCCCTTTATTATTCCATTTAAGAAGTATTGCTGTTTAAAATTAGGCCATAGATTGGTAACAATTTAAGATGGTTACAGATAGTTAGTTCATGTTTATCTGACAAAGAATTGCATCTATTAAATATTAATAAGAATGGGATTCTTACCTCGAAAAGTAAATATAAATATACACTATACTTAAATAGTTTTTAATTCGTTCAACTAAATATTCAATATTAATATTTATCTTCTAATTGCTTTAACATCATTCTCTGCATTCAGGGGAAAATCAACTACTGTCATTTCTTATTTCTTTTAAAATTATTCTCATTTTGAATGTATTCCATATTTAAATTCATTCCATATTTAAATTCATTCCATATTTAAATGTATTCCATATTTAAATATATTCCATATTTATATATATTCCATATTTGAATGTATTCCATATTTAAATATATTCAATTGGTATTATTATTGTATCTTATTTTTATAAGATTACATACAGTATGCCGTTTACATTCAGATATTTAGAAATATAAATTCAACTTTAGGTCACTAATGTTCTGAAAAGTATAAAAAAAGTTTAAAACTGTCTGTAGTTACAACCTGTTGAGAGTTTTATCTTCAGATATTTTTACTTTTGTTTTATCTGGTATTCTCTACGTTCAGGATATATTCTCTTGAATTACAATTTAAGAATTCATTCGCCATTGCTACAGAATAGAATTGAAACAACTTTTCCTGTTCTTTCGTCAACACTGAAGATATATGGTCTATATTACTGTCAAAATTAATACATTCATTTATTAATTAATTGACATAATTAACATTGTATTTACATAGTTTCAAATATGGTTATGAAATGCCTCGCAGCCCAGTCTACCTCTCCGGTGAATTAACCAGGTCTGCATCAACACAGTAAAGGTCAATAACAGAAAGACGCTCGCCTCCCTCGAACTTTAAGAAGCCTTAAAGATCTCTGCTGTAACTTTTATGAACTTCACACTGACTTCGCAGTTTTCAATTAATCAATACTGACGTTAGTATGCTTTTAATGGCGAAAAATACCAAAAAAATTAGAGGGTGGGTAAAATTTAAGCTAAACCTCCAGGCCTACGTTGATGAATGAGCTTTTCAGCTATGGGGGGGTGATGACATAATCTACGAGGGGATAAACCCTCAAACTCAATGAACAAATTACAACCTGTTACTTAAATGATAAATGGAATAACAGCCAGAAGTTCCAAAAAGATCTGAAAGCTTACTTTCTTAAAATGTTATTCCTCAAAATGTCTTTATTATTTTTTTATTTTGTGTTATTATTATTGTTATTATTATTATTAATTCCTGTGTGACTTGGATTTTTTTTATGATGTTTATTTATATAATTTATAAAAATTTTGTATAAAATAATTCAAGCACCTGTTGACAGGATTTCTTTTTGGGTAATCCTAACAGGACTTTTAAGACTGTAACAATGAAAATAAAATTATTATTATTATTATTATTATTATTATTATTATTCAGAATGGTGAAAAGGACATCAATGAAAACCATACGTTTATTTTTAAACATAAAACAGATAAATAAAAACAGTAGAAAATTTTCCAAATCCCTGTATTTACTTAAATTGTCTAAAATCGATTGAATTTATTCACACAGCAAATAGCCCAGAAATAAATAGACGAAATAAATGGATCAGCTTCGATTTTAGTTTCTAATAATTTTCCATTGGCAATTTTTTTGTCATCTTCTTTCGCTAATTTCTCGACAACGAGGCTCTTGGAAACTATTTCAAATTTACAAGTTCGATCGCGTCCTGTCCTTGAATTTGTAGGCCAAGTTTTAAGAAGATTCATCCATCGGTTTAAAAGTTATTAGGGAAAACAAACGGAGTGTTTTGATATTTCTCAATTTCTAAGGAAGACAGACTATAAATAGAGAAATGTAAAAATTTTAATCATTTTACGGAATAGCAGAAATAGTAGAAATAGGCTGCGAATCAGGAATAGTTGGAATAAACTATTTACCCAATTTCTATCTCTGTTATTAGACTGTAATCGCTAACTATTCTTGTGGAAGGAGGCAAAAATTGCAGTTAGCATTGCACCAAGTAATCGCGGATATGAACTCAATTCCTCAAAGAACATTAGTACTTCTTTGTAATGTATTGATCTTCAGGGCAACTGAAGTTCGAGCGGCCCACTTACAATTTCTGTAAAACTTCAAAACTGCTTCGTAAGCCTGAAATGAAAAAATTGAAATAAATGTAGTTTCACCGTCAATGGAAAACTCGATCAATTTTAAACAAAAAATTTTAAAACATGATTTCGTATAAAATAATCATTTCACTCGATTTATGTATTCATTAGTTATTTTTAACTGTACAAGTAATGTTTTGTTATTAAACATTGTTATTGTTACAATAAAAAGGGTGATAGTTTAAAAGAAGGACAATCTCAAAAAAGTATGGCTCCATTTTGTTCATCTGAATTAAAGTGCGTCGTTGAAATGCCGGATGGAATCAAAAAAAAATTATCCACCCTAATAGGAACTAGCTTAATATAAGTATTCAAGATGACTTAGATTATCTATGGCCTTTGATTTAATCCATGTCTCAAGTTGAAAGCATTCGTTCTTTTAAAAAAAAAATCTTATTCGTGTTAGTATATTACTACCAGCTCAATTTTATTTGAAAAATTTTGCATTTTTTTTAACCAATTACCTAATTTACCTGTAATAATTTGCAAATTCGATTTCAAATTTATAATTTTTTCTGAGATTTTTATTAATGCAATTTAATTGCATTTTTTTCTTTTTATTGCTGGTTTAATATTTTTTCAATTAAATGAGCAAAATTGATGCTCATTTAATTGAAAAAAATTAAATGAGCATCAATTTTGCAAAATAATTACAATGTGGATTCAGAATCTGAAAAAGTTTTCCAGATTGTCTGTGTGTAACGCACTTTCTCTTTGTTTGGAAAATAATTTTAATTTCCTGTGAGAAATAGAAATAATTTTTACATTGAAACGTCTCCGACAGGAATCGAACCTGTAACCTGTAACGGAAACTACATTCAAATTATTGTTAAATATCTCTTATCACTCCCTCTATGTGTGTGACGCAATGAGAGAAGAACCAGAGAAAAAAAAACTCATTATTTTTAGTCTACTAGATTAAAACTTAAATTTCAATATTCATTTTTTTAGCCTACTACAAGCGCAGGCTAGACGAGCATTAGATGCAGAAGCTCGCCCTCAGCAACGAACTGAAGAGTCGTTAGAGACATTTCTCGGCATGAAGGAAGAAATTACAAATAATATTGAAACACAGAAATCATTTTTACTCAACTAAACGCCGTCACATTGTTCTGTCATTGTTGACGGGACGTATTATACACTAGTTTTAAAATAATTTGACAAAGTAATAGTTGAAAAAAAGTGTATAACTTTCTACAAGTTTGTTACACTGTACTTAAACCTCTATGTTACTTAAAATCTTCCTAATTCGTTACTGTTAACATATTTTTCAAAAATCGACAAGACAATTGTACTACTACCATGAAAATACTTAAAAAAGAATAACGAAACTAATAAGCTTTGGTTTTTTCCAAACTGAGATATAAAATGTAATTCAGAATAAAACAAATAGAAAAAATGAAAATTTATGTTTGGATACTGAATTCTATAAATCTACTGTTGGAATTCATTGAGATTTAGACTTTGTTACTAAATATCTAATGAGCTTTTTAATATTTAACAAAGTAAACAAGACTTTTTTTTTAATAAGTGAAAGTGATTGGAGTGGGCGTGTAAGGTTCTTTGGGTATTTTAACCACCGCCTTTAATTCTACCCCTAGAGATAGGAACTTACATGACCTGAAAACATCATTTTATACCCTAACATTAGATGCTCATTAACAGCAGAGGGATTGACTTGTTTTTCCACTGATTAGATTTCACATAAACATTCTTTAACGAGAGAATCCAAATCGTATTTCAAACATTTGAACTGGATACAAAGTCAATATCAATTCATTAGTTTACATAAATTATTGATGCCTAATTTTGCTAATAAGTAGAAGGCCTTAGATATCAATCAATTACGACTTTTTTTGGCAGTATAGTGCCACGATTGAGTTCGAGCAGTGATCATTTGTGTTTGTTTTTTGTGTTTTGTTTACAATTTTGAAATTGCTTTTTTTCATCTGAAAAATTTAATTCTATTCTACTTCAGGACAGAATAATTCTGAGAGGAGGCATCAGGCTTCATTGAAAACTCCATCAAAAGTGCACTCTTGAATCCGTCAACTTTGTCGATGGAGAAAAGGATTCAAGTAATGAAACTTCTGTCCATTTAGCTCATTGAAATACGTATGTTTAGGGTCAACATCAATGATAAAGAAGGGATTCTTTCAAGACAAGCAAACAAATTGGGAAAAAAAAGGAACCTCTTCAAATAGGTTGAAAAATACAAAGAAGGAAAAAGAGAATAAAATTAATGGAAAAATGAGAAATGAAATGGAAGAGGAATACATCTGTTGCAGAACTTAGAAATTAATTAATAGCCTCTTTAGTTTTATTCCGAAAGAATAAAAGGAAAAAAAATTATTGAGTGCAAAGGGTGGTTAGAGAAATACCTTCCTAGCCCAACCTAGTGAAATGATATTAAGCTATTTATTGCTCGAATGATAATTTGAAAATTTCAATTGAATCTGCAGATAAATGAATTTTAAAGATGAATTCAGTACAGGTTTAAAACCAAAGCCTCAACTGATCAAGATCTGAGTCAGAACATATTCAATATTAAAAGGTCCCTTATAATAGTTATGTTTTGATGTTTTCTAATAATGCTTATTCCAAAGTTTTAATACAATGGTTCCGTGTATATTTCAATCATTCCACTATAATTTTAATAATGCTTTAATAATATATATTGTTTCTTTTATTGTTATTAATAATCATAACTTAATTTTGGAGGAAAAATATTACGCAGTAATTTCTATTCATAAAAATTAGATCATTTACCTACAGAGCATACGGTAGCTAACAGCTGAGAGAAAAAATAATTACAGCTTTACTAATAAAGGTTTAAGTTTCAAAGAAGCCGCCAGATGTCAGTAGAAGCAGAATAATTAGCTGGACGGAACGGATATCAGTGATTGAGGCTGTCAATTGAGTAGATCTTTCTACTCAATTCGAAACTATTTTTTTTTTTACGTTCTTGTTTCTTTACGGAAGTGATCAATTGAAAAAGCCTGTTTCGATCTTGAAGTATAGAATGTTTTCTACTCTATTAGAAAAGATCAGTCGAAACAATATTAGGGGATTCTGAATAAGAAGCAATATAAAGTTCTCGATCTTGAAAGAAGAAGGTAAAGCTCTGTAAAAGTAGAAACATTACTATTGGGTAGTAAATAGGGGAAGAGTCCCTAAAAGAAATTTAATCTCCCTATCAGTAAATCAACCTCTATAAATAATTGCTTTAAAAGTGCATTAAAAATTTGTCATTATACAAGTTGTAAGAGCTTTTTATAAATTTATTATTATGAATTTAGCTTGCAAATATGATAATTATTTTATTTTCAGCTACGACTCGTTGATATTTGTTTATTGAACAAGTTAAACCAATTTCCTACCACTGAGAAGATAAACGAGTTTTCCTCTAAAGCTTATGCTTATTCATTTACATTTTTATTAATGTTTAAGTTGTCCTGAATTAGTAAAGCAGTCTAAGATTCCGTGCCTTGTTTAAAAGATCTGCATTGGTTCCCAGCTGTTTATGGGACTGTTTATGAAGATGTCTAATCTGTGAGAGAAATGATAAGCCGATTAAAGTTGCCAATTCAGTAATCTTCGATGTTGGGATGTTGTTCCTATGAACCGCATTCAGAAATGACAACGAAGCAAATCAATAATGTTGTATAATGTTAGCTTTGATTTATGCTAAGACCAACCTTGAATCCTAATGTTAATCCTATTCAGTAACACAACAGAGTTTTCAGTCAATAATTCTTTGGAATGCATTGATCCCACGAGATTCATGGGATCTCACAGATAATGATATGTATAAATGTCATAATTAAAAACTTAATTAAAAACGTTAGTCGCATCCAAATTAGCATAGGTAGATACGGAACAACAGTATTTTTGGTTGCTGTTTTAGGCAAGGCCACAGTATTTAGGCTACAATATTTTTCCCGGTACAAGATTTCAGTTTTTCATTAAAGGAACATCAAGTTTGTTGCTGTAATAGAAAAGCTAAATCCTGTAGCAGAATAAATTCGAAAGTCAACGTGAATCACGTGATTTTTATATAACTTCAAGGGTCAACGACTCTGCTAAGAAAACAGAGGTGCCATTCTGCAAGAATATACTGTTAGCTTATTGGCAAAGCTATCATCCTTCACATATCAATACTTCATGGGAAATCGTGACTGACTTGTTGTACGACCCTGATATTGAATACGTAGACACGAATGCAAACGATACATCAGCGTTTAATGAGGATTAAGGGTCAGAATGTTCATTGGTGAATTTCAAAACAGTCGGCAAGAAAGGGTAGAAAGCGTCCCTGAAAAGCTCAGTGATTGGTGAGTTTAATAGCGCAATAACAATGAGCAATCAATCACTTGGTCACTTGTAATTTTTCAAACGGTCTCTTTGAACTAGATTTTATAGTTGGAGGCCATATAATAGAAGAAGATATGTGCGCAATTATAAATCACGACTTCGAGTTATTACAAAAAGAAAGAACAACACCTTGACGAGGAAAATCTGTTAATGCAGAGATGGTCGTCTGGAAATCACGTGATCAACTGCGATTTATGATAGCAACTTTTATAATGAATTTCTAAGATATTTGGCTACACTACGGATCCAACTTATGTTTTTAATTAACTTCTGTAAATAATAATGAAAGGCCTTATTTGAAATAATAACAATTTTGCTTAAGTCAACTAAGAAAAGGTGGAAAATGAAAATGAAAATATTTTTATATTTTATAAGTAAATATTTTTCATATTCTGCAAGTTAAATACAATAAAATAAAAAATGAATTATTATTAAAAATTCACCACAAATTTCAAAGTAAATATTGTTTTCGTTTCTGTAAAACATTCGCTTGTTAAAGACTGAAAAAATTGGAATCATTTGCCCGAACAATTTTACATTTCAAAGGTATTAGGGAGAAGAAAAAAGAAAACTTAGATTATAACGACCTCATTAGCTAATTTTTAACGATCAAGATGGTTGCTTAGTGATCATGGCTACTAGCAGATTAGAGGAAGAGCAGCAGTTTATTTAAGACTGTTAATTGTTCTTTAAGCTTGTATTTTTCTTATGAGTTGCTTCATGTGTAAATTACAATTTCCCAGAAAAATTTGGTAAGATTTAAAATAGGGAAGTGTTATCTAGTAGATATAAATAACAATTGCAATTTTAGAATTAAGAATAAAAAAAATTTTGCTGAATTTTAGGAAGAATATTTTAGTTTTCTGCGAGATATAATAATAAAGATTTGATATCCTTTTAAATATTATGAAGGGCAGTATTGGGTGACTCGATATAACACTGGTGCCCGCAGTGGCGTGCCCAGGAATTAGGAATGGGAGGCGTTATGATGTCTGTTCAACTACAACAACAACAACAAAAATATTATGTTCTTTTTCCGGTTTGGGGGGGGGAAGGGGGGGGAAACTCAAATCAAACGATGGACTTCCCAAGCAAGGCAACATGTCTACATTCGAAATTTCTTCCATTTTCTAATGGTTTGTTAGACGTTTCCTCAAATTTGAAAATTACAGAATTGGAATAGGAAGGACATATCTGATAGAAGATATGGAAAATTGCTAATTATTGTTTTATTTTAATTACGCGACCTTGAAAGGAAAAAGTTTTAAAAATTATTATTAAGTAAAATTATTATTTTATTACACGTAAAAACGAACACGAATTTATTAAAAATAAAATAAAACAAAAATAAAGTTAAGAACACTGTAGATAATAATCTGGTACCCAGGTCAATCATTTAACTCCTAAATGAGTTTTCCTGAAGTTGCGACTTAGCTAAATCGCTTTCTCGCACCCGAAAACGGTAAATTCACCCCATTTCATCAAAATCATTAGGCCCGTTTTCAAGATAAAATTTACAATCGATCTTTTTGATAGCATAAGATACAATATCAGTCAAATAGATCAAAATGCGGCAAATAGAGAACAAATTTGAAGACAGTTAATATAAAGAATGGAATTAGCCAATAAAGAAGGCCGAAATTTTAAAAGAATCTACTTTTTAACAAGAGGAACCCGAGGAAGGGAAAGAGTGTCTTCTGAGGAGACAAGAAAGGAAAATCAAGAAAGATTTATCAGGAAACTTTAATTTTATAATTAAGCCTAAGAAGAAAAAAAACTATTTGAAAATTTTGAAATAATATCATTGTTAATAAACACCAGAGTTGTAGAATCGTTTAATTTGATGGGTAGGAAGTTACGTCGTTTTTAGATCTTACTTATCTGTCTTACCATTGGCCAGACTTCCAAGAATGAAGTTCTAGATAGTTGTATAACATAAGCCAGACTTTAGATAAATGATAAGGAGATGGATGACAGCAATGAGGAAGAGTCTTAATCTGTTCAACTTGAGAATGAGGCTTAAGTGGGCAAATAATATAGATTTAATACTAGTATATAAAATTGCACGGCCGCTGGAACCGCCTCAATAATAATGACAATTTTTTTGTTTCTCACCAGAAAAGGATGAAAATATCTAATGGTCCGAGTGACAAAATACGTTACTTTTTAAAGGTGAAAACTACTGTTTGTGATTGTTGATAGGTATTGTGAACAAATAACAAACAGGATAAGTATTCTTCAAACCTCTTATACCTTTGTATTGATGGAGTTTATTAAAGCTTCCTTTATGTTTATTTGTTGAAACTGCGTAAATACAAGGAAACATAAAAGCAATTTTATTCTTTGAATTGGACAACCTTTTCTTGTCCGCTGATAATGATATAATGAATGCGTACATGATCCTATATATCTTGAAAACATCTAAAGGTAATATATGATCATACTTCAGATGTGTTCAAGAACGCCTATATGAAAATAAAGGATAAATTATATGAAAAAAAAAGGAGATAAAGAAAAATCGGAAATTGTGACAGCCTGTTGTTTTAATTTTTTTAATATTGATATTAGTACTTTAAAACAGTTTTATCGCTTGTTGAAATTAATTAGATAAAAAGATAAAACCCACAAATGATCATATGTTAAAGTTTTTTTGTGTTGAAAAGGGGTGTTGTCCTCATAGGGACCCGAAAGGCTCCACATTTTTTAAGTATTTTTTAAAATATTTTAACATGTGATCATTGTGTGTTTTTATCTTTTATCAATATTATTAATGTTACTAAATAATAACTAGAATATATTATAATGGATAACTTTTATTATACATCATAACATAACTCTTAACAATGACATGTGTCCATTTGATGATGTTTATATGATATTAACTATATCTTTTAACCAATATTTAGTATATTTTTTAACTAATTATTTGTAGTTTATTCTTTTGTTCCACAATTGAATTTTGTTTTTAAAAATAGTTGGCTTATATTTGCCTGTATAAGATTTGCAGTTGAGTAAGATTATCTAGTACTAGACGGGTACTGTCGCTTCGCTCCCTTGCATGTATAGCATTAAAAAAAAAAAACCTTTATTTATTTAGCAAATTAATATGGAGATCGGAGAATACACGACTTCCCAGCTCGTTTTGGACTTCTCCGCTTAACTCAGGTGTATTGCGCGTTGGCACTCACACGGTGGTTGCCGCAAAAACACTTCATTTTTGCATGTATCTTGCAAACGCAGAAACGTTTGTGAATGACTGATATATCGTTCGATAGAACTTTCAAATACCAATATTTTCTCAATATAATGTTCTCTTCCAACTTTTATACTTTTCTTTTAAATTGAGAAAAAGTCAAAATTTGACCCTTTAAAAGGCGTCATCTTGGAAACCAAAAACTTTTTTCGAAAGATTTATGTAGCATTTTCTTAGTCTTAAAAAGCTCTACATTTTATCCATTTACATGACCAATCTATCTCTTATAGTTTGGTCACAGAATTGGAAAAAGGTAAAGTCTTATGACAATGACAGACAGAATAACGCTTTTATAGAAAATAATAAATTAGGGAGTTATGTGTTACTAGAAAATACTTACAACTTACAGAATAATTTATAAAATGTTCTATTTATAAAATGTTCTATTTCTTATTATTTCAAATTCCATTCTTTGTTTTGAATAGATTGCTGAAGCTTTTTAAAAATTAGATGATCTTCAAAAATTTAAAAAGCTCACTATCAAATACTTTTTCTTTTAATATGTAATGCAGTGTTAATTGTAAGAATCCTTTTTTATATTAAAAACTCAACATATATCGAAATGGCTAATTTCACTAAATATTTTTGTTCATTTTCAAGATTTATTTTACATAAAAAACGCATGTAAAGTATTTCTGATAAACAAAATATATATAAAAACCTTATTCGTCAATTAACATAAAGATAAAAAGATTTACAATAATTTTGAATTTCATTTTAATATTCAATGGCCTCTTAATGTAGAAAAAAAAAAACCTCATCAATTCGAAAAAATTTGTATTTGTTATTTAAACACTTGACGTTAAATCACAAATCAATAATTTAAATTAAACCAAAACATCATTTTTTTCGGCTTTCAAATCTATTTAATTTCAATTCATTATCAAAATTAATCATCTGATTTATACCAGAACAATTGCATGCTAATTCATTTTGATATATTTTTATTGATATACACAATGAGATTTTATTATTAGATGGTTTTTTTTTGTTGTTGTTGTTGAAATTAAAATTGATATCATAATATTAATTAGTATTTATTAATTTAGTATTATTTTTATTTAAAAAAAAAAACATTTATTCAACTAAGATAATTTATTCTTCGTTTAAGATTATACAAGTCTCCAAGTTGTTTCCAAGAGACTTGTCTTCAAATTTTATCTAAATTTAATCTAAAAAAAACAAAGTTAAGCCTTTTTAAAACATTCAAATGTATCTCTGTTTAATGAACACTCTCATTAAGAAAATTTCCTATATCATTTTTCATCTTTAAACAGAATAAAAAAATTAGACCCTTCTTCGACCTCCCTACTTCACACACACACACACACACACACATACACACATACACATACCAGATAAAAAAAAAAAGAAAGAAAAAAGAAAGAAAGGAGAAAGAAAAAAAAAAAAAGCTTGATGGACTCAACTGATGATGTCATCAAGATGCTTGACCTGACGACCGGCTTTGGTGCGGCAGAGTCATTGCAGACGAATTTATTTTTTCTGCACGCTTCTTTCTAGTCTGGATTTTATTTCAGGTGATAAGATACAGAGAAGAAGAAGAAAGATGTATGAATGAAAAGAGATTGAATGAAGGAAACGAAAGGTGATACAAGTTGGCTGGAAAAACCGTGGGTTGAAAGAGGTCGAAGAACAGGATTTTATCATTCTTAGTGTTTGTGATTCAAAAGAAATACCTGCATTGGAAACTTGCTTGTCATCATTTGATAACGAACCGAACATATGAATACAATGCTTTCTTTCTTTTCTTTTTTGACTGGTTTTTCTTAAATTACTAAAGGGAAACTATTTATTGGTAATCACCTAAGTTGGTACGATCACATCAAAACTGATTAATAACATAAATTAGGAAAAAACACAAAAATATATGAGTTGTAATTTACATCCATTTCTTTACTTCATTCCTTTGTATAATAAAAACATAAAGTAGTTAATCCATAGGTATCATATACTAATTTATTTATTTTCTTGGCATATTTCGTACATGACTGAGTACGTACTTGTTCAGAGATCTGCAAAAACAAATGTCCTATATGATAAATAGCAATACATGTTTTCTAACAGACATTATGCAGTCAATATTAAATTTTCTGCATATTTGAATAATAATATTCTAACATCATATACACAGTGTTAATTTATTTTTATAGCAATCTTTCTAGATGTTTCTATATGATTAGAAGTTTCTAATTACTAGTTTATGGGAATTTCCTATTTTCTAATCATGAGATCGTTAGGAAAACTTTTTTACTTAATAAAGTTTCTTTTACTTTAACTTAAATCTAATTGAATCTTTAAGATTTTTATATTTCCCAATCGCAAACTTGGTTCGGCTTGTTAAGTAAATGATTTAGCAACATTGAATTGTTGCTCCTGTTATCTTTAAACTTGGTTATTTTATTCTTTTTAATAATTATGAATTTTTATTGTAAAATTAGCAACATAGGTTTCTTTCCTTCAGTATCTATGTAATAAAAAGAATTATTTTATTTATTTTTAATAGCTAAAGAAAAAAATGTTTGTTCTGAAGTGCTGCTGCATTTTCAATGTCTTAAATATATAAGAAATTTTTCTTCTCTTAAGAATAATTTTACTTAATATCCTATTAATTTTAAAATCAGAACTGGATATTTGAGTTTTCTTGGAATTTCCGCATAAATTACCGCAGTCATCTGGTGCTATATAGATTGGGAAAAGATTGAATATATCTTCACAAACCATTTCATAGTTGTCTGTAAAATAACAAATTTCATTAATTTAAATAGAAAATGACAGGTTTTTTTCGATTTACAGCGTCCACCAATTTTTGCAACCGACTGAAAAAATAAATCATTTCATTATTAACGATAGGAATAAACATCTCTTGAATTTGAATATTAAAACAAAAATGTTTAGAATTGTAATAAAATTATTGTTTCACAAGAGAAAATTCAACAGATTACATACAAATTCATAAATTATCCTAACATTTTTAATTCAAATCGCAAAATAAAAGAAAAATAATAAACTGTATTCGAATATATGAAGCATTATTAAGAATATAATAGCAAGGAAGGAATCAAAAACCTTTTGAGCTAAACTAATGAGGATAACATTAATAGACGGTAATTATAGTAATTGATTGTTACAAATAAAATATATTATATAAATATACACCTATATAAAACTACAATAAATTAAAAATATATGTCATCATGAGATTATTCTTAATAATTAACTATTCTTCTTAATAATTAACTATTCTAAGTGTTTTTTTAAGCTTTTTTATTGGTTTTTTTTTCTTATAGCTTATTTATGTAAATTTTATTAGTACCATGATTTCACCAATAAAGAATTGTGCAGGCTTGTATAACAATACAAATAAAAAAAATACATAACCTATATAAGAGTCACGTAAATATGTTACATTTTAATAAAAAGAAATCAAATGTCGATTAGGCTATATTTGGGTGAATGTAAAATAATTATGAACAGAAATAAACAAAAGGAAGAATACAGAAGAGAATTCCTTTTGTTAAAGATACTTTGTAAACGAATTCGTCGATATGCGTAAAGTAGGCTTCTTTGTGACCTTTGCATATTTCTTTCTTTCTTTTTTTTTTTCATATGGATTTAAATAATAAACTAATTTTTCCATTATTATTGTGATAATGGCCAGCTAAAGGTATTTGATAGCATAAGATTGACTTGTCTTGTATTGTATTTCCTTCAATAACAAACATGTTAAGAATAATAAATACGCTAACGAATATGGTACGTTCGAAAGAGCTCGAAGATCATAACCTTTTTCTTTAAATCTTTACTCATCAACCTAAATTTCAGACAAATACATGTAATAAAGATGAATATAAATCAGATATCTCAACATCCCATTCTTTTCTGCTTTTTTATACGATAATCTAAAATTATTAGCTACTTTATACTATCTTTTCATCGTCCTATACATCGTCAAAGATATCATTGTTATTTCCTTGTTTTCCTATTTTATTTCTTCAATTTCATCTAATTCTGATCATTGTTTAGTAGAACAAAATCATTTCAATAACTACTTGAAATTACTATCATTTCATAGATTGATTCGAAGAAGTTTCATGATAAAATTCTTACAGCATAAAATATTTCTTTAAATATTACTAGACTTTCTTTAGGCCTTTCACTGAATAGTTTTAGTTTTCTAAATAATTCAGTTCTATCTTCTTCAGTTTTTCTTTAAAAAAAATACAGCTTTTTGAAATTATTAAATGTTAGTTACAGCAAAAAAAAAAAAAGGTTTTTCCGTTTTTTCCGTTTATATATTCCTCTTCTGTGTATATCCTAGGAAACTGACAGGAAGATAGTTGATATTTAATGAAACTGGAAGATCTCTTGTTTATTATATTTTGTGCAGATCAATAGTTGAGGTTTTAAGATAAAACCTCACAATGCATTATCTTTCAATTGCGTAAACCATGATTACTCAAAAACTACTTATCCTAGAGAGCTACATTCAATAGTAGACAGGTATTACTAAACTTGAATTTTTATTTACTTTGGCAAAAATTTGGCCCAATATCACCAATGTATGAGTTTTCTACCGATTCTTTGTTATCACTGTAAATAAGGTGACCATTTTTTCTAAAATAAAAAGGAGGATGCAAATAATTTGAAGAAAAAAAAATGTTATCAGGGGTTTCAGGGGTATAAACCTATCTGTTCAACCAAAAAAAACCCCTCACATATCAAAAAGGAGGACATATTACTCCTCAAACATCAAAAAGGAGGACAGAATTTACAAAAGAAGGACATTTAGGAGGACACTTTTCAAGGGAGGACAGAGCTACAAAAAGGTGGACGGTTGGTCACCTTACTGTAACTAAATCTTAATAACATAGAAAAGGCAATTACAATAAATTTATACTTTTCATTGTTTTTTGTAGTAACTAATTTAGGGTCTTACCATAATTTTGGATCATACGAAAGTTGGCTATCAACTATACATATAAAAACAGGTATATAACATCGTCGAATATAGGAGAGATCCCGCAATCGTTAATCCTTTTTATAGTTCAATGGTTAGGTGAAGATCTTTTCAATATAATTATAAAAATAAAAGACCCAGAATAATTGGTTATAATTAGTAAATACATATTACAAATTTTGTATTAAAAAAACCCATATTTGAAAAAAAATTTCCTATTTCCTTTGCAGAATTACTTTTTATATTTAAAATTAATAATAATTCCTTATTAGTATTATTATTAATTTTAAATACAAAAAGTAATTCTGCAAAGGAAATAGGAAATATTTTTTTCAAATATGGATTTTTTTAATACAAAATTTGTAATATGTATTTACTAATTAGCTAGCATGATTTACAATGAATTTAATATTCTAATATTGTAATAGTCTGATTTAAATATTAAAGCTGAGGCAGATGCATAATTGGAATTCTTGTAAGTAGTGGAAGAAATTAAAGATATTGAGATTTGAATTGAAGAGGGGATCGCGGTCTAAAATTCAGATGTTTAGTCTAGTGTTTAATTATTCCTACGGAACCAGCAAGGAATCTTCCGTTACCAACCTTTTTTTATCTGCTTTGTCACCTCCCTTTAACACAAACACTATTATTTTAAGGTTTTGATTTAATATAAGAGCAGATCAAAAACAGCACAGCTACACATGAATAATGAAAACTATAAATGAAATTATAGGTGGCAGTATTTACCAAAATTGCTACAAAACTTTGTAAATATGAAAATCTTAGAAAATTTCAACATCTTTCAAATATAATTAAAGATCTTGAAATATTCTGACTTATCATTGACTTAGCAGCTATCATAAATTCAGTTTAAAAGTTCGTAATAATTCAAAAATCTCAATTTTTTATTTCTTTTTATTATTTAAAAGATTATCAAAACGGAAAATCGGCTCGAAATTTACGAAGTTCAAAAAACTGAAATGCTAATATTTAAAATGCAAAATAAACTAATAATAATAATTTAAATTCGATTAACAATGGCTCTCGAAACTTTTTCCTCCAGAATAAGATCAGAAAGCAATCAAAAAGACATATAAAATTCAATTTTAAATAGAGATTTGAAGATAATAGCTTTTCAATTTATTTTTTTTTTCGTGGTTAAAACAGATTATTCGCAACCTTTATTTCTTCGCCACAGGGTTCAGATATTATCAGTGTTGGTCTCACGAGGTCGATCCTCCTACGCAATAAAACAACCTGTAAAAGAAGCCGGCTCAAAGAGGCTGGCCAAGCTGTTCCTGTGGAGTCATCAATGCCAATGGTTGACATCGTTAATCTTCTCTTAAATGTCAGGAGATGCCTCAGTGTGAAATATCTCCCGAAGGCCTTCCAATTTTGGCTTAAACAATGGGAGCATCGGCTGTTCTTATGTAAAGACCAGCAGCAGACAAGCAGTAGATGTCTCGTATAAGAAATATATGATCACATGACACTCTTACAATAAGGATGTTAGGCTACTGATAACATTGTACATTCTATGATTTAGTTATTACTTGTGATGTATGTATAGATTATATTAAGTTTCCTTTGTATGAATACATAGAACATAAATGTCATGTATATAAATTAAATGTTATATTTACGTAATATATTATGAATATGTTAGGTCTATACTTCCTATTGAAAAATGAGATATTAGCATGTTTTTCTTTTTATCTCAGACAGCATTTTTTTAAAAATAAATAGTAAAACATAAAGTTCAGAGCTATATGAAAAGTGAATTGTACAATCTCATCAGGACGTTACTGTTTCGTGTTTGGAAACTTTGCTGTTTGTTTCTGAATAATAGGATGTTAGACGAAAATTGGTAACACACTGAACAAATTTAGCAATAATTCTAGTAGCATATAATAGGCATTATTATAGCTTCAGCTTTAATAGTTTTAGACCTACCAATGTCTTCCAAACCATTGTTCTTTGCAAGAGGCCAATGGATGTTCTTTGTATCAAGTCATTCTGTGGTCATACATAGGATATATTTATTATTATCAGTAGTAATAGTAGTATTAATAGAAATAATAGTAATTGTATAGTAGTACATTTAGTGACTGACTTCGAACAGCTGTAGGGCCTTGGATGTTTCCTTCATTCTTCTGTGTACATATCCCATCTTTCAACGACTTATTCTCAATTTTTATATGTTTTATTATTGCAGTCGTAGGTTTTCTATCACTCTTCCGCCATTAAAAAAAATTCACACTGAAATATGCATGCGATCAACGAAAGAAACAAACTCTTAGTATTATTCTGATGTTTGTTTTACGTTTCCTCATTATGTTGCACTAGTCTGTAATTGCTTTCACCAAATCTAAAGTTTTGTCATGAAGAAGTGCTCATAATTCTTATATGTCCAGAAGTTATTCAAAATAAGAATAAAACAAAACAATTAACAAGTAAATAGATAAATAAGAAATAACATTTTTATATGAATTTACAATAACAATATGAAAGAAGGAATTACAATAAAATTCAACATGATGGTATAGTCATTCAAGAACAGTTCGGTGTTTCAACAATAGATGTCGCTGAGAAATTACTTCATACCCTTCTATATTCTTTTCTGACTAAGTTATAACTTATATTGTTTTTAAACGGACTAGATATCAAAAGAACATGTCCCCTTGCTTAATCTTAGTTTGATCATTATAAAAAATCACCTAAATGACAAGATAACAGATATCTGAATGATATTAAGTAAGTGTTTTATTTCGAAAATCTTCATCTCTAGAACAAAGGTTCCTAGAATAGTACCAATGGCAGATAAGACTCTGTATCATAGATTAACACATTTTAATGTCCACATTTGGTTAATCTCATTTGTAAATTCACTCTATTTGTTAATTTTTTTCAGCATAAGCAGATTGGACATGGTGGCTTAGTGTTATTGAGATTTGCCTCTTGTTATATTTATCAATTAAGGCGATGCTAGATCATTTATCTGTGTACGTTTATCAGTTCGTACTTCTTAATTCCAGTACAATGTCTTGTTGTTCTCAGTATATTATGTTGATTTTTGTAATTTAAAGCAATACATATTTCATAGTCGATATTGTGTCATTTAGTGTAGTCTAAGGAAATTACAGCGTTGCTTCTACTAAGTTAGGGTTTAATGCGATGCTTATTCGATCCTTGGAATTGGTCTGGAATTTTTTTGTTTTGTTTCTTTCCCTTTATCCAGACGTACCTCATCCTCAACTTTTAAAGGGGGGGAGGGAGGCATTCGTCAGGTCACTGCCAAATAAATACCAAATGTTTTGAAATTTTAATATATAAACAATTAAAGATATTGAATAAACTTTTCTATATAAAGTACTATACAAAGCTTTTCTACAAAGATATAATGTGTTACAATTGTTCTCATTTCAACGCGGATCGCCATTTAAGAACCAATGAAGTAGATTATCTTTAATAATAGTTTAATAATAACAGTTTAACTTTTAAAAATAGTTTATACTTTTGAACGATTTTAAAAGTAAGCATTTTAAAGAAAAAATATATTCTTTCAATGAAAATGATAAAAAATTAAGACAATAAAATGAACATTTACCATCATCCAATTTATGTAATATACAATATGAAATTATTATTTATATTTTAATAATGCTAATTTTATGACAATAATTATAGGCCTGCTGATAATTATAATATTTGTAGGTTAACAGAATATTTTATAAAAAGTATTTATGTATTATAATTATTATAATATTTTATCTTATTATTATTATTATTTCTCGATATGAATTTTATTCGTAATTTTCTAATTTTACAGTATTGTAATAAATTTAAGATTTAAACTTTAAAAGTAAAATAAAACGAAAGAATGAATAAAAACTTATTATTTTTTAAGTAAAGCCTCCAGAAATTCTGACTTTATCCAGATTAATCACTCTATATTTAGAATTGATAAATTACAGCATTGTTTTCATTGACATTGCTGCGGGAATAATGAAATCCCTTGAATTACTTTCTTTCTTCAGTCATGTTTACAAGCTCGATAAGCAACTCTGTTTAACAAATGTATTTAACTAATGCTAGGATGCTGCTTAACATATGTGACAGTTCTAATAAATGGCTTAACATGAAACATTCTTGAAGCAACAACTCCATCATTTGTAGGGACATAAATCTTCAATTCTGCCAATGGCCAACGCTTGAAAACAAAGAAGAAAGGAAATTTAATCTTGATATTCAAGAAAGTACTTTAAATCATAAATAATATGGATAAAGCAATACACAATTGAATAAAGAGGATAATTACACACATATATTCTTCATTTCGAGAATATTTCCAGTTTGATAACAGACTATTTATATCTCAAATACAGATTACGTTCAGATATTTTACCTGGTTTTATATTTAAAATTTAAAAATGAATGGTAAAAATGATTTTACCTCGCTTTGAGGGCGACCCAGAGCAGAGTAAATCGAAAATTTTGCTTTTTAAAATAAGAATCCTTTTTATCTTTTTATAGAAATGATGAAATCCCGAGTTCCTTTTTAAAAATACAAAAAAGTTAAAAATGAGATTTTATTAAGTCCGGTACCGATTGTTATTATGAATATTTGTTTGGTTACACTCAGAACCTCGTTATTAGCATTTATAAAGCATTATTACAGCATTGATAACACACATCATGTTATTTTCTCATGTTTATCTTAAGGATAAATAAAACCTTAAATGAAAAATAAAATAAAAAGCAAATATACTTCTTCACATTCTAAGTACGAATATCAAGTTTGAGCTTTCTGGGTCTCTTCGCTTTTAGAGTTAATTAACACTTGCACCTGAATACATTTATTAATGTATTGATTTTTACATACTATATAGCAGTACTTTTTATCCCATGCATATTTATTATTCGACAGGTAGAGTTTAGGATTGATCATTCAAGCTCTTCTATGTCCTGTTACGCCAAATCATTGCGCCTATATGTCCAAAATCCCTTCCAGGCAACGTCTGGACGGAAGTACGGTTACGTTCATTTATTCATTATTTGTTTAAAAAGAATTCTATTGCCCATTTACGTTCCTATTTACCTTTTTTTGCCAGTCTCACAAAATATTGACCTGCATTATCTAAGATTATATTTTAAACTGGCTTACCAGCATGCGCTGCAATGCCACTCAAAGAAAGTGTTTGTTTTAATTCTGTTTATTGAAGTGCTTTTGGATACACAATATTTTTTGTTTTTCCGTCTGGTGCATACACGAATAAATCAGAAGGTTTTCCGACGCACGAGCAAGTCACATACAGCTATCCGTGTGTTCTCCCTGTGCCTTGTTGATGGTCATTGCAAATGCAAGTCGCATCGGGAACTGCAAACGTTGAAACCGGAAATACACTCATTTGTTAAACGTTTTGCGCACCAGATATTGTAAAATGGTTCTATTAATTCAGAAACCTTCGCGGACGTGCGCACAACAACTCACCAAAGTTTCATCGCAATCTGATGAATGGTATAGGAACGCATACGGGACAAACAAACAAAGAAACATTCATTTTTATATATACTAAGATGTAGCTAAATTGCATGTAAGATAGACATCACAATTGTTTTTCTTTTCTTAATTTAAGCAAAAAAATTGCAAGATCGAAAGTTGAAAACTTCAGTTAAAAATAGGAAAAGGTTATTAATAAAAGATAAATTATTTTTTATTCTTTTACTAAGCTGCTTAGGAATCCCCAAAATGCTTAAAATTTATTGTGGGCATAGTTCTGAAGTTAAAATAAAATAATAAACTGCAATTTCTTTTTCAGTAAAAAAACACAATTAAAATTATTAAAATGTTCATTAAAAGGTTTTTTAGAATCAAGAGTTAATTCCAATATTTCGTGACGTCAAATTTTATTGTTGATAAGATATCATACCAAGAATAAAAATTTTTTACATCCAGTTCTAACACTATAATTTGTACATCAAACAATTTTCAAAGTAAGAAGAAAAAAAAAGGCGAAACGTTCTATCGCCTTGTGTTTGAATAGCGCATAACAGCACATACTCTCTGAGAATTAACAAAAAAAAATACCTTATCTCAAATATCTTCTTTGCAGCAATCATGCGTTAAATTAACCCTCGGGTGAAATGTCAATCTCGATTTCATTAGTGCAAAGTTTTTAATTTCCTTTTTTTTTCCCTCTATGTGGGTTTCTCTAAAAGAAAAAAAAAATGTCTTATCAAAGGGATTTTCTTGACACTTAGCTTGACTAAGCAATTATTCCTCTCTAGGCTAAACTATTCGACGAAAATTTCAAACATGAAATAAGGAAATCATTATTACTGAAACTCAAACAAAAGTGGATTATACCTTAAGGAAATTCGCCCATTTAAACCGTTGAATTGGGACGGATTAACCGATGGCATCCTTCCGATTTCTAGATGAGGGTTAGATAATCGCGAAAGGATAATTAAGTGGGTAAAAAATTCCACTCAGCATTGTCATAAACTGTAAAATATTTTCTTATCTGCAAATTTTTTTTTGAGTCCATTACGACAAAAAGTTTTTTAATGAATCGAAGAAAGAATACATGAGTTTTTTTTTTTTTGATTTTTTTTACATTGTAATTAGGGTAGATCAGTGTTTTCAGCCTCTGTTTTAAGGTAAAAATTAGCATTTTTTTCGTACATTTCATAAAACATTTACGTATTTTCCTTGGGTTTCAGAGACTTCAAACCTACTTCAAAATTACCATACATAACTTTTACTAATTAACATAGCAAATGAATAAACTGAAATAAGCTAAAGTTGCCCAAACATCGTTAGATTTTTAGACAAGCATTTTAATTTATAAAGTAGTTACTTTATTTCTTTTGCTGAATGTAAAGAAGGATTTTTTTCTGTTCGCTTCTCAGGCTAGAACATGGGCGGATTTACGGGGGTGCTAGGGGGTGCGCCGCACCCCCAGATTTTTGGGATGATAATTTTTTTTACAGATAAATAAAAATGTTTTCTGTTATAATAATTTTATTAATTATTAATTTAGGCCTAAAAACGGAACATTTAAATTGGGTTTTGGTGTTTGAATTTGGTATACAAATACCTCATACCTTCCGGTGAGCTCGCACTCCCAGATATCAAGACCTAAATCCGCCCATGGGCTAGAAGCGTCATAAGTTTAATGGTAAGTTTAAACGTGGTTAATGGAGAATTATTTTGGTAAAAACGATTTGAGGAAGAAGGAAGAAGGCTTTTCAACATTTATTTTAATTATTTATTTGTTCATAATCAATTTATTTAAGTTTGTTTGAGTTTCCTAATATAATATCACATAGTACAGCAATTGTAGTTCATTTATAAAGTTTTTAATATTTTAATAAATAATATAATTAACAATATGATAGTACAAGACCTCAAAATTGATTCTCATGGATCTCAATAGAGGAGGTGGGGAGTATGGACCTCAGACGCAGAAATAAATGGACAGAAAAATAGAATAGTGTTTTTAAAAATAATACCTTATATACAGAACAATGCAAATTCACTTACTGATGTTTTTGTTTCAATATAGAAATGTGTTATTTATAACTTATAATATTGTACAGAGTATATCTTATAAAGTACATCATACTTTTATAACTAATTAAAATAGGACTTTTAATTGTGTGTGGTATTTTTTTAAAGAAAAATCTTTTAAAGAATTTTTTTATAATTTTTATTATTATTTGTAATGTTTAAGGAATTAAAATAAAAACTGGAAATCACAGCACAACAACCTGACTAATCTTAAACAAGAAGTTTATGAGAGAACTTCAAGCCTAAGTTGAACATTTGCGACGAAAATTTTGATCTGACATATGATAGTTAACTTATATTTAATTTATAGAAATTTATAGAAAAAAGTATAAATTTATAGAAGGATTTTAGGAAAGAAGTATTTATTAATATCGTGAAATATCGCAGTTTTTTTTTTTTTTAATCGGGTTAGCAAAATCTTTATTTAATAATTAAAACACTTTAATGTTAAAAATTACAAATCTTCCTGCTGATGACCATATATATTCATATTAGAGATCTGAGAAACATAACAGTTCATATCTTAATAAAAATGATTTTCCTGTTTTAATATTAATTGCATGAACTTAAACGCTTGGTTAATCTTGGATAACTTTATCTCTGTTTTCCAAAATTGTGTGTCTCAAGTATCTGATAGAGTAGGAAACCATATTTAAGTCAAATACTTTTCATTATAGAACTTTAATACAGAATAAAAAAAAAGAAAGATTTTTTTCTCAAATAGATTTTGAAGGAGGTTATTTTTTTTTCAGAAATTTATTATTTATTGTCGTAATGTGGATATAAAAAACTCATCTCTGACATGTCAAGTCTCTTTAATATAATTTTTAATAACCCCTTTAATATTTTTTTAAAAATAAAAACAGATAAATTGTGAGCCCAAGTTTTAATATAACAAGCAAGTAAAAAACAATTTTTACTTAGAGATATTTAAGTTTTACATACTGAAAGCATTACAAAAGAATTGTGGCTAATAGAAGAATCAATTTGGTGAAATTATAATGTTCTTTCTGCTTAGTTTTTGAGAATTTAGTTTACTGTATTAAAATTCTATACAATATTTTATTATATTAATATTTAAAAGGTGCTTTTTTTATTACAAGATTTAAAAATATTTGAAGGACTTTTAATTATTTTTTGACTTAAAATTTATTTGAGTATGTTTTCTTGTTAAATAATTATAATAGTTTTTTTTTTCATTGATATAAAAACGATAGCCTTCAATTATTGTAATGTTACATTTTATCTTTAAAATTACACTTAAGCAGATATGTTTTTATTTTATGGTACTTCCTTATAACTTTATGTACTCTTAAACACACAATATACGTTCCCAAAGTTTAGAAATTACATAAATTAATTTAATTTTCTTACAAAAAAAGCTTTAAAAATGGTTTGAATTTCATAGAAATTAAGAACACATAAATCAAATCCCAAATTGCGTCATAAGTTTATGGAGAAATGAGCAGTGCTTGAAGCCCAAGGAACCAGTCATAAATGCCTACTTTTATGATCAGAACTCTGAAGAACTTATGCATTATGGATAACCCTTTCAGAACACAGCGGAAACAGCTAAAGGCAACGAATAAATCAGACACTGCAGCTAAAATTAATTTATCTCAAGAGATATTTTTTGTTACGATATCTGATTTCCATTTTCTTAGGCAAAACTTCTGCTGATAACCATCTCATTAATGACGCTATCTAAGATCACTTCCTTGATGGTTTTGCTAAGGTGTTTCGCACGCCATCGACTCGTGAAGACGTTAAAATAGAAGATAATTGCAATAAAGAAATCACATTAAAACAAGCTCCAATCACAAAGAGCATCTTCAGATAAGAAGACAGTGTTGTTTTTATAGCTAAATTATTTCTTAACTGATCAGACACTCAAATACCAAAGATTGTAATATGACATCTAAGATACAACGTAAGTATTTATTGTATTTGTTTTAATAGTAGTATTGGAATTTTTTAGACCTTAATACACTAAAAACTCGTTTAGCCGAATCGCGTTTATCCGAAAATCTGGTTTATCCGAGTTTATCTGGTTTATTTCTTAACATATTTTAAAATTCAACAAAAAAAAGTTACTTAATTTCGTTAGTTTGTTAACTTTGTTAGGTAGTTAGATAATCACTGTTTTCGTAAATTTGTTAGTTAGTTAAATGATTCGTAAGATTTTTTTCAAATTTTCTTAATCAGCTTGAAAGAGCTAAAAATAAAAGAAATGTGAAAGAATGCTTTCCCTCGTGTATTGCAAGGAAGTAAAGCCAGTCCCGAGATTCATTCAATTCGGACGTACATAAAATAATTACATTAAATTACAGTAAAGGGTAAAAACAAAAATTAAATTTATCAAGAGATTCGTTCCCAAAAATCATATGATTTAGAAATCTATTTTATAAGATAATTGAGATTCTCTGGACAGTATTCAAAAAATATTATTATTGTTATATGATCAATTAAATTAAAAATAATAATAATAATAATCAATAAACAGATGGCGTTGATCAAAAACGTATCTAAGATTTACTTGGAACCTTTATAATGTTGAATCCTAATCTTAATGCAGAAGGGCACTGTGAAATTCATAAGAATACATCTCCCCAGTCGTCTTTACTGAAGTTAAATAAACACAATCAAAACCTCTAAATATTACTTAATACACATTTTAAAAAATTTATAATTATACTAGTGCATTTGATTAAATAAGAATTCTAGAAAACATGTCTACCCTACTCGAATGTAAATCAAGTCGTACGAAAACAGGTCTACCCTATTCAGATTTAAATACTGTTTGCAAAGATCCGACCTAAAATATTTTTCTAAGAAATTAACATTTATTGAAGTTAAAATTCACTGATGCTTCCAACAAAGAGAAGTAGGCAATGAAAGATAATTTAAATGGGATTGCGAATTCCGAAAACGTTGAGTGTTTATCAAAAACATTGTTTCTTGAAGATGATAAGAAATCTGACCTGCACAATGAGTATTAAATGGCCGCGGTATTTTGACCGTGCGAAGGTAGCATAATCATTAGTCTTTTAATTGTAGAATGAATGGTTGGACGTAATAGCGACTTTTTTATTTTTAAATATTGAATTTCACTTTTTGGTGAAGAAGCTAAAATGAAGCCAAAAGACAAGAAGACTCTATCAAGTTTTATTATAAATAATTGTTGATGAGAGGTAATTTTAAAGTGTTAATTTTGCTGAAACGGTTCTTTTGAAGCTTCTTCGAAAGAACTGGAGAAAAATTGTCGGCTTTTGAAACTTCTTTCATGTAAATGTTGTATTAAATTCTACTTCATCAAAACGCTTCTATAAGTAGATCTGA
Source organism: Thereuonema tuberculata (assembly GCA_023159025.1). Classification (NCBI taxonomy): domain Eukaryota; kingdom Metazoa; phylum Arthropoda; class Chilopoda; order Scutigeromorpha; family Scutigeridae; genus Thereuonema; species Thereuonema tuberculata. Next base: position 66,844,875 of record JAFIDM010000002.1, read on the forward strand.
CATCCATTTTTAATAACTAACATGACATATTTAAAGTTATTCAGTTTAATGGTACGTAGTTCAAAATAGCCATCATACAAAAACATCTTATTGAGTTCAGTATAAATCAATTAAATTGAGGAACTAAGTTCAATGCACTTGAGGTTCTTTGGGTCTGAATGAACTTTGAGTTTATTTTATGAATGACTTTTGACTGAGTTCACTTATAACACATCAGTTTAATATCTGTCAAGTACATCCGGTGCAGTAAGTCATGGTACGAGAATGAATACCCAGGCAGAGAATAGAACGGTTTCCCACCTTTTCAATATTTGCTTGTAGTAATACTTGGAATTTAGTCAATAGTACAACATTCGTTTATTTTTAGAAAAGGAAATACACGAATAGTATTTTATTTTGTTATTTATTTATGTGTTTGTGATGGATTAAGAGTTCATTATCCATCATAAACAAAGTTTTGGGAATTTCAGTAGATGTTAACTTTTGATGTTTATTAATATGCAAATATTAATTTGGAATCCATATAAATAGTTAGAAAATTTAAAAAAATACTACTTGTTCAAAAAAAAGAATTTCCCGAATATGGAACATTCGAGATTACTATATTTCCTAAAAGGGAATTTTCTTTCATTTTTTTACAAAAATTAGTAGAATTTTCCAGAATTAATTCTTTTTTGGCTTCATTTTACATTAAATTGCATTTAGTCGAAGAGAACTGTAATTCAAGACGAGTAAAAAAAGGCAACTAAATACAACATGAGAATATACAACCCGACTTTATGTGACCAAAAAATGAAGGCATAAAAACAGCAAAGTCTTAAAATATTCTCATTGTTAATATCGTGATGGTAAAAAAAAATTGCGGATGCTATGCAAGGATGGTGCGTTTTGTAGAACAGAAAAAATAACATTTCCTGTGCCTTTTCCTTATATTTAATTACGCCATTCAAGCCTAAAGCACCTTCCATAGCCATTTCAGAACCGCAAAAATTAATTACTTAATTTTTTTTTTAAGATTCTGTGGAAGGAAATTGAAATCACAGAATTAATTAAAAAAACAATAATTATTTCTAATTAAAAATAATGAATAGCCACTAGATTTATTAATCTTGTTTGATTGTAGCATAATGATTTTTACAGAAGAATTAAGTTCATTGCGATGATCGTAGCTGAAGATCATCAGGACTTCCAGGAACCTACTCCTTACGGGACAGTTGTAATGTAATGTTGTTGATGTTTTTAGTTCACGAAAGTGTACAGGGAGGAGAGGGAGTTCTTACATTCTGTCTGTCGTCTGTCACCACCTGTAATGACCAACTATAAGTCTGACAGACGTGAGTGATACCTTATTGAAAGCTAATGACTTGCGGAGGTTGTAAAACTGCGAGTTCCGGTCAGCGTCACTTCCTGTTCCGGTCTCGTGACAATGCTTAGGGTGGGGTCGGGGCTTCAGCCTACTTAGCACCCCCCGTGCTAACTTCTCTTAGTGCTTCTATATTGCGCTACGGCGGCAATTACCGAGGTTCGAATACTTGTTATGGCAATGCTTGTTTTGTTTCTTGTTTGTTTTTATTTTATTTTATTTTTTTTTATTCTTCTATTTTTTTTTTTTATTTACTTATATTTTATATATTTTTTTTAATCATTATTTGTACAAAATGAAACGGTCGCTATTATTTCAAATACATTATGAAACACTAAATAAGTTGTCAATTGGGTGCCTTTTGAAGCCATTTCCTTTCCACCTCCGAATATTTTTTTGTGATTCTATTGCCCTTATGTGCTTTGAAGTGAAGGAATGTTAATGTTGCCTGCGGATAATGGAAAAGAACCGTTTTTGCCTTTCTTTTGATTCCTCTCAATTTAACGATAGCTGGAAAGTAAAGTACAAATTTAATTAAATTCTAAAAACAGTAAAAATAATACAATATTAACTTGTAGTGAAGATGTCTGAAGCCAGTTGTGACGTTTAAATCCTGTTATAACCTGCATTTCCGCTTCACTCACTGACTCAGTCAGCAAGAGAAATATTCGAATATTCATCTAAATTCCCCTAATTAGGATATTGTGCTTGGTTTTACTTGGGTATTATTTCCATTTTTTTTTCTTTTTGGGATTTTTTTTTTTTATCTTTTTTGGGAATAGTTGTAAAAAAAAAAGTTATAAAAGCGTAAAACAAAGCACGTAGAATGAAGCACGTAAAACGAAGCACATAAAACGAAGGAGAACTATGTTTCAAGTTAAATCTGATGAAACGTCTGATCAAGTTAAATCTTGTTTTGTAAATTATAGCTATTTAAATACCATTATTTTACAGCTTCATATCGAAACAGATTTAAGTAATAAATTAAGGTTATACGACACAAAATGCAGTAGTTATTGATTTAAAACGTCTCCGAACCAATAAATTGCAGCATTTCCTTAGTGAGAAGGACTTTAACATGTCTTAACACGTATTTCCTCTTAAACGCAATCTAGTAATTTCATATTCTAAATTTATCTATTAACATAACGACTTACAATAATTATATTACAAACATTATCAAATTGTAAACAAAGAATTAACGTGCCTCAAATTAATAGAAAAATGTGGGGAAACTACCCCCACACTTTTGCACTATCTGAGCATTTCATCTGGTGAGTGGGTTTGGCTGATGAGTCCCTAAAAAGGACGAAACAGGCCGTCCCAAACACTCACCGATGAATGCTCAGATATTTTTTATTTCTGTGTCTTTTCCCCACACTTTTCTATTATCAAATTCTATTTAAAAAACAAGGTAGGGATAGTGATTAGTAAACCAATCACAGTTCTTCGCAACGGCTTCTCAGTCACCTTTACTTTAGAATAGAGTGCGCCGGGGTGGTTTAGAAAATGCTCGCGCGAGACTGTTTGCTACCCCAGGCAATCTTACCCACTCCCATCTATATAGAATAATCTCTATTCTTAAATCAAACCTTGTTAATATACTGAATTCCTAATAAAGATTAAAAAAAAAATAAGTTGAGAAACTGTGAAAAGATTTAAAATGGGGAGAAAAAACTGAAGCCTAAGAATTGCCCATGAGGTGATCGAACCCACAACCTTCGCTTAATTAGCACGACGCTCTAACCAACTGAGCTAACAGTAGCCGTTGCGAAGCATTGTGGGATATGTGTCCACAGACAGACAAACCGGGGATATAAGGCAGACGCCTAAAACACATATAAAACAGATATAAAAACGGATATAAAACAGAAGCCTAAAAACATATTTTAATCTTAATGTACAAGGTATTAATATAATTTGAAAGATTTCCTTTAAATCTGCTGTCAAGACTACGAAATGTACAAAATATTTACACTCTGAAACTGTTCATAATTGGATAATCATCATATTTCAGCTAGAGTTTATTAAATGACAAATTTGTAGGTCAATTCGTGAAGAAAAGATAAGGCGTTGTTTGTTTCTGTGGCCGAATCTCGAATCGTTACAGCACACACAAGAAGTGAAAACATGACTTCTTTACAGAAATGAAATCAGCGGCATAAATCAATCACATACGAAATCTTAGAAGATTACGCAAAACGGTTTTCTATTATTTAAATTTTCCCCAATGTTGGAATGCATTTCATTGTAGGCCTATGTTTCAGATTTCACATTTGCCTCAAATAATTTCAAAACTTAATTTTTCCGAAAAGAAATATCCAGAAATTTATGAAAGAGAGTAGAAATTTCTTTATATTAAATGTAGTAAAACTATATAGTTAATAAAATGCATGTTAATAATATAATTAATAATATATTTTCACTGAACTGACTTTTCCTTTGAATATCTACTCGTAACTCAGGAAATTGAAACAGGAAATATTCACTATAAACCTGAAATTTTCTCGTTATTAATGCTTATAAGAGTTTAGTATGTGTCTAAGTTAAGCCTGTTTTACATTTACCATTTCACTCGCCATAACCTGGACATTTCACTCGACATCACAGATGTCCAGTAAATGGAGAGCGATAGAGCTTGGGCTATTTTTGAAGAAATGTCGAGACATCAGATGGCGGGACATCGCCACTAGCGCTCCTGGTGACGAATTGTAGAACTTGGAAGTCCAATCGATTTGTATCTATTTATTCGAAATTACCGATTACAAAAATGATTTTCACGATCGGAGGGCATCTTTTCCTTATGTTTTCGTGGATGCTTTCATAAAATGTTACATTATTAATCAAAATCATTTCAGAATTTCGGCTTGAAAATTCGAATCGACAGCGATCCGACATCTCGAAAAGATATCGTCGCTGATCGAGATTTAACGAGACTGAATTATTTATCGAAACTGAAAACAAAGAACACAAAACGATGAAAAAAAACATGAATATTTCCTATTTTAATTAATTAAAGAGATTCTTTCACCTATCCGATGCATTGACTAAATGGTTTTTATATAAATCAATGCTATTTTTATCGTAAATAAAACATAGGCATGATGACAATTGAGAAGTGTAAATGTTCCGTGTGATGGAAGGCGTTATGGTAAGTGTAAAACGATACACAAATCACTCGCAATCTACCCTGACATGTTCTGCGTTATGGCTTGCATTTATGGCGAGTGAAATGGTAAATGTAAAACGGCCTTTAGCAAGTTTAAATAATTCCATTGCTGTAAATTAGAAAAACATTTGAAATCTATTAAACGCAGGAAGGTTGCAAAAGTATTACCAGAACGATAGGAAAGGAGCTGATGGTCTGGCAATACCCTCTCTCCCTAATCCTCACCCAAAGCAAAACTAGACATCAATCACCCTGATTCACTAAGTGCTCAGAGACGATCTTCGTTAGAGTTCATTCACCAGTGCATTATCGTAGCCAAATGTATGGACTACATCATACGTATGTAGACATTACTGAAGTACTGACATTATGAAGTTGCAAAAGAAAAACAACCAAAAATACAATAATTTCGTGATTTATAAATGTTTATTTTGTGTTATTAAGTAAAAAGCTTGAGATTATGTAATTAGTGACAATAAGTAATTTATATTTATGTAAGAATAGATTTAGGAATAGATTTATATTCTTAAACAAGAAAAATAAGGATAAAAACGCACACATTTTAAGTAATCCCTGAGCTACTTTTGGAAATTTCGTACCGGGAGTCGCCCAGTACTAACAGCTCAGTGGAATCAAAAGAAACATAAACAAAAGACAAAATTAAACAAAACAATGGCCCTTGAATTAAAAAAACAAAACAAAAACAAATCAAGAATAAAAATGGCAATAAATTAATCCCCGCTAGCAGAACGCTTAGTATATATTTTTGCTTATTTTTCTTGTTATATACATATCTGCTTATTTTTCTTGTTATATATGTATTACGCAAATAAAATTTTGCTACTATTCTTATACAGTTTACAAACTTAGAAATAGATGCGGATTTTGCTTTTGAATTACTAATGGAAATTAGTGCGATTAAGCAAAAAAACTGAACGTTATTTCATATAAAGAGTGTTAACATTGTTTATTTGCAAAGCAAAAACAACAACAGTAAAAAAAATAGCATTCGTTTTCCACTCTGCATAGCTTCTTAAAAACCATAAACCTGTTTGCTGGCTGTGGTATGCAGTAATTATTTCGTTCGTCATCAACGTTAATTAACTGAGGTGCGGGAATTTTCTTGAACCTGCGAATTGATTATGTCATGGTGATTACAAAGAGGCTGAAGACTCATGGAGTGCGCGCGTGTCTGTCTTTAACACATAAGCCGAATGATTGCTGGAAGCTTTTACCTTTTTTTTATTTTATTTTTTATTATTGTTATTATTTTGCGCAAAGCTCCTTTGAAAACGGCATTCCATAGACGTAATTACTAAGAAGTCTACAAACTGAGTCAGCATAGTTTAGTGGATTTTGATCATAGGCAGAGAAATTAGATTTCAGAAACAGCTTACACCTGTAATTTCTGTCCGACCAATGTAGCAAACTGTGGTCAAGCAATGACCTCTCCAATGAAAAAGGCCACCTTCTGCAATTACTTTGTTTTAATCTGATTGAGAAAAGCTAAAAAAGTCAAAGATAAATTACAGGGGTGGGAGAGAGAGGCAAGAAGATTGCGTCTTAAGAAGAATATATCACAGATAGTCTAAAACAAGTGCAAAAATAGATTGATGGAAAATTAAAAAATAGTAAAAATTAAATAGTTAAATAAGAAAATGAATCTTATGTTGTTATGAAAAGACATTTTGCTTAAAGATTTAAGTAAAAAAAAAAAAAAAATCGAAGAACGAAACAACATATAATCAATTTCTTGAAACTGCATCATACAGAAATTGGGAGGACAACACAATATCTATGAAAAAGATAACAACAGCATCATACTTAGTTTAAAGTAAAAAATGAATTAAAAACACTATGAAAGGTCGTTTTAGACATTTTTTTTAAGGACAAGATATCTATCAAATTAAAAAATAAAAAAGGTAAAGATGTTCCATAACAGATCAGGCAGACCCTTAGTTGCCGAGAGGTTTAGGCTTCCAGCAATTCTCCATCAACAGGACTAGCTGAGGTCCGGATGGTCATCTACCAAATTTAAGTCCATAAATTTCTAAGTCATTTAGCTGTAGCATTAGGCGGCGAAAAGGGATCCAAAGACAGTCTCATCAATGAGACCCTTAGGATATTAGTGAATTCTAATAGACTGTCGAGTCACATGTTTGATGAATGACCAAGAGCAGTAAAGAACAAATTGTGACGATAGCTAAGGGAGATAATGCTAAAACATTCTTTTTTTTTTTACAAATTTTTGATTACTTTTGGTGCAATTTACATCAAAAGAGAATTAAAAAGATAACAAACTTTACGTACCAAAGTGAATGTTAAATTACAAGTAAAAAAAAAATAATAATAAATGTATTTCAAAGCAATTCTGTATCTACAAAAACCTGTGTCTATTATATTTGAAATAACCCTCCTCTTTTTTCTATGGTTGCCCTGGATGTCTTAATGACTAATCATTACACTAGATATTATCAGAGTTTCGAAAAACTTATATTTTAGTTCTAAAGCCTAAGGCTTCTTTTAAAACATGATCTAAGGAATAAAACTACAATATGACGCTATAGTGACGCAGAGTTGAATTTTTCACACTTCATTTTCAAATTTATAACAAAACTGAACTACATATTATAACTTTAAATTTTTCATAAGAAAACTTTAAAATTAATAAATATTTAAATTGCAGATGTCCTTGGATGATGCTGGAATTCAGGATGTAGGATTCTGTTAGCTCAAATTTCCTAGAAGAATTGAAGAAAAAAAAATGCATAACTTTAATTCTTCTTCAGACGCAATTAACCCCCCTCCCAAAAAAAAAATAATAGTATATTAAAATACATGGTGTTTCGAATGGTAGACAAAGCGAAGAAATACGGGTTCCAAAGGTCATTTTGAGTTGAAAATATTCGATGATATTTCGTTGTACCGGCCATAGTTTTAGAGTTAGGAAATGCATGCTTTGGGAATGGTCTCTAATCAAAGAAAGCTCAGTTCTGACCATTTTCAGCATTTTATTTAAGTATCATACCTGTTTTCAGTCTTGACATTTGTTATCCGGATTGCTTTTTATATTAAACCTTTATTTTTTCTTACACTTTCTAATGTGAACTGAGCTTTCTTTGATTAGAGATCATTCCCAAATAATTCATTTTCCTAACTCTACAACTATGGCCCGTACAATAAAATGTCATTGAACGTTTTCTACTCAAAATGATCTTTAGGGTTCTCTTCGCTTTGTCTACCATTTCCGAAACACCCTGTATCCACATGTAGAATAACAATAACTGTAATAATAACAATAAAAAATAATCGTATAATAAAAATTCGTGTTTATGAATTATGAATAATAATAACAATAATAATTACTTTTTATAATTAAGGTCCTGACTCAAGCAAATGCAGGCGACTACAAACCTTTTATTTCTTTTATATATTTCTTTTTCCAATGCACTTAAAATTCTGAAAATTTCAATATGAACTTGTGAAGCATCTGGGATTTCTATTTTCTTGTTTTTAATTTTCAAAATATTCTATAGTTAATGAAATTAAAATTCAATAGCAGTCAATTTTTTGGGATTTTTCGAGGTAGTACTCGAAATTTAAATATGAACTTGTGAAGCATGTGGGATTTATATTTTCAACTCAAAAATACTTGATGAAAAGCTGAAATGATAAAAAGTTTGAAAAATAATGATTTGTATTTAAAATATTTATTATTAGTGAAATAGTTAATTTTTTAAAAAATAATTTAATCTCACACAATTTAAAAAAAAACAAACACAATTTTTACTTTTTTAAAAATTAACTGTTACACTAATAATAAATATTTTCAATATAAATCATTATTTTTACGAATTTTTTTATCATTTCAGGCTTTTGTCAAGTAGAAAATACCGAGTAATACCTCGAAAACATCTAAAAATTGACTGTTTTTGAATTTTAATTTAAGTAATTACAGAATATCTTGAAAATTAAAAACAAGAAAATAGAAATTCCAGAGAACTGGAATGCTTCACAAGTTCATATTTAAATTTTCAGAATTTTAGGTGCATTGGAAAAAGAAATATATAAAAGAAATAAAAGGTTTGCAGTCGCCTGCGTTTGCTTGAGTCAGGACCTTAACATTTTAGTACAATATAGCTACATTAGGAAATGTTCATATCAAAGAGTTCTGAAAACTGAATTTATTATAGTTTACATACAATAAAATCTTAAAATTACCTAAGGTAATTGTCGTCATTTTAAAACAAATGGACATGGACGTTTCAATCTGCCTGCAGATTATTTTCAACATTAGATAATTTCAGGATTTTATAATTTTATTGGGATTCTTACCACAAGAATTATTAAGTACTCTCCCATTTTACTTATACAATATATGTAAGTAATTTGCAGTATATTATTCTTTGAAAATAATTTAAATTGTTAAGATGTGACTTATAAAGATATTATTTATGCAGAAACTAATGTAATAAAGTTAGTTATCCTGACCAAATAAACTTGATACATATGTTATTAATATATAATAATACATTTCAAAATCACAAGAAAAATAACTTTTTTTCCATTAGTAATTTATAGTACTATAAATGATAATATAAAACCATTAGATTTTTTTTTAGTTATTTTTGATAAGCCATTTGTTATTGAAATAACTTATAATAATCGACTCATGAATATTTTTCGTCCATTTTTTCCATCCATTTTATTAGAGTAAAAAAAAATCCTGTATTTTGTAAAAGTATCAGACACAGTATGGAGGAAAGTAATGCAATTATGGACTCCTAATAAATGGTATTCATGTAGCACCAATTAAGGGTCCAAAAGGAAATAAAGGCACTAACAATGAAGACTACAAAATTTTTATATTTTTATTAAATACAGTAGAGCCCCGATTATCCGCGGAATTGAGTGGCAAGGATACCGCGGATAGTAAAAATCGCGGATAACCCGAAAAAAGTCTAAAAATGAGGTGTAAACATGAAAAAAAATATTTCAGCATAAAAACTACGTTTTATTATACAAAAAAACATAATATGCAAAACTTTTAAAATATGTTCAGTACAGCAAAAACCTTTCAGCAAAAACCTTTCTGCAGAGCAAAACCTGCCACACATCCACAAATTCCAAGAAGGCCTATAGAATTACGATGCACAATAAACCTGTCAGTAATTTTCGACCTTCGCACTGTAGGGTCTATTGTACTTTCCCTGTTTTTGGCTTGGATTAGTTTTTTTGAGGTTCGTAATTTAAAAAAATTTTCGCGGATAATCGGGGGCTCTACTGTACTTATATAATTCACAAAATCTTAAACTAGTCTTAATCGTCGGAAGTTGTGCCTCAAAAGGAAAAATAAACAATAAAAAACTCATTAATGAAAAAATCAGTGAAAAAATTGATGGGCCAGCAGTCCGTCGGCCTCAATGAATTTTTTTAAAGCATGAAAATTCAATCTGCGCATTGAATTATTATTATTATTATTATTATTATTACCTTACACATTTTGTTTCAACTATTCTCTAAAAAACTTTATTCCATAATCAATTTTTAATGGTAAAGGATTTCTTTGGGATATCTTTAAACTTAGTGAATAATGTTATTAATGATAATGATAATAAAGATAATGATAAATGAATAATGTTTAAGAGTAACTGAAATAATTTGCCCAATCTAGAAAATATATAAGCTGAAGAAGTACTGTATATGATTGGTCTAAATCCCGACAAACGTAAAAACTCCTTATCGGCAAGTGACATTGAAATCCTTTGAATTCAATTCTTCTTCCACAATTAATCGTGCATCATCAATGTTTTTAAAACACGTTTGTTTTCAACTGAATTGCAGCAACAGAGTTTCTCAATTGCTGGTCATTGTGTGACTGTTTTCAATTGAACCCAATAATATTCCACTGTAGTGTTGTTATCTGGCGTTTTCAGTTCACGATTATTATTTAACTGCAAGGTTAAACCGAACAGCCGTTGGTGATGGTTTGTTCTTATACAACACATATTACAAAGAAGATGTCCTTGAATGGACTCGAGATCTAAGCAGCTGATAAAAATAAGAGTTCACATCCAACTGGTTAAACGCCGGCACACACACATCTAAAAAGATTCTATATTATGTAACAAGAAACACATCACCTGCTTCACCAAATAAAAAGACCAATTTATTATCAAGTTAGAAAATTGAAAAGTTCGAGTTTAATATTTGTTATTAAAGATTTTTTTTTTTATTTTATATATACGGGTATTTATAAGATTGGTTAAAAATATGTTTTATGTTCAACTAGAAGAAAACACTTTTATATTAATTATTAGTTTTTGTTAAAGGAATTATTCTAGTATTGTGGTAGAACATAAATCTAAAGGCGTGAGTAAAGAGAATATGTTGACCGACGAAGCGGGTGGTCGCCGAGTTCTTTGTAGCGTGAAATTATTATACATGCCTTAGAAACAGGTAACAGTAATGTGAAGAGGACAGAAATTGCAGCAAATTCTAAGAAATGAAGCATCGCAAACCAATTCATAATAAATTATTAATGAGACAAAGGTATACGAAGAATTTTTTTATTTTTTTTTTAAACCAAAGGTCAGGTTAATTTTTTTTAAGTAAAAATTTTATATATATTTACATTTTATTTTATATATTTTATATATCTATACATAAAATAACAATTAGAAAATAAAGATTATTTACGTTTTAAGAAAAATATTATAAGTAGTATTTTTATTATTTTTAGAAATAAATAAATAATAAAATAAATGAATAAATAAATAAAAACTGCACATTTTTATAAATAATAATTAAAAATTAAATAACTAATCTTTAAAATTTAATAATTTACTTTAATTAATAACTATCAATTAAAGACTATATAAATGAAGTAATTAGTGAATTTCTGCTTTTTTTTACCAATTACTTTTATTTAATAGTTTTTACAATTTAATTTATTTAAATTAATAATTCATATCGTGATTGAAAATTATTCATAGAAAGTTAATTACTTCTGTAATCCGTGCATCCTGTAATCCGTAATTAATCCGTGATTCATAATTAATACCACAGTCAATACGAAGTATGCTGTTTTATTTAATTTTTATTTATTTATTTATTTATTTATTTATTTATTTATTTAATTCATTAATTAAACTGCATAATTACGTTAATTTTAGAAGATTATCTAATCAGAGTTTCATTAATTTATTTTATTTATTTATTAAATTTACTTATGTTTGATAAAAACTCAGTTTTCGATAATGTCTTAACTTGTAACATAATTATCCCTTAGCAGGAAATGCTCTATAAAATTTGCGTTGCTTTTCTTACCTCCTTTTTCTCATTTCCCCTTTCTCCCATCGTTTTATTGTGTATATTTATCTCACCTTTGCACAAAGAACGAACTGCTTTTCTTTGGAAAAGGAGGGGTAATTTAATGCAATTTGTAATTATCATAAAAAACAGACATTCCTTTTTCCTCTTTTACGTAAGGACTTGGAAAAGGGCGGGTTATATTAGGAGGAAGGCTGTTTGGGCCGTTTGAATGGAAATGGCACGTGAATAGGGAAAATATCAGCTACATTATTAAGGACAATCATGACTTATTGGTGCTTCGATTGACACGAATAATGGACAATTGTTTCTGGATTAATGAAAATAAAAATGGAGGAAATGAGAAAGGAAATAGAAACCAATCATTGAAGTGGTTTTACCAGCAGGAGTTCTTTAGTTAATATTTATGTCTTTCGAGTGACGCCTAGTCAGAAATGCATGGAATTCCATCTTTATAATTAAATACTTTGATTAATGTTTTTAGTTTTATCTTTCTGTAATTAATGATTTACTTCAAACATTGTGGCATTATCCAACGTAATTGGTAAATAAGAAAACAAAAATATTAAGGATTAAAATAAACAAATAAATAATGTTTTATACATTATTCAGAAATTCAATTATATCATCAAAAAAAGATAGGGCAAAAACGTTTTTTTTTTTTTTTTTTTAGGCTTCTGAAAGATTATATCCCCGGTTTGTCTGTCTATGGACACATATCCCACAATGCTTCGCAACGGCTTCTGTTAGCTCAGTTGTAGGTGGCCTGAATGTTGAATGTTGTAGGTGGCCTGTTAGCTTAGTTGGTTAGAGCGTCGTGCTAATAACGTGAAGGTCGTGGGTTCTATCCCCGCATGGGCAATCCTTATTCTTCAATTTTTTCTCTCCATTTTAAATCTTTTCACAGTATCTCAACTTAAGTTTTTTTTTTTTTTTAATCATTATTAGGAATTAACAAAGTTTGAGTTAAGAATAACGATTATTCCATATAAATAGGGGTGGGTAAGATAGCATTGGGTCGCAAACAGACGAGCGCGAGCATTTTGCAGTCTATTATAAAGTAAAGGTGACTCAGAAGCCGTTGGGAAGTACTATGATTGGTTTACTAATCGCTATCCCTACCTTGTTTGGATAGGATAATAATTATAAATTTAAAATAAATTCTAAAAGCAGGTTCTAAAAGCAGTCGTGGGTTGGGAGAATCCACTTTTCCCGGATTGCTAGTATATCCATAACAAAAAAAAAAAACAAGAAAAATTACTTACCTACACTCTAATTTTTTAAAGTTCATTTTATCCAAATATTTTTGTTTAATACCTAGGCCGTTATGGAAGTCATGGTTGCCATAACTATTTTTTTATCTGCCGAACAAGCGGCACCACTGCAATTCTAGAATATACGTTTGAAAGCTTGTTGGATGGGCTAATATGCTTTTGAATTTTGTGGGATGTATCATTACTAATAAATGTAAATGATTATATTTTGAATGCTTGTACTTGTGAACGGTTCGGCAACTACTGTTTGTAAAATGACAGCCTCAATGAAGGTCTTTCCTTATTGATTCTAAATACCGAAACATAGAATTTGATAAAATTGTAAGGACATTTTTTTTTAAAGTCAAATGGTTAATGTAGAACGATAGCCCTTACTGTTATTAAGATTTGAGTTAGATTTGTGTGGAAATCTTTGATGCACATTAAACAATGTATACATATTATATACGAGGATGATATGACTTAACTTTATCTAACCTAAGTTAGATAAAGATAATTATGACAATGATTCATGACGTAGTGCATTGCTATTTACCAGTTTTGACTTATAAACTGAATTTTACGTTTGGTTAAACTTACTCTTGACAAAAACAGTGGAAATCTAACACTGTCTCATTAGAAACGTTACTTTATCAGATCCCACGGTTACATAAATTGATTACTTAATTGAAAAGATAAAGTAACAAACTTATTAAGCAAATGCTTGGATGCTAACTTAATAATTCAGACAGCAAATTAATTACAGTTAAACACCTGGAAGAATTCGCTAGAACTGATTCAAAGATCCTAGAACTTCAAAAAGAGAAAGAAGCCTAGAAGAAGAGTTCACTGATTATGGTAAATCTTACTATTTCATATTTATTTCTCTTTCTTTGTTGTTTTACGGTCATCACACTAAAATGGGTGAACGGATTTCCTTGAAATTTGGTTTCTTGCTTCTGGAAGATTCCACTTAAAACGTAGACACATTTATTTTGTCCCTATAACGTCTGGACTATTTCTTTGAAATTCCTTTTTATGGTCGCAACTACAAGACGGCTAGCTGGGAGTATATTGTATTTATCAAAAATAAATACAGTTACCAAAACAGAATTGTTAATGACTACATCTTGATTATCTTCAATATCAATGTAGGATTACTCATTTAGTGCATTACTTTTCAAATATGCTAATGAAAGAACTGTGATTGATACAAATAATAATAATTGATTAATATAGTGCTAGCATATAGTAACAGTGATAATTTTAGATGAGGACAAGACCTTCTCTTGTTCGCTTCGTAGATTTTAAATAGAAGCCAACAGATTTATTTTTAAAGGAAATGAAGACAAAGCGAAAGAATATGTACTGTTTCAAAACTTTCTTCACGAATAAACTGGAAGCAGAAGAATTGAATAATGAAATTACAAGAGGCGGCAGTTTATAAAGAGCAGACTAATAAAGACAGAGACATTCTCTGGAGGATAAACAAATTTCAGTACAAAGTTTCTATTTATGGATAACACCTTTAACATCATTTGGAGTAGAAAATACTAAATGGAAAATTAGTTCTTAACAACTGTAAAAATGAGGAAATGAGATTGGACAGAAATCCAGAAATAAGGATAATTTGCAAAATCAATGATATAGCACCTAGTGAGAAAAGAATGACAATCAGCACAAAAGCAACATTGTTTCTTGAAGATCCCAAGTCGTTTTTATCGGTAGTGGCAACTGTAAGTTTAATTTTGTTATGTTAACTTTCTGTTCTCATATTCCAGAAGCAACGATAATTCGGTAGAATCAGTTCATTAAAAACATACACATACACCTCATTTGTTGCTACAATGGTATAACTGAAAAAATATTATTTTCTAGAAAACGTGTTTGAAAGTTTCGAAAGCTTAGGAAATATGTTGATGCAATACTGACACAACTCACTCTCTCGTTTAGAAGCTCAGTTACGTCGTTCTATCAGTAAAAAAAACCCAAAGACCCATTCTTTTTTTATGGGGGGGCGGGGGACCCGAAAATAATCATTTTTGAGTTATGTCGTTGTTGCAGCAGCAAATGAGCGATATATGGATGTTGATCCATTCTTTTATACTATTATTATAAAATAAAAAATACTACAGTAAACAACATGTATGATCTATATTGTTATTATCAGATTTGTATTAGAACTTTCGCTAGAGTAATTTCATATATTTCTATATTATATATTCCTCGCAAACAAAATGCCAAGAATGAATTATTCTTTACATAGCGGCCAACAACCATATGCTAATAGTTTTTTGAAATCTGTTTTTTTTTTAAAATTTGATCTTCAAAATAAAATTAGGAAGCATTGGGATCTTAAAAGTTTTTAGTTACGGTGATTTAAATTAAATTATTTCCTGCTTTTTAATCTCTTGCCGATCCATTCTTGAGAATTTTGTTCAGAAGCAGATATATAGACGATCCTAATGATCTAGATGTAGATATTTTTTAACCTCCAAAAACCTAATTAGGCTTCTCGTTTTGTTGACAAATTGGATGAATGTTTTTTTAAATACCGCAAATTATTTACTTCGATAAAAGAAAGGACCTTAATCACTTAGTGGACCAAATTAGTTTTGTTCATTGAGTTATGGTTTAAAGTTTTCTTAAATGAGTTAACATTTAATTGAGCTTTAGGTGTAACCTGAGAATAGGAGACACTTCAATTACCTCTGAAAGCATATAATCTTGGACACTTATATTGTCAACGCCTCAGCCAAGTGTGGGTGAAAATGATGATGACTTTATTATGTTTGTTCAAAAGATTATCCAAGCATTCTTGATTCACCGTCTCTTGATGCGTGGGACTGCTTTTATGTTTGCAAAAAAAAAAAAAGAAGGTAAAGAAGAGAAAGAGAAGAATAGGAGACACTTGGTCTAAATCAATTGTAAATTTTCAGGACAAAATAATTACGAAACTCAAACAAATTTCAAGACAGGTAAAATGAATAAAGACGAACATAAACTCTGACTACAAAAGACTAGACGTTATTATCGCATGTCAGAAATAATTTGCTTTATTTCTTCGCCATTCTGTCTCAATGTTAGGTGAATAACATTGCAGTTTTTAGTTTCCTTACAACTGTAACAAAATAAAAAAATGGCATTATAACGTAATATTTTTATGTCACGCTATTATTGTAAGTTGAGAGATCTTTGGATTTTTTGTAGTCCATTCTTAATTCGTGAGACTTTTGTTAATTGACTTTCGGTCAATGTACCATCTAATAAAAGTGAATATTGATGTAAGAAAATTCCTAATTGTTCTATGATTCAACAGACGAAAACATGACTCAAGACAAATTATTCATTGCATACCACTAACTAATGAATACATGTCATTACTAATTATCAGTAGTGGTGTCGGTCTGTACATTTCTGAAAGTAATTTGCAAGATTTCAAGAAAAGACGTGAAGAAAGTTACTCGTTTGCAATTGTTTAATTAGCAGTATTTATAATTGTTACTACTGTTATTATTATCAGTAGTAAAGGCTTAGCTTACTAAAACTGTTACTACTGATATTGTTTTAGTAAACTTTTTTCGTCAGGTACAGGATTGCAATATTCTAACTTAGATTAAGAATTACCTTTAATTCACTCTAATAACTGAGCATTTCCCATCTAGTGTTTTGTCAACTGAATAAAAACCCTGTGATGGCGTTTCTACCAGAAACTATACGTTTTAACAGCCAGCCCCATTTCATAATCTTTCATTGGTTGGATTATGGCTGGAGTTCACGACAAAAACAGGATACTGAGTCAAAAACGATGGGAATGGAAGCATCAACTCATAATAGTTATTCTCAGGAAAAAAAAATCTAAAAATATCTGTTAAAAAATTACAATTTTCTGAATATATAGTCTATGCCAAAATGTTAATAGTTGCTGGAAAAAGGCCGATTTTTAATATTGGTAATCCCTTGACAAAGTATTTTCCAAGGCACAGTTGCTGATTAAATGTTAAATTTAAATATTAATTTAATTAAATATGTAATTTAGATTTCTGTACTTGAAAACAGTAATGGTAAATCGCTCAATTTAAAAAAAAAAAAAAACTATCAGAAATTTGAAAGGATGATCTCTGGTTTGCTAAATTGTTCTCAAATTTATAAAATTTTCTTAAGATTGATCTTTTATTATATAAAAAAAGAAAAACTTAAAAAAGAAACACAAAGTACCTAATGTCTCTGTTATCCATAAGAAACGATAACAAGGTACCCTGACAGGAACTAGTAAATTTTATAAAACCTATGGAACTCTTGTTTTTTTTTTAGCTGTTTAAAACATTAAAAAATAAACTTACGTTGGACTGTTTAATGTGAAGAGAAGGGGTTGATAAATTAATTAATAATTCTACTATTAAATTAAAGTGTTATTTAAATTTCAAGATTATAATTGATGCCTTCAGGCTAAAGCCTTGTGGAAAATTCATTATTTACACAACTTAATTGCTGTATTTGAATAAGAATAACTAAATAATTTGCATTATTCTGAAACTCCTTACAGATTTTGAAAACCAAGTCTTTTGTATATGATTTTTTTTTAATTTAAAATTTTCATTATAAAATGTTTGATTTACTTAGCAGTTATTTACTTGTAAACTTATAATGAAATTTAATCTTTAAAATATTATGTTAATTTTTTAAAACTGTTATTTTTATTGCTTATAACGGTTTCTTCTTAAATTCATGTAATTTGCTCGCGGCTTTCTTCTCCTTCTGCTTGACCTCTGATCCCTTGGAGTACCGCTGTGGCACTCATAACTGACAGTGCTCACGAATTTACGCCAATCCTTACTTCTTCCACGTCTATTAAACTCCATAAAAGAGATGTCTGTCCATGATATTGTCAGTTCATTTCGTTTTCCTTCTTCCCTCAATCCCGACCAAGAAATAAGTGTTCCTAATACGTCTTGAGAGTATCATTTACCTTCTCAAGAGCCCAACACCCTTTTAATCTTTATTACTGTTGCCCATTGTTGAAGAGAGAAGTAGAAACGCAAATAATAGATCTTGATTGCTTCTATTGCTGTCCTTTTAATGAATCACAGAGTCTTCTGGAATTATTTCAAATACAAAGGGTGTTTTAGAGAACATTAGTAATAAACTGAACACAGGCACATCTTTCCTCTGAGAAGATATGTATTCAGGTTTGCCATTGGACGGCTCTCATAATATTGCAAATTATCAGATATATTGTTTTTCTAAAACAAAATTTAACGTGTCGTCGTAAATATTATAAAACCGATTATTTAAGACACCATATCAATATAACACAATAAAGAAAGTCACAACGTACGTTTCGAACCCTCTGCTTATATGGGTCTCTTGTCAAGTGTTGATCCCTTATCCAGACGTTTATAAATACAAACAAGACATGGAACAGACAAAGCGGAAGACTAAAGTTTCCCTTGGTGTTCATCTCCAGAGATAGTGAAGCGGAAAAAGCAGTCTGCTACCGATTAATTATTTAATTAATTATTTTTCTCTACATTAATCGGTAGCAAACTGCTTTTTCCGCTTCACTATCTCCGGAGAAGAACACCAGGGGATGACTTTAGTCTCCCGCTTTGTCTGTTTCATGTCTTGTTGGTATTTACGAACGTCTGGATAAGGGATCAACACTTGACAAGGGACCCATATAAGCGTAGAGTTCGAAACGTAAGTTGTGACTTCTTTTATTGTGTTACATTGATATGGTGTCTTAAATAGTCGGCTTTATAATATTGGTTCTTCTATTTGAAGCTACTGTGCAAAGAAATCGAGGCTCATTAAATCAGTTTCTGAGGATGTTTGTGTATGATCTCACCAGCCTAAAAACTTGAGAACCACTGCATTACTCTTGTTAAAACTTAGTCGGCACATTTAGGGAAGATCTAATTTTTATAGATTTATATTTTTCCAAGTAGTCCTTGGCGGGAAACTAGAGATTCCCTTTTGAAAAGCTTCAGCAACGAAAGAATACCTAACAATGAATGTCAAAACTTTTATTTCAAAATGGATTTTCGTGTTCTTTGAAATGATGAAATTTAATCAGATTTAAGAATCTTAAATAAATATTGCGGATTTAATTTTTTTTCTGAAAATTAAAATATTTAATGTTTTTTAGAAGATATCACAATTTAAAAGCAAGCCTTTTCATAACTTTAAAAAATTAATAATAATAATAATAAAAGAAACTTTGAGGACGACATTGAAATGGAAGCTTTAAGTTTTTTCACGAACTCTAATTATATTAACTATATTTATAAAAGTAATTCCTAAAAACAGACGAATCTCATTTACTCGCTATTTATCAGTAGATATCTTAATCAAATAGTAAACATCGCAAAATAACTTTTCTTGAATGTAACGTTGTGATGAATAGTAATGGGTGATAATATTACGATGGAAAATCAATATAAACATCATGAACAGGTTTATTAGAAAAATTAATTTTATGAGAGGTAAATAGATAGATGTAAACCTTGTGGTGGAAATTTATTTAAGATTAAGATTATTTAGAAGAAAAAAAAAAGAATACTTCATTTGAATTGATATTCATGGACTTCGGAATTACGAGTAGTTGTATTATGTTGTATTAGGATGACAATGATGGAAACACTACTATAGTTGTAGGGGTTGCTTACAGTTTATAATGGAAGTTTGGTTAATTCTCATCGGTCTGCCATTCAAAAACAATGGCAAAGCTGACATTGATGATGCACAGGTATTGTATTATTTACATCTACAACAAACAGAATAGAAAGAATTAGACAGTAGTAATTATATATCGTCCTAATTATTATACGTGAATTGTCAATAAGAAGGTAATTAACTACAAATAAATGTTCATAACTGAAATTCTTTTTTCTAATAGGAGTTTTTGAATAAAAAACATAAAACTGTATAAGATCAAGTAATTACGTTGATAATTATAACTAACTAGCGTTGCCCAGCGGTTTTTTGTGATTATACATATCTGTTTCATACACATTACGCGTACATAACTAAGTGCATCTCATTAACTATAAATACCATCTGGAAATTATGTGGAAACATACAACCCGCCCCGACCCAGCGCACCACCGCCGCCGCCGCACCCGACAGTTGCCAGAGTATTTGACTTTTATGTTTACTGCTCCGCTCCTATTGTTCGTAGCGTGATGTTATATAGCCTATAACCTTCCTCAATAAACGGGCTATCTAACGCAAACAGAATTTTTCAAATCGGACTGGTAGTTTCTGAAAATAGCGCGTTCAAACATACAAACTCTTCAGCTTTGTATTAATAGTATGGATCTATATTTATCCCGAAAACCTCTTAGAATTATCTTTGAACCTTGTTTGCCCACCCACTCACCGCCCTCCCAGTGTACACCCCTAGTTCCAGGTTATTTGAATTTTGTAACGTCATAACCCTATCACTTCAAACCTTTCCTAGTTCGTAAAAAATCATCTGATCATTACAAATCTATATCTAAACCGAAAACCCCGTCGCTATAATGCACAATATTTTAGTTCCAATTGTTCCACAACAATATGTCAGGTCCAATTGTTGTACAACACTAGTTGTATACTTGCAATTGTCGCCACCGAGCTCCAATTGTTGCCTAACAATATTTGTGTGGATTTCACTCCTTTTCATCCCCTGGGGGGAGAGGGGTATATAACATCAATAGCCTATAACTTTCCTCAATAAACGGGCTAACTAACACAAAAAGAATTTTTCAAATCGGACTGGTAGTTCCTGAGATTAGCGGGTTCAAACACACAAACTCTTCTGCTTTATAATAGTAGTATAGGTATAGATTTACAAAAGCAATTAAAAAATGAAAAATTAAATTTGCTGCTTTAAAAAACCTCAATTAAGTGGCAGTAATCGCTTGCAGGGACATATCCTCTGAATGAACATACGTACTTCTGGCTTTCTGAAAATTAAAAAAAAGCTTGCAAACTCATTCCGCTGTCTTCCTATGATACGTCATTTCCTTTGGTATGTCAACTGTAAGTTTTGCTTACTTTCATTCCTAAGGGCAATTTCATAATTTTGTTGTATTCACCTTTATTGCTCTTATTTTTTATTTTATCTCTTTCCTGAAGAATTCATTAATTACTTACTATCCTGAAGAACTTTCTTGTTGAAAATAAATGAAATATTGTTAAGAATAATAAAGAAGATATTTTTCAAGGTAACGATATTCTGGTATATTTGAAACATATGTATAGACTTTGAGGAAATTGTCAATAATTATTTGATGTTTTGTTCGTAGACAGTTTTAGAACTTAGGAACATTTTCTAGAAGAGAATTTAAAGAACAAAAGTCCTTTAGAACAGCTCATTTTTTGAGGTAAATGCTAAAACTGCTGCAGAGGTTTTTAGCAAGTAATTTGATAGTAGATGATTTGTAAAATATGTTTCATCATCCAACACTGTTATCGAAAATACTTTTCACTTGAAAGTGAAATTGTACCATTATGCTTTCATCTCTTGGAAATCAAAAGTTATTGATAATCTTACGATTGAAACTGATATTGACTTAGCCTTCGTTAGACTTAAGTCTTATTAATCTAAAATGTTTAAGTTTTATTTATTTTTTACTAGGAAAAGTATTATTATGCAAGCATAACACAAAATTAAATCAACACATTTCACAGCAGCATTTCACAAGGTCTTGAATTTAATTTTCTTGTTCGTTGATTTTGTTTCTATCATAGACCTATGCAGTAAAGACTCAAGAGTTGTACATGAAAGTTCATGGCATGCTGTAAAGAAAAGCAAAATGTATTTCCCTCCTTTTCTTTCTTTTTTTTTTAATTAACATTCAACTAATTCAAGTTTGCAACAACGGCTGAAATAGGTATTTGTTGAATCCAAACATGTTCACGTCAATACTTGAAACAGATAATGCAACAACAAAAAAACAAAACCAACATTCAAAAGGTGGTATTAGATTAAATATTTTATTCTGATACTAGCATTAACATTGTTTTTACTTTCAATCTTTTAATTTTGCAATAACTTTCAACTTATTTAGCAACCTTTGCTTGTGAAATTTGTTTATCGAAATCTATGAATTTATTCATAAATAATAAATAAATAAATCCTTGTTTTCTTGAACAAATTGCCCATTTACATTCACTTTTATATAATCCTGTTCCTAATCTGCTTTTTATTCTGTCCGTATTGCATAATCATCCTACTTATTTTTCTTCTTCGTTTACGTTTTTCTTCTTCAGGGTGGGTAGGTATTGTGACGTCACAGCCTTGAAACTTCATGCCAGGCAGACTATAGCGACTAACGAGTCTCCACCTAGCGGCCATTGTGACATTGGCCTCGTGTCATCGCAATGGATGGGAGGTTGTTTTTGCGTGGGTTCTCTCATCTTATCATTAAAGGGCGGCAAAGACCCTCAACGAACAGTGTCGAAGAGTACGAGGAGGACATCTTGCAACAGCAACTGGTTTACGATAGCCCAGAAACACTATAAATACCTTGATCACGAATACAAATGTAGCTACCATTCGAAAAAAAGAAACAAGTTTGCGTCTTTGGTAACCTTCAGAAATCTTTAATCAAATTACTTCAGTTTATGTCCAATAAAATATGGAAAAGTTATTTTTATAAGTTCATTGTAATTCCTACTTTTGAATTTCTTCAGAGCTTTTTAGAAGACAAGTAATGGCATTGACGTACGCATTCTTCCTATTAGGTCATCATAATAATAACTAGTGATATACAGAATACATTATTAACCACTTAACAATTGTATCAAGACAATTAAAATGGAGTGTATTATTCTTGACATAATAATACTGTAAAGTAATTTCAGCTCATTTACTAAATAAGTCACAGACGTATCTTGAAATGTATAGAATAGGAATAGACCATTCTACAGAATAAAATTATATTTTCTTTCTTTTTTTTTTAATTGGATGGCCGGTTGAAAGAACTTCGTCTCCCCCCCCCCATCAATTTTGACCACCATTTTTTTTTCTTTTTTTTTTGCTGTTAGAGCCCATCCTAACTTGGCCCACCCCATAATAAACGCCTGTGATATAAATAATGCTTATGTAGTAATAAATTTGTAAATTGTTCATATTGAGCAGCTGATGATTTGACTTTTCATAATGCAACAACCAGTGTTCTGTAGCTGCGTTAGTCTGACTCCAGTTATACTGTATAGTCAAATGTCACTCGGACTCCATCAAAAAACGTCGAACTTCATAATTCCAACTTGCCATAATTATGTAGTTGGAAAAAATGTGTTTCGACTGCGACTTCAGCACCACTCCAACTCGACGACACTGACTCCGATTCTAATCCTACAGCCTTAGAAATAACATGGTCAAAAAATTAACAAAATAAAAATAAAAAAAACAGAAATCAAAAGTAATGACCAAAAACAATACCAATCAAGCAAAATTAGACAAATTCTCTAAATTTTATGTGCTGTTTATTCATTTCCTCAACCGTGAGACTTAATCTGAATTAGTTCCTTGTAGCAATAGAGACACTAGGAGAAAAGTGAAAGAATTTATCAAAAACTTACTGAAATCCTCTTTTCTGGTTGCCTTGGTTCTCTTATTTAGGAGAAATAAAGAATAATGTAAATAAAAAAAGACCTTAGAAGGAATCATTCCAGCTTTTAGAATAATTGGTACTTGTGAACCGTGGAACAGCTGTTTCGGATTCTGTAAGATATCATTAGCTATGATTACACTCTTTGGAGCAATTCAAGGTTTGATGGAAGACAATGTATAAATTAGGGGTTTCTCCATTAAGAAAAAGAAAATGATTCAAGAATTATGAGTATCCGTTATTCTTTTGACTTCTGGTCCTTTTCTTTTCTCTTTATTTTTTTTTTACATTAAAATTTCTGAAACTGCCTATTTTCTAATTCGAAAATTCATAAAAACCTACTTCCAATAAAAGCAGAAGTATTATAAGAAATATTATAAAATTCCTAGGGCTTAGGAAAAAATCAGAGAAAAATTAAAATCCTAAGTACAATCTTAAGAATGGTTGTCAAAATGTAATTCTTTTTGCATATGTTATTGTGAAGATCAGAAAACTGTCGAATATCAATCATCAAATAAGATTGGTGAATGTTGGAAACCTAAGGGAATTGGAAACAACTGTCACCGGTTAATGTCAACAATCACAGAGAAACAGGAGTGTACAGTAAATTGGAAATAAATGTTAACTCAATATGCAGCAGTCCACGGAATCTCGTCAATGCTAGTCCTCAAATTGATAGAAATTTGGTTGTGGCTTAATTTTTTTTGGTGTAACTTTACCGTTTAATATCACTGTTTAATCATTGGTTAATGGCGTCATTGGCAATTGCTAGCCAAAAGTTAAATGACAGGCCATGAGGTTTACTTGATTTCTTTTTGGATAGGGGAGGATTTCAAATATTATTCCTAGTAAATTCGCATGCATTTCTTCTGAACATTTAATACTTTAAATATAACTATTCAAGCATTTCACTAACATTTGATTCAGTTGTTCGAGAAATAACTAGCACCGAAAGATTGGCTAGTTGTTCCTTCGTAAGCTGCTTCTTGTTGATTTTAACCTTTATGTCAACATTTTCCGAAATTGTCGATTTTCACTGCTACAATCCTTTGCTGTTGTCAACATATACACGGCAATAGTTGAAACTTCACTTTATTTTCTCTTAAAATTCCAACGTCCATTAATCTTCCTTGCTGAATATCGACAATTTACCGATAGTTTTCAGGCATTCATGTAACATTTGCACAAAAAGATAAATAAATAAATAAATAAACACGAACACTCTTTTCAACATATTTATTATAGATAACTAGCTATTCAATATACAATTTAAGTACAAGAAAAATAGATAACGATACTATTAAGAATAATGACGTAGTATTAATAAAATACATTAAAACTAAATAATAGATAAGTTAAAACTATTATAAAAACATGTGAAAAGTAATTACAAATTGCGGAATCCCAACAGAATGCTATTAGATATTTTAAAATAAAAAAGATTAAAATACTATCTTACACAAGAAAAGTAAAAAGAAAGAGAGAAGAGATATAATAGAATACTAACTAATAATTAAAAAAATGAAATTAAAATTCAAGTCAACCTCGAACATTTTTATCTCTTTTAACAATATTATAAGTGATGATGATATTCCTTGAGATTATTAAAACAAAGTGAAATTACCTGATAAGGAAATATGTTCTTTAATTAATAATTGTATGATGAGAAAGTGAAATATATATATATATATACATATATAATATTTGCCGGACAGCTTTCTGAAATTTAAAAACCAAATTAATTTCAAAAAGCTGTTTCTGTGTAAGTATTAAGATTCGAATATACATACACGTCATCAGCGGCACCTGGTGTTGAATTTTGAAACTAAGCTAAAAAATTTTTAAAATTCACATAAAAGCGCTTTATTATAAGAAGATTGCTCTCTTTTTTTATATACGTAGAACATACGTCATTTTTTTATTTTGTATGCCTAAGTTAATGTAACAGTGAACAAATGATGAACAGTGGCTGCAACAGGCAACAAAGTATTATTAAAGACAATAGTCAAAAATCATGAAAGTAAAAACATTATTACTTCGAAAAAAGATGGTAGATGAAGCAAGAATCCTGTACGGAGAAGAAATAGTTTTGTTTCTCCCAAGTTACAATATGGAGAAATAATAGGTTCTTATAAATGGTTCAATTCACAATATTTGAAGACATCTGTAAATCCATGGATACCTCCCGAAAAAGTGATATTACAAGAAAAGATGTTCTCGAAACATCGCTATTAAGTAAAGGATGTTCCACAACAAGAAAAAGAACGTTCTCTAGTTGGAAAAAGGAATAAAACATTGTTATCGAAGCAAGATAAAGATAATGAATATAGATGTGGAGACTTTTGGAATATCTAACTTCAGATGTTAAAAAAGATATTAAGGTAATAAATATAATTGTATTTGAAAAGA
Source organism: Thereuonema tuberculata (assembly GCA_023159025.1). Taxonomy (NCBI): domain Eukaryota; kingdom Metazoa; phylum Arthropoda; class Chilopoda; order Scutigeromorpha; family Scutigeridae; genus Thereuonema; species Thereuonema tuberculata. The sequence goes on from JAFIDM010000002.1 coordinate 66,871,002, forward strand.
AATTTAACGTGCCCAATGATTCAAAGAATTAAGCAACTATTTGTTTCAGCACGTAAATCCAGAGATGTTAAGAAGATTTGATGAAACTAATAACTGAACTGTTTAAACGTTAAAGTTAGTAGTAGTCAAACTCGGCTATAACGCGGTTGTTTATATCGCTAATTCGGATATAACGCGATTTGGTCATGGACCCCTACTATTTTGGAAAAGGTGTATAATTATAAAACTGCAAAATTTTGACGTGACTCGTCGTTTGTACAAGATGCCAAGATGGCGGCGCCAAACCGTAAGAAAACAGAAATACTATATGAAGATTTTGGCTAATATAACCCATCAAAGTGTTGAAAAGGTAATTATTTATAAATATTTATAAATGTAAAATTCTCTCACATCGCTCTGAATGATGTAGGTAATCGCGAAATGACCATTTTAAATCGATTTGGAATCGTGTGGGCGATAATTGGGTTCGAGTATACGACATTTGACATCGCGAAGTAAAAAAAAGCTCTGGCAGATCGGATCTTCGAGCTCTTGGATCCGAAAGATCGCGATATAGCCGAGTTTGACTGTATTTCATTTGAATCAACTTAAGAACTTCAATGTTTCAAGAAGTGAGTATTTAAGAAGTAAAGACTATTTTTGTGTTAACTTCATTTGAACGTCAAGTTTATACATTATTATTCTTAGAATATATTTTGATTATTATTCAAAGAGAAAAACGGTTTTTATCTTCTTATTTCACTTTCCTAATTTTATTTCTTTCAATTCTTAAGCTGCGCTAAGTAATTTCAAGAATATACATCGATATGGTGAAGTAAACGTAACAATTTATTTCTGATTAAATTCCACATTCCTTTAACTTAAATAAAAGGCAAAACATTACTCGTTAAGATACTTGGCTTCTGCAAAATCAAACCAGAAACAAAACTTAGAGAATGTCATTTGGTGGAAATGTCCTTCTGCTCATAATCAATCGACGTGGATCTTAATAAAGAGTTAATCTAGGTTGAAGATGAGAATTAGAAGTTGTTGTTCTTTTGTCAGATTCTACCGTTCGAAGTGAATTTTTAAAATAGTCAGAAGAAGATAAGAAAGACGATTCTTGTATTTCTATTTCTTCTTAATGTTTTATTTGAAAGCTAATATGTAATAGATAAATTGGAAGCAATATTATCCTGATTTGGTTAGCCTATATACAGTAGTTATATGGCTGCTAAGCTTAAAGACAACAAGCTACAGAAAGATACTAAAGCCCGTTTTACATTTACCATTTCACTCGCCATAAATGCAAGCCATAACGCAGAACATGTCAGGATAGATTGCGAGTGATTTGTGTATCGCTTTACACTTACCATAACGCCTTCCATCAAACGGAACATTTACACTTCTCAATTGTCATCATGCCTACGTTTTATTTACGAAAAAAATAGCAGTGATTTATATAAAAACCATTTAGTCAATGCATCGGATAGGTGAAAGAATGTCTTTAATTAATTAAAATAGGAAATATTCATGTTTTTTTTCATCGTTTTGTGTTCTTTGTTTTCAGTTTCGATAAATCAGTTTCGATAAATAATTCAGTCTCGTTAAATCTCGATCAATGGCGAGATCTTTTCGAGATGTCGATCGCTCGTCTCGATTCGAATTTTCAAGCCGAAATTCTGAAATGATTTTGATTAATAATGTAACATTTTATGAAAGCATCCACGAAAACATAAGGAAAAGATGCCCTCCGATCGTGAAAATCATTTTTGTAATCGGTAATTTCGAATAAATAGATACAAATCGATTGGACTTCCAAGTTCTACAATTCGTCACCAGGACCGCTAGTGTCGATGTCCAGCCATCTGATGTCGAGACATTTCTTCGAAAATAGAGCATGGGCTATCGCTCTCCTTGTCCTGGACATCTGTAATGGCGAGGTGATGGCGAGTGAAATGGTAAATGTAAAACGGGCTTAAGATACGTCAGTTGGTCAAGAGTATATGATATATACCTTCCAAATTTTGAATAATCAATTGGAGAAGATTGTAATAATAAGATTGTATTATTACAGAATAATATTTATTTAGTACTTTATAGAACTTGAGGATATTAGAATAAGAGAATATTTTCTTTAGACTGAAGCTTACCAGTAATCGAAGTTTTTAACGTTTGAAGATGTAAAAAATAATGGAAATCGTCCATTGATGATCAGAACTACTTTAGAATAAGAATTAACATCAAAATGAATGATATAAACGATGATGGTTCTTAAGTAGCCAGCAACGGTAATATTCAATCAACATTACTATATATAATTTTTCAATTGCATGATGCTATTTCCAGTGCTAGATTATACTATCTATAAATTCTCTGCTAAGCGATATTTTTTTCAAATTACTATAGATTTATGTTAATGGTTGTTTTTTTTTTAAAAAAAAAGTTGGAAATATATTATAAAAAGCATCTTATTTATTTATCTTAAAAAAAGGATCTTAGTAGTAATGGAATCTTTGCTGAAATTGTACTGACTTCCTGTGCTGACAGCGGTGTTAATTTTTCAAGTTTTTCCTAACGAAAAAATACAAAACTGTCTTATGCATTTGAATAAAAAAAAGTTCACAAGGGGTATTTTACAACTTCCTATCGTTTTTACGCAGGATAAAAAAACCATAAATGTTTCTTGCCTGTACTTACTATCATATTCATCTTTATCGTTTTCATTACTCGTATAGCTTTATTTATACTCTGTTCTATGTATTGTTGGTTAAAATATTCATAAATATTTATCACAACAATGACTGTTAAAATATATCAATGTCAGAAACAAAATTCAGTCGAAGTAGAAGTTGCAGTGTTTATTTTTAATACTGACTACTTGTTTCATATAATATTACATACATTTTAAGGCTTAACATTCAAAAGAACATGAATTAAGAAAGGACTGGAAAGATGATCCTCTTAAAGAAAAAGGAGTGTAAAACTTAAATGACTTGGAATTCTTTTCTTTCCTACCATGAATCTTTGATATCTTCTTTAAAAAAATAACTGTTTGAAATTGTTTGATCGAAATTTTGGTCTGTTAAGACCGTATTTCCAAAATAGTGCTAAAGGATCATTTTTCCCACGGGGTTGTGTAAAATGATCCCCAGGGTTAAAGTAATGCGATTTTTCTTTTTCCAATTTTCTTAAAGACAAACATTTTCGCTACGTTCAATTTTTAATGAAGAATATTGAAAAAACACAGCCAAAGCTTTAACTTCAAGTTCAGAAATGTAAAAGTTATGAAATTATTAAAAGTATAAAAGCAAAAATATGGAATACGTAAAGTTAGTCTCACTCAAAAAGCATTCAAAAATTAAAACATTCTACAAAAAAACTGAGGATAAGCCTTCCTCTGTCTTGTTTAGCATCCAAAGGAAAATCCTTTAAACAATGAGAAATAGAGTCTACTTTGACTTTTTTGAATTTAGTTGCAATCGCAAACCATCAAACCACAGTCAATCACACAAATAGTCTTCGTCATCTTCATCAAAACCTACACTGATAAACCCATATGTAATAAAAGAAAAATATTTAAAAATAATTAGAGGACAAGGTGCTGAAGGTGCATTTGTAATAATTACGGTGTAATGAAATTAAAACAGTTCATGCGTAAGCTGGATGATAAAATGATCCCTCTTGGACAAAACGATCACAAGGGTAAGATGATTCCTGGATCGTTTTGTCCGAAAACATGACCGTCTGTACTGCGGACACGCTTGGGCCAACGATTATGAGAAATACAATAGAAAAACCTCCAATATCTTAAGATCGCACAATGCTAAAACCATTTATTAGTAGGTAAATTATAGGCTTAACTGAAATATAATTTAAAGTTTATCTTATAAGAAGTGCGTCAATAACCAGTTTTTTGGAGAAAAATTGAAGACGACGAATTGTAAGATATTATTCAGCACTACAAGCACTTTGAACTATTGTTGAATAAGGACAGCATTTCTAACAACCGTAAAACCGCCACATTATAAACTTACATTATTAAAAAAATTCATTATTTCAGGAATTTCTTCTTTTTAATCTTGTGATAAGGATCAGAAGACTTACATTCCCGTTTGTCTGTCTGTAGACAAGTATCATTAAAATATCATTAGCAACAATCACAACAATCGTAACAATTGCGTGTTTTGCATGCGCAACAATCACATTAATAATACAGCTCTACAACAATCACAATAATCGCAAGAATTGCACCTTTTGCATTCACAACAATCACATTTATAACAATAAGGAATATCAATTATATTGTCTTATACGTATCAGAAGACGTTGCGAAGCATTGTGATTGGTTTACTAATCGCTAACCCTACCTTGTTTATTTAGCAAATTAATATGAAATTTCTTTATAAATAACGCCTCCTTATACATCAATTTTTTTCTCTAGAATTAGAATTATCTAATATTTTGACATTGTTCCAGTCAATAACATGATCTGGATTTTTGAAAATATGTTCAGGTAAAGCTATTTTATAAATGCTATTATGTAATTAAGAATAACCACTACAATTTCTATTTCGACTAGATTTTGTTTCTGACTTTAATAACATTCATATAGTTGGTATCAACTGTCAAAGTGTCACGTGATTGCAGCCAATGACATACGCGACTAACAATTAGAAAGATAATCATCTAAGGATTCGTTAGCTGTAGTGTTACTGGGCTGATTAAAAGAAAGGGAATAATATCCGTTGATCACGAAGTTGTCTCCAAAGAGAGATACGACAAGACGACAGTTCCAGTAGGATTATGTTCGAACAGAAACACAGGGACATTGTTTCATATAGTGTCCATGGTGTTGGAAGGAACCTTTTGAGACGATAAATCTAACGTGTACTGAAAGCAAGTCAGGCCTAAGAAGGATGGAATAAAGATAAAGAGGTCCATGGATCGAAAACACGTTTGTCAAGGATTGTCAAGGATTCTTAAGTAAATCCGAAGTGAAGTAAACCGAGAAATAAAAACTGTTTTAATTCAAGCTAAGGGACCGAACACTACAGTTCTGAAATGCATATTCATCGTATTCTATGAATATTAGCATAATCTGTTTTAAGAGTAAACCCATGTATGATCCAGAAATACTTAGGCCCTTAGCACTAAATAATGTGAGAGCACAAAAAAATATTATGGACAAATTTGCAACTGTAATACTTATATCTTGTTTCCTCACCTGCTATACTAAAATCTGAAGAATCTTATAAATGTTATAAAAAAATGAGTCGTTTCACTCACAGCAGAGCGGTCTAAGCAGTGACCTATTGATTTAGCTGATAGCCTTAATCTGGGTTTTGATACCGGGGCCGCCATGGATGTGTCCTTCCTGTGCTTGTCACTTTCTTCTCTTTCTAACCTTCTGATTAGCTTCATTTGTGTATTCTAGAGTTTGTACAATAGACTTAAGACCAATTTACTAGTGGGATGTATCCCCGAACCTATGCTTTGATAAAAAAATTATATAAAGCCAAAATAAAGCCAAAATAGTCTATATGGTTACGTGAATTCTTCCTGTTTTTCATTATAATTTGTCTCTTCATTACAATAAATACAAAACAAACAAAAATTAATAAAGTCAAAACTCAGATTCCCATAGTTACGGGCATATTAGTAACTGACTTATTTAACTTTATTATTATTAATACATTATTATTACTTTATTTAACTTATTTCACTTTATTATTATTTTAACTTTATTATTATTATTATATTCATTATTTCATAGCTTTAAATACTAGTTAACTTTATATTTACACAGAGCAAATTCAAGTTATTTTTTAAAGGAATTGAATGTGACATTCTGAAGCATTCGTCTTCAACATATTCATCAGCTTGAACTATTTACATCTCTCTTATCTTTATCAGGAATTCTGACTGTCCAATAGTCCTTGGGTTCAATTGTTTCTATGTCTTAATCGATTACGAACTGTCTGTATCACTATTATTGATTACTCTATTTCTTCCTTACATTGTAATTGATGAAAATCAAAGCTCCAATCTCTATCATTCAGTCTCCCTCTGCATCTATTGATTATTCACGTGGAAACTCTTGCTGATAATATAAATACTTGCCCCTCCCTTGTTACTACAACTACATTAAAGGAAATGTGAAAATGATTATTATTTGTTACTACTGATGTCATTATAAAGTGAAAATTCTTTGAAATTTTCTAGTATTCCTTTTAATCTGTACTTCTACAATTTTTATATTTCATTGACCATTGAAGTATGTTGGATTGGTCTAAGGGGGTTCAAATATTACGTTAGCATATTTTGAATCATTTTAGACGCCCCCCCTCTTGTGTTTACGTAAGATTTGACAAATAATTAGTACTAAATACCACTGAACAATACATTAAAATTACCTTATATTCACTCCTGAATTAAAATGTAACAAACCAAATATGAAATTGATAATACTGTCTCTCGATAGTGAAACTAGTCGTAATTTTGTTTATTAATTTTTGTATAAAGTGTTTTAGTATAATTAATCAGGGATACGGCTTAATTAATGATCTAAATATGAAATACTGAGGAAAATCTCGCGTAGCGCGCACTCTCGAATGCATGTCTGTCTGTCTTATGTAAGCATTGCTCTGCTCCCCACCTCTCCCGTTGTCAATAAAAATAAGCAAAGCTTAAACCCCCCCCTCCCTTTAATACTTATGTAATATTGAACGGCCCCTAAATAACAATAGAACTTCTTACTGAATTTCAGTTAGGATGCCGTAGACAAAAGGAATGGTCTCTCTATTGTCCTGAGTTCACACTGAGCCTACTTGAAGAAAAATGCATAAAACTAATTAATGTTAAAAGACTTTTAAAAACGACACTTTCTGTATTACATAATGATTACAATAAATAAGAATTATGTATATGTAATTCAGAAGTAAAGATGGATGGACAGTGTACGGAATGATATAAAGGAATATGGAATTACAAATTGGAAAAAAAAAGGCGGAAAACAGAGAAAAATGGAAGAGAGCTCTGAAGGAGGTTAAGACCCAAATGGGGCTGTAAGACCAAATAAAAAGAAGATGATATATATGCCGCCGCCTTGTGGCTGGTCTCGGTAGTAACGGGTCAGGGAAGGACATGTTGCCTTGGCGGAATATATTAATATATCAGCATATTATTATATATTACTGTATTGTCATCAGACAATAATGTATTGTATATTGTATATTATTGTATTGTAGTAAGCAAGTGTCTTCGCTTTCTCTTCGGTCTGACGTCATTCCTTAATGGCGTCCTGAGGAAGGCCACCGGAAACCACCTCAGTATCTTTCCCTTGAAATTCTCGGGAGTCTTCAAGGGGGTTCGCCATCATGGGAACACTAGAGCTCCCTGGAACCGGATGCTTCGGTTACGAAGCTCGCACTTCGGTGCGTACCGTACACAACAAAAAAGCAAGTGTGCAAACTTTCCTGATGATTGCCCGATGGGAAGTGACTTAACCAGATAGTATGAGTTAATAAAAGCGTGGTAAATAAACCGAAATTATTGAAATGAATGAAAAATTGTTAATAAATATTGAAGCATTTGCATTGAAAAGACAAGAAGCATACGTGAAACAGTGGATCTTAAATTGAAATTGTTCAGTCTTATTGTTAATAAGACAGTTAATTGTTCAATCATAAGAAATAGATTGGAATCGCAGATTATGTTTTCTGGTCTCTTCTCTAAGATTTCAAATCTGTTAATTTGCTTCAAAGTCTTCTTATTCTGCATCTCTTAATTGTTAAGTTCAACTGTCAATATTTATCAGATATTACTTTCATAAAGTTGAAAAAAAAATATCTTATCATTATGTTCTGATAAAATGATATAGGTTTTTTTTTAATACAAGAATAAGATATTCTTCATTATCTGAAAATAATTAAATGTAAACACTCATCATAAAAGAAATCATATAATTAAAGTAAAATTGATAAAACTTAATTATCGAGCAAAAGATTGTATCCATTTTTTAATTACTGAATTTAATTAACTTTGTTAATTATTGAAATTAACAACAATAATAATTATAACTATTTCTTAACAAAATACATTTTTGAAGGGAAACTGAAAATGTATAGAAGATGCTGATATCTTTTCGCAAAATTAATATTTTTTAAAATGATGGCACTTTTTATCATTTTGACTGTTTTTTTTGTTTTGTTTTTATAGAAACACACCGTGTAACCTTCAAACTGATTGTTGTAACCTCAGAAGAAAGAGAAAAATAATCTTTATTTTTTTACAAATATTTACAATAGCATTATTTTCATTTAACTTCACATCTTCAGCTATCTCTTATAGTGTTCCAGATCCATCTGTATGTAGCGTAACGCTCTCCCACTGTGTTTAGAATAAATTAATAATGTTAATTTCCTGTGAAAAATAGAAATAATTTCTTCAATGAAACGTCCACGATAGGAATCGAACCTGCAATCCGAAGTCCGATGCTTTATCCATTACGCCACGCGGATTACATTTCATATTTGCCGCGGCAAACCAAATCTTGTTCCTAAAATCATGCGGCACACATTTCATTGCTTTTAATGCTCTATTAGAATCTTTGAAAAACACCAATAACTTACAATGAATATAAGAATCTATTTTAAGCATTTAAAGATACCCTGAAATCATACCATTAATAGGCAAAAAACGGTTGTCCGGATGTTTGTTTGGCATCAACATGGAGAGAGCGGAGAGAGTCTTATTAGCTCATTTATTATAATGAGAAAGCAATTGATACTGTAGCGTAACGGTATGCTATTGGTCTGCAAATCGAAAGGTCCGGAGTTCGAATCCCATGTGATTCTTTTTTTTTAATTTCATTTTATTTATTTTTTTACTTTCTTTTTTGTTTTTTCTCGGTTTTCAAAAATGTGGTGTGTTTTACTTCCGTGAATATTTCACGGGTTGGCCTAGTATATTCTTAATTATCCTTTTATTATCCTTAATTGTTAGAACGAAATAGTATTTCAGTTCAGTTTCTGTTTGGCAGGTATTTGACATATTCTAGATACAAACATTTGACTAGTGTGAAGTTAAATGTTGATTACACGATGCATTGTCAGAATTTTCTCGCGGCATCCTCCACGACGCACCAGTGCAGTGGGCACACAGATTGAGAAGCTCTGGTATAGAGTACTGCCTACTCTCGTTGAATAAGAATTGTTTTGACAATTAATGATTTATGATTACAAAATGGGAGAATGAGAAAAGTAATTCTTAGTAAAACAATAAAGAAAAATATAAGAAACATTTTTCTTTATTGTTTTACTAAGAATTACTTTTCTCAAGATATTTACAATTGTTATGACAGTCCTTAAAATCTCTAAACATTAAAAAGAATTTTAAAATCACTATTTATCAGAGTTGAAAAGTTCTGAAGAAATCTCATGAAAATAAGCTTTAAGCAAGAAAATACTCTGAAAAGCATTCTGAAGGAGTTCTGGAATATTCAGACAGAAAAAAGTGAAGCTTTTACAGAATTGTGGACAATATTTAAAGATCAAAGACAAATTAAGGAAATCCATTAGAATTGTCAACAAAGGAAATCTGTTTTTATCAGACGTTTCTTTCTTGAAATTGAAGATAATAGAAAACGATGTTTGCTTTTCTTATCTTTTGATGAACTATTCCTTTAAGAGAAAGAATTGTAAACACTCTACACAAGCCCAAAGATGATATCATTCTGATAAATGAAATTGCGGCAAGAACCAGTTTCTAAGTCAATACTGATAGATGAAGAAACGTTATATAATAACAATTATCTAAATTAGTTGTCTTCGAGAATTATTTCAAAAAATTGCATCCAAAGATTTCATTCAATGTAATAGAAATTAAGAAGAATATTGGCCAATGAATCTGTATCAAGGAAGCGAAATTTCAGTTTTTCAAAAGGGTAAAAATTGCATAGAAACTTAAAAAAATAAAAATATTCTAGGCGGATCCTAAGCCTCGAAAACTTATATCCTGCGTATGGTTATTCTTTTGTATTTATTTATTTATTTATTTATTTATTTTTTATTTATTTATTTAAATACTTATTATTATTTATTTACTTATTTATTTTTAACAACACACTGCACTCTTTGGTCATGGAACGCCGGGAGCGTTACCTCCCCAAGAGCCATAAAATGGAATACTTAACTATTATTACTTGCGCTTGGCTTAAATATAGTTTCTGTACTTACTGTACTATTGGAATTTGAGATAGTTTTAGTTTGTGTGAGGCCCCTTTAGCATAGGTGATAAGTTGACATAACTTATTATAATGTTTTCCGAAAACTCAAATCTCTTCATTTAAATCAATAACAAACATTGATAAACTTCTATTACAATCTATATTTAATCACTATATTTTGTTTTCTTTAAGCAAGAAAACTTCTTCAGGTGATTGAGGACAGGAAAATGTTATTCCTCTTCCTCAAAAATTCGTTATACATTAAGAATTTCATCTGTAACAATTTGTGAACATACTGTCCGTGAATATAAAAGTTCAATAAGTTGTAATAATCTTTAAACAATTTCTAGACATACTGTCTGAGGTTACAAGTTCTTTAAATTATAAAATTTCTCTATATTTTTTAATACATTTTTTAAAACTGAGCACTAAACCTGTTGTATTCTATTATAAAATCTTTGAGCACAAGAAAGAAGAAAAAGAAAAATCCTCATACAATCTAAGAGACAAGAAAAATATTACATATACAATGACTGGAAAGAGACATTTTAACTATATAATTGAAAATATATTCAACAATATAGACGAAAAAGAAATTTATATAAAAAAATCGAAGCATATCCAGTGTGAATTAACTATTAAAAAAAGTGGCTGATAAAATGTAATTAGAACGAATTTCTATTGTTCAATTGTTTTCATTATCATTGTAAATCCTGTATGTAATATCTCATTTTGTTGAATTTACTTCCAATGTCCTTAATATTTATTGTTACTGTATTCTTACTGTACTCGACAAAAATAAGCTAAACATAGGTAACTTTAATATACTTACTTACAAATATATATATAGAATTAGATCAGAAAATTATTTTAACTTTTAAATTATGTTACTGCCTAATATAAAATTTTGGAAAAGTAGCACTTAGCGGTCTACTTGACAAAAAATCACTTGAAAAACTATACATTGATGTATTCAAAATTAATTAAATAATTATAGTATTCCTATATTCAGAATCTGTTGATAGGAATTTGTCATTCCTAACGGGACTGTAACTTTTGTAGTCTATTTAGAAATCATAATAAAATATTATTATTATTATGTTTGTATGTTTCAAACTTTGGGTTTCCCCAGCAAAAACAATATGGCGGGTCAAGGACCAAAGCACATACTGCCAAGTGTAAAGATGTGTGCAAGAATGATTAGGGATGTGTGCTTGTGTCCATAAATTTCCTAACTATGCGTGTAGTGTTGAGTACCACAGCCTTCTGCAGTTGTGCATAAGTGTTTTTGTGAAGTCCTAGTGTGCTGAGACTGTGGTGCAATGTGTGAGGCACCAGACCAGTGGCAGACAGAACGATGGGTACAACACGTACTCGATCCAGCCTCCACTGCTTCTGGAGCTCGTTATTATTATTATTTACGATAATTCCCATTTAAAGAGAGCGTTTGAACTTGAATTCCTCTATGATGATTGTTTGTGTTTTCTCTGTGCCCAAATTTTCTTCATATGTTCACTGTGTTGTTTCTTACGCTCCGCTGTCCATTTACATCCCCGCCTCTTCTGTGTTGTGGTGTCAAATGTATGTTTTTTGATAGTGTTCCTGAATTTCTTTCTATCTTCTGCATCATCTATTGTCATTTGTGTCTGTCTGAGATCCTCCTCGACTTCTTTTATCCATTTCGTTTTTCCCCTGCCTGAATTGATGACCTCAAGAATCCGTCTTGAAATTCTGTCTTCGTTCATCCTGTGAATATGTCCGTAGAACTGCATTCTTCTTTTCCTGAATGTATCCGTAATCCTATTAGTGTGTTTATAAATTTCTGATGCTGGTCTCTTCATCCAGATTCCCTGTTCCTGTACCGGTCCCAAGATTTTTCTGAGAATTTTTCTTTCTTGTTTCTCTATTTCTTTGATTTTCGCTTGTCCACCAATTTGTGTCGTTTCAACAGCATATAGTGCCTCAGGAAGTACGACAGTGTTGTAGTGTCTTAATTTTGCGTTAATGGATATGGACTTTTTGTTGTAATAGTTCCACGTGAGTTTGTATGCTCTTTGTAGTTTTCTTATTCTTTCCTCATTGGCCCTTAGGTTGATCCCTGATGGTTGGATAATTTCTCCTAGGTATTTAAAATGCGGTACTTGTATAATTTTCCCGTGGGTTGTTTCAATAGGTAATTTGTCTTGTGGCACTCTTTCTATATATTGCGTTTTCTCATATGAAATTTGCAAGCCAGTTTTTCGTGCAATTTCGTGTAGTTTTTCTACGGCGTTTGTGGCCTCTTTTCTATTATTTGTGAGGATTGCGAGATCATCCGCAAATGCTAAGCATTTCACATGGAATCTGTTCTCTTTTTTTATGCCAATTTGGATTCCTTTGACTTCTTTTTCCCATGTTCTGATAATTTTCTCAAGAAGGATATTAAAGAGCAACGGCGAGAGCCCGTCACCCTGTCGCACTCCAGTATGGATTTCAAATGGATCGGAGATTTCCCCTAAGTATTTAACCTTGGAGGTTGTGTTAGTTAACGTCTGTTGGATGATTGCTCTTGTTTTTCTGTCGATGCCGAATTCTTCCAATGTGTTGAAGAGGATCTCTCTGTCTATGGAGTCGTAGGCTTTCTTAAAGTCCACAAAAGTGACCACCGTGTTTCTGGTGTTTCTCATCTGAAGAATCGTTTTAAGATTCCAGATCTGTTCTATGCAAGAGCGTCCCTTGCGGAAACCAGCCTGATATTCTCCTATCTGTGGGTCAGCTTGTTCTTCTAGTCTATTCAAGAGGACTTTTGAGAGAATTTTGTAAGTGACTGGCAAGAGTGAGATACCCCTGTAGTTATTCGGATCCGTTTTGTCCCCTTTCTTGTGTAGTGGGTGGATGATTGCGCATTTCCATTCCACAGGGATCTGTTCGGTTTCCCAAATGTCTAATATGATCTTGTGGATTCTTCCCGTTAACTTTTCATCGCTTAATTTCCAGAGTTCTGCAATAATTCCATCTTCTCCTGGGGCTCTGTTGTTTTTCAGTGCTTTGATAGCTTCTACTACTTCCTTGGTGGTTGGTGGTTCAGCCTCGGGATTTGGTGTGGATGTTTTGAAGTGGATATCATCTGTGGGACCCTCGCAGTTGAGAAGTTTGTTGAAGTAGTCAGCGAGGATTTGGCAGTTATTCTTCGTGTTGGTTTCTAGTGAGCCATCTGGTTTCTTGAAGCAAAGATTGGGTGGCTGGTATCCTATGGTATATTCTTTAAAAGTCTTATAGAAATTCCTTGTGTTATTTTTCTTAAAATCTTGTTCTATTTCCTCTAATCGCCTTTTGTCGTAATTTCGTTTTTCCCTCCGAATTGTTTTTGATGCTTGTTTTCGGATTTCCAGGAATTGTTGCCATTTTTCTGATGTTTTGTTACTATTGAAGTTTTTCCAGGCTTTCACCCTTTCATCAGTTGCAAGGTCACATATTGTATTCCACCATCTGTGTTTTCTCTTTTTCGGAGGTTGTCCCAATTTCAATGTGGATTTGAGGACGTCCGCGAGTTCTGGCCAATTTGTGGTGTTTGTTTGACTGATTTCGTGTAAGATGTTTTGCTTGTTGAGTTTTAAGTATTCCGGGTCTGGTCTCAAAACTTTGTTTAGTTTTGGTTTTCTCTTGTTGGGTTGTAGCCTGGTCTTTATCTGTAAGAGATGGTGGTCTGATTCGAAAAAACCTCTTCTTGTTTTCACATTCAGAATTTCTGCTATGTTGCTCTTGGAGATGGCCACATGGTCTATCTGGAACTCTCCCAGCATTGTGTTGGGCGACTTCCAACTATACAGTTTCTTTTTGGGTTTCTCAAATTGTGTTGACATAATCACGAGGCCGAAATTGTCGCAAAAGCTTATCAATCTTTCCCCATTCCTGTTGGTTCTCTTGTGCGCTGTATGGATTCCTGTGATTTTCCTGAATTTTTTTTCTTTGCCTAGTTGTGCGTTAAAGTCGCCTAATAGGATTATTACATGGTGCTTGGCAATTTTGTTAGTAGTCTCTTCCAGATCATTCCAGAAGTCATCTACTTTCTGGGGGTTTTTCTTGTTATAGTCGTTTGTGGGTGCGTGTGCGTTGATCAAAGTATATGCCTTGTTAGCCGATTTGACGGAGAGCGTTGATATGCGTTCTGAAGTGGAGTTGAAGTCGATGACGGAATCCCTGATGGATTTGTGGACTGCAAATCCTGTACCCAACTGTTTGAGTCCTTTCTCGTTGATTTTAACTGCTGGTTTTCCCTTGTAGATTCTGTAGTTTTCTGTGTCAAAATGATTTTCATCTGCAGATCGCGTTTCCTGGATTGCAAGGATTTTGATGTGGAATTTTTCCAGTGTGTCTGTAAGTTGTTTCATCTTGCCCAATTTGAAGAGAGTATTTGTATTAAGTGTGCCGATGAAGTGTCTGTGTTTTGTACGTAACCTGTTAGAAGAGTGCTGATTCTCAACAATCGACTTATCATGATGATCCTGGTCCCCCGGAATCCGATGACCAGGTAAAGTCAGCCTCACGACTGGTGCCCGGGGTAGTGGATTCATTCCTTGTATTCTCATCATGTTTGGCTTTCAAGTTGAAAAGTAGGTTTGGTGGTGGTCCTTTCGAGGAAAGACCACGGGGAATACGACTTGATTGTTGAGATCAAGAAGATTGTTGTTGCAGCCGCCCCATCTAGGAGAACAGACGCTGACCATTACCCGCTGGATACCAGACAGACGGTAGTGGGTTTACGAATTGTGTTAGTTTTTGGTCCGCCCTGGGTATTTAATTTCCCCAGTACCACCTATATCTAGGAGGCTATCCCCTATCCGCCACCTGGGGAGGTGCCCGATGGGGGTACTAACAACCCCACACGGGCTGGAGCTCGTTATTATTATTATTATTATTATTATATTGCAATATACAATCAACCAGATCTTTATGATTGCAATATACTTTCTAAATTGCTATATTCTTCCGTATATTAGAAATATGTAGGCCTATTTCAGTCAATTGCTAGATTCCACATAAAACCATCTTTTCCCATTCGTATCTTGTAATTTCGATTGTTCTTAAGTTTCAGTTATGTACCTAAAGTATCCACCACAATTGAAATAACTATTTCAATTTGCATATACTTCCATTTCGTAATCTTTTCCTATTCACTATTATTATTACTATTAGTATTGACTTGTTTCTGTCATTTTGTTTTTGAAAATAGAAACTGCATCTGATAAGTGAATCCCTTCATTGATAAGCTTTTGTTTGATTTGGTTTCCCGTAAGAGACTCTTTGTTGATTCTGAGCGGTATCTTCTGCTTCAGGAAGTCTAAAGTAAACTGCTTTGGACCAAGCGACCTGAGGGAGGAGCCGTGGCTTCTCAACGGTGGAGTAACACGTTTTCTTTTTGAACAAGATGTAATATTGTTGGCCGAATCAAGGACGGAGCCTCCTTTTCTTGTCGTATTTCTTCTTCTTCTTTCTGTCTCTCGACTCTCCGACCTCCTTTCGGTTTCTGATAAGACGATGTAGGGCGACAGAACGAAGGAACGATGATGCAACGAAAGAAAAGAGAATATTTGCTCTGCCAGTGGATTTCTTCAGGATCAGAATCGAACCTTTGCAATGCTGTCGTCTTACAGCAAACAAAATACGATTCACCACAAAGCAACGCCTTTTGTTCAACACTTAAGGAAGGTTTTAGACAACTCCCAATGGAGGAGGTTTCCTTTGCAATAAAACATCGATCATTTTCAAAAAAAATACTGAATAAAAAAAAAAATGGACAGCTCATTTTTCTTTCTTTTTTTTTTCTTTATTTCTTTTGTTATTTTTTCCTTTTTTTATATTCATTTACTGTTTTTGTTGAAGAGTGGATAATTGTAAAATTACATAAAAAAAATCACATTCTTACTGTTTACTTCTTTTTAGCGAAAATGAACTTTGTAAGTAATATATAGAAACTTGAACTAAAAGTAATGAATTAAATTTGCAATAAAAGAAAAAATAAAACCTAATTCATAAAAATTTTAGTGCAAATATTTATTTAAAGTTTATGTAATAATCAGTGCCGGATCTAGGAAATTTATCGGGGGGTGGGGGGAGGGGGACAAGTCAGCCCCATGCCGCCCCTGTAGCTGTTTTTCACTATTTAATGCAGTAGTAAATAACTGGATAAAAGTAATAGTCTCTTTAATGGTGTGCCAAACCTAATTTATTGAAATAAAACACACACATTTTTTTTTTTACTTAACGGTACTATGACATACAATTTTCAATCATATTTTGCCGCCCCCCGGACATGCCACCCGGGGCAGATGCCCCCTTTTGCCCCCCCCCCCTTAATCCGGTACTGATAATAATACAGTGAGCTGAAGTGTTAATATTTATATGTGCTTCTTGAACATGTAGCTACGGGTTATATTGTTATTTACAAGATAATTAGTTTTAATTTTTTAGAACTAATGTTTTTAAAATAACATAATGTTTGATTAAATTTGAATTTAGTTTTAATGATTATAATATTATTGAGCTCTTTATTAATGTGTTCTTGTCAAAAGACCTAAGAAAATTAAAAGCTGTCTTTTTACAACGCATGTACTAGTTATTTATAATATTTATAATAAACGCATGAAGAGATATTGAACTAATGCCTTATAAAGGAACGTTTTATTTCCTAACAATTGCTTTACAAAGTTTACAAATCAGCCCAGTGAATCCACTATTGTCAGTAATGCAAGCAGATACTCATTGAGAAATGGATTCATTATTAAGTTCTGAGTGTAAAATTTCTCAATCATTTTGCAATTGCATGTCTATGTTATCCGTAAAGATCTCACAAGTGCCAGATCGGTAATAGATCAGTGTATCTAGATAATAGCGAAGGATATTGACTACATGAAGGCTTGCTGAGAAATGCGAAGTACATGTCAGCCAAGTCTCCCGGAAGAAATCATCCCTAGCAGAGGAGACCTGCAATCATAGGAAATAGTTTCCCATGATGCTGTTACTCTGGAGGAATGTCGATTAATAAGGGCCCGAGAACTGTATTCCTCATGTATATGTCATGGTTTTTCCTTACAAGACTTAAGCAAGATTTATCATTGAAAGTGACAAGAACCAATTAGAGATCGTCCACGATGCACAACGGATCAGATGGTGGCGGGCGATTAAAGCAAGTCGTCTTAAGAGGATTAAGACCTGCTTAAGTAAATCTCTGGCAAACAGAGTGTTTTGAAAGGAACGATTCAAAGACGACGGTTTTTCTTGTGACTGTTAGACAGAGATGCTCTTGGAGCTATTAAGGCTGTCGAACGAGCCTATGATTGCAGATAGTCTAACCAGAGCCTTCTCCATGTGTAAATGTATTTAACAAATATATTTTGAACGAAGCGTTGCTTCGACGTACCATCGAAATGGTTAGAATGTCGGGCAATTCGCCGATACGATCACTTCGCTCTTCATTGCACATATATTTATTGAATTCTTGGTTTGACACCTTTGCGTTCCAAAATATCTCTGAAATAACAACAACCAAAAAAAAAAATGGCCACAACGTTCACATAAGACTGATAACATCTATTGATATATTATTCTGCTCAATCGCAGCAGCGAAGACGCTCTCTGGTGGGGACTTTAATATCATCTAATTTCAAAAATTTAATCATTTGCGAACCTGGCCAAGAATTTAGAATTGGGGTTAAGATGTCCTTCAACCAAAAAAAAATTGTGTTCGGATGGAGGAGGCCACAAACAAAACCATGGTTTTCCAACTAAAATACAGGCCCTAAATGCTGGATTTCTTCCATTTTGCAAGGGCGGGTGAGTTTTTAATTATTGTTCGGCTCTATTTTTAAAATTAAAGTTGATGATATCCAAAAATAGAATCCATTCTTATTTAAATCGACTTATTTTAAAGCAATAATTGTAAAGATGAATGTTGTAAAGATGATGTTGTAAGGTAATATTGTGTATTTTATTTTATTTAACATTCATTCATTAAACTTCACTTATTCGCCCCATGTCCTCCAAATTTGCCTCAGAGGGCTTGCTTTCGTAGCCCACTACTTCATAGTAATCCTCCACCAACTGATAAAAACAAAGCATATTATAAATGACCTTTAAATTCAATTTTTATTCAAAAAATACTGATGCACACAAATCAGGAAATATTAATTTTAAAAAAAGAAGTATAAAAAAGGGGGGAAACGCTTCAAATACCTGTCAAATCGATTTTGCTTATTCTAATAGTCTAGAAAGGGGAAGTTTATATGTTACAGAGTAGACCTAACACCTGAATCAAATAACAAGGAATTCCATTCATAAATAATACTGTGGAAACTTCAAAATGATGGACTTAAATTTGATTTTTATTGTTCATCCTATAATAAATAAATAATAAATCTGTTACCGGATGGAATTATGAATCTGAGGTAAATTTTCAAAATTCAAAATTTCACTCAATGGCTGATCTCAAAATCCGATTTTCTTAACAGGAGTTGTCATCTAAAATTTAAAAAAAAAAATCATGAAATTAATTTATTATTTTATAATTTTCCATCAGATGAATCTGTCAGAAATTTTGCATGGACAAGAGTCTGAGCTTTAAAAGTAATTGGATGTTGAAGGCATGATATTTACCAAGTTAAAATTTACAAAAATGTTAAATTTTTCTTAATTTTTCTGTTTTAGAAATTTTAGATTTCTTACGCTAGAAAATATTTAAAAGTACTTATTGCTAATCTTTTGTGTTTAGAGAAGTTCTGACATTCATTCTGTCTGTACGTCCATCCTTCTGTTACCATCTCTTCGACCCAAACTACAAGTAGGACAGACATAGCTTATTGGAACCCTCATGACTCGTAGACGTGTTGCAAAGTACGAGCTCTGATCTGCAGTCACTTCGTTCCGTGATAATTCGTAAGAAGGAGTATTGTAAACACCTCACAGGCATTCGGAGTGATTTTATTCACATTATGTTTGTAGCCATTATCGTACAATGGTTAGTACATAGGGTTGTGGCCGCAATAGACATGGCAAAGCTTGAATAGCAGTAATACGACATTCTATATGGGCCTTTTCTTCCTTTTTTTAAATTTTTATTTTGACTTTTTTTATTCTTCTGTTTATTTCTTAATTACATGTTATATTTTTTTTTCATCATTATTTGTAGAAACTTTATCAGAGACCCTTAACCCAAAAGTAGAAAAAGGGTTGTGGGGGGAGGGGGAAGATAGCTATAAGTTCATTCTGTTCGTCTGTCCGGTTACCCTTTATGTTCAAGGGTAAAATATAAAATCGATTGTTATGATTAGTAGCAATAAATATGTATCAAGTATTTTAATAATACTTCAAACCAATTACAAACATGCTACAGTTAAGAGTTTTGTTTCCGTGGTACGAAATAAAAAGGCGTTTATCTTCTGTGTATACATTGATAGGCTTATTGAAGATAGCATTTAAATGAAGATATGTGTGATTAGATAATTATTATCTTTTCTACTGAAAGACCTTTGTTTTTCTATGTTTTTTTCCTTTTGTTTTTTTTTTATTTAGCTGAAAGTTATTTAGCTTAGTTATGTAGAGCACAGTTATTTTTCTTTTCACCCATTCCTTCAATCTTTTAAAAAATTACCCGCAAAATCCCACGCTAATCGGCTCCTTCTTTATGACTTGTTTATTTGTTTGTTGTTTTTTATTTAATTAATGTTTACTTCATTAATATATAACAATGTGGTGAATAAAATAAAAGTGTGTTGTCCACAGCTGACTTGATAAAATTGAGCTTTCATTAACAGATTTCCTACGGATTTAAAATGACGCTACAGGAACTTACGTTTCCTTATTTTACAGTTCGTAAAAGGGAAAGTAACTGCTTTGCAGATGATCATTTGATGGACACGAATGCCTTTACGACACATCCAAGTCGTCTGATACGAATTTAAAGCTAGTGAGTTGCTCCATTCTATTAAATAAAGCGTTTCGTAAGAGAAATAAAATACTAAACAAATATATATTCAGTAATTCCTACTTTACGACTAAGTTTGTTCCTGGGTGACGATCATTCAGCAAATGACGAATTTTCCATACAAGCAATTTTATAATAAACTTGTAAATATTAAAAAATGCGTATGGGAAGTCACTGTACAAGTGCTACTGTTCGTTGCACTTGTACAGTAGCTCACTCCATTTCTGGATTATTTCCTTTTAATCTCTGCTGACGATGGATAAAAAGACAAAAATAGTTATTAATTAAGAACTACAATCAAAAACCTTGTTATAAGCTTTCTACAAACCTTTTTTTCATTGTTTTCCTGTTTAACAAATAATTTTAAAAATTCAGTATTAAAATGTTCATTTATTTAATTGGCTTACAAAACCTCAATGGCGAATGAGCTATTTTATGTAATGTATTTGTGACATTACGTAATGTTGATAAAAGTGAAACATACAGAAGAAATAAATTAGATTTTTAGAATTTTTTTAAGATTTTTTTATGTGCTTAGATTTCTTAAAAGGAAAGTAAATACAAAATGAAAGTGAAAAAAGAAAAATTGTTAAAAAAAAAACCAGTTTCGTAATCAAACGAGTTTGCATATCATAATAATCTCGAGCCATAACATGCCTTTTTTAATTTATTTTGATAAAATACAGCAAATTGATTAGAAATCATCAATAGTCAACTTTTTTAATTAGAAATTAATTACAAAAAGAAGAAAGAAGTAAAGCTTAATAATATTAATATATGTAAGGTGACTAGATTTTTACATTGGCAAAGCAGGATACCATTCATCCGGGGGGGGGGGAGACCGGAAAGGAAAAAAAAAAAAAAACACGGAATCTCCAGTTCAACAACCAAAAAAAAAAAACCAAAAAAAAATCGGGACTTTTTTAAAACGCTGCGGGACGCGGGACAAATTGTTAAAAATCGGGACTGTCCCGCCAAAATCGGGACGTCTGGTCACCTTAATATCTGTAAACTTCTGCCTTAGTTATAATGTCTTAAATAAAGCTAAATACATTATATTGGAAAAGAATTTTCGAATGGTATCAATACCCTGAAACGGCTTTACATTTGCGAATTCATTAAATTTTTCAACTGCAATTTAGAAATTAGTCAAAAAATAAAAGATTAATAAAGTTATAGTACTTGCACTAATAACCACGATAGAAAAATAAAACAAATTGTAATTTTTGATTCTTAGATTAATCAATTGGATATTAATCCAAATTTAACACGTTTTTCTTGTAAGTAAAGGCAAAAAAATAGGATTTTTTTTTTCTTAATAAAGCTTAGATAATAAGCCAAATATTTTAAAGTACAGTGGAACACCGCTATTCGTACACAATCCGTTCCAGGAGGCAGTTCGAATGGCGATTTGTACGAATGGCGAATCATTTTTTCACATAAGATATAATGTAAATTGAATTAATCCGTTCCAGAACCCAGAGATGATTGCTTATTTAAACCTTTGTAATAATACTTTAAGCGTAAAATACATAAAAACTATGAAAACAATAAATATATAGGCCTCTCTTATTATGTCTTTCTTTTTCAGTATAGACGATACGGTCAGAGACACGAGTTCCACTTTCAAACTTCGCAACGAGTTCTTTTTTCAATACAATTGTCGTTCTCACTGCTTTCCTTTTATGCTTAGTTGAATCAGTAATCTTTTTTGGATGGCTGCACTATTTTCAATAAAAATAACAAAAAATAACAATAAAATATCACAGTTTCATGAAGCTTGCGTGGATGATGCGTAGCGTACGGAAGCTAGCAGGAGACTGAACTGAAGCGACCGCATGGGGCGGCCAGTAACAAGATCACGCTGTCCGAATCGCGAGCAAGAGTACGAATAGCGAGTTCAACTTTACTTGAAAAAGTTGGACGAATAACGAGTTGTACGAATAGCGAGGCGGACGAATGGCGGGGTTCCACTATATCTTAAAACATTGCAGATCAAAAGTGTACTTAGATGAAAATATGACATTCAAAAAGAGACACAGTAACAATCAGTAAGATATTGTAATACAGTCGGACCTCTATTTAACGAAGTCGCTAAATCCCGAAAAAAAGTTCATTATATGGAAAATTCGTTAAATAGAGAATCAGCTTTTAAAATTACTTTAAACTATATAAAACAGATTTAAAATACATAAACAATAAATATTATTAAAAAAAGTAATAATTTTAATGACATAAAGCATATATTACCACATGCGTACTTAAATTTCACTAATAAAGTCTGTTAATTTTGTCTTGTTTTTTTTTTGAAAAAGTGTTTTCGCTCATAGTACGTCTCGTATTTTTGCAATCCACCAAAAACCCTTCAATATTTTCTTCATATTGTAATCGGCGTCGGATTGTTTCAAATGATTTTAGCATTTCATCATACGAAGGTTTTTTGATATCTGCATCATGATCATTTCCATTTTCATCATCATCATGTTCATCAGGGTGAAAGGGGATATGGGGTGGACTGGGGATTGCACTTCCTGGTTGAAATGCAAAGAATTTTATTCAAGAATAAAAGAAAAAATTGATACCACGAAAAAGTTCGTTAAATAGAAAATTCACTTCGCTATTTGGAGGTTATTTTACGAAGAAATTAGCAAAATAGAGGTTCGTTAAATAGAGGATAAATTCTTATCAATAACACGAAAAGCACAGAACGCACACAAAATTCACCGAGCTGTATTTTGAATTTAGTACTGGGAATCCCAAATTGACTTTTTCGGTTTTTTTACAACCCTTGGATTCGCCCAGTATTTTTATTGTGTGTGCTTTCTGTGTTATTCTTGTTATTGTTATATCCTACGCAGGTAACTTTGTGATTATAAAAGTAATTTTTTGTAGTTAATCCTGTAATATGCTTGGAATTTATTGACAGAGGTTAATAATTAATCAGCTTATTTTTAACTTGTTTTTAATGTTTCATATGGAAAGAATTATTATTTTATTTATTTGTCTTTTGCTTATGTATTTTTTTACTTCACTGAGCTGTGGATACTGGGCAAATCGGACTGAGGTTTTGAAACCTGAAACATTCTGTTTTAGATTCCCAGTACTAAATTCAAAAACAACTCAGTGGCTTTTTATTTTGTGTGCGTTCATGTTTTTCTTGTTATTGTTATATTGTGATGATTTTTATAGTTGTATTTGTATCATAGTTTTATTTATTCTATTTTATTCTATTTATATATTTTTAGTGTTCTGATTAATCATCATTTAATCTATTGTACAAATTCTATCGTTAACCGTCGATTCTGTTTGTTTGTTTTTAAATTCTTTCCCTTGATGTGCTACCCATAATTCCCTATAATTTAAAAGCTACAGTTAAAAATCACATGTCATTTAAATCCCCCAATGAATTGTTAAAGCTCACCAACCAATCAGAGCCCATGTACATAAAACTATTTAAACTCCTGTTTTTACTTGAATAAAGAGATTCCAGTTCAGATCCAGCTAGACCTAGTCTTATCTCCTTTTACGAAACAGAAATGAAGCCTATCATCACAATATCTTAAACTTTATGATTAACTTCTTATCTTCAACAATGTTGAGTTTTCTAATCAACTATTGAAAAGGAGATTTTCAAATAGTGTTTTCAAACACTGAATAGCAACTAAAGATTATGGCGAAAATTAAGTTTGAACAATTCTGAATCTAAGTCACGTGTCAGGAAGTTTATGTAACAAATTTCCCTCTCAAACCATGCGGAGAAACAAAAAAAATCATAATTTTTGGCAGGTCATCATATGACATAAGCAAGGAAGCTTCACTGTCAATTAAAACAAAAATAAAAAATTTTAATTAAAAATAGGTTAAATTTAGTGAATTAGACTACAATTTATAATTAGATAATTACTAATAATATTAGCATGAATAATTATATATAATTACATTTAATTATATTGACATAATTTTAATGTAATTAGGAAGAGTGTGAATAAATAAATTCCAAGCACGAAGCCCTGCTTGAAAACTGGGGGCTGCGAATAGAAATCGTATGATTTATTGATTTAAAAGAACGCCTCAAGAATTTGGATTAAATAATTAGATCGATAACGAACTAGCTTTAATTGGAACTGAAGATAACACGGAAATAAAATCAACAGCCCCCGGGACGATATTCTACAAGAACTTTTCAGTTTCTTATTTTAAATCTTTGTCTTTTTTGTTCCGTGTATCTACAAGTTGTAATCGAGAAGATTAGATTAGAACTTAACATGCATTGAAGCTAAAAACATAGTAGGTTGCAGATAACCTTCGATATTAAAAGATATGAACATGGTTTTATTAAGAGAACCTGATATGTGATGCCCTGATATCTGATAGATTATGTAAGCCTGTGTCGTTAGCACTATAAGATTTCTGTGTTGATATCGTGGGCGAACATGTTACCCATACTCTGTTTACTGGTTAATTATCTTCGAAACTATTAATAAATTCCATGTTTTCAGGTTTTGCAGACCTTAAGAGCAGTGCTCTTAAAATCTTGCTATTCTGCTTTCTGTGTACGTTTATATGGTGTAATTTAACTCCAAGATTTCCAGCCGTCGCCCATTTGTTAGTATTCGAAAGTTACATAGTTATGATGAAGATAATTAACGTGCCGGAAATAGCAATGATAATGCGATCAATACCGCACAATATATATAAAACAAATATTTTAAAAAATGACATGTTTCGAGAAGCCCGAAGTAAAGGGTTCTCTTCCTCAGACTACAGAACAACAAAGAAGAGTTGTTTCCTTTGTTGTTTTGTCGTCTGAGGAAGAAAGCCGTTTACTTCGGGCTTCTCGAAACATGTCATTTTTTTTAAATATTTGTTTTGTATTTATTGTGCGGTACTGATCGCATTATCATAGTTACATTGCATTGCAAAAAGAAAATCACAAAAATTGTTTAGCTAAAATCTTGACGTTTTTAGTTTGTATCGTAGAAATGTGAGTAAATAATGCTCTGGGACTGATAAGATGTCAAAGGATGGTTAAGTTACAATTTTTACCTTATTGAAGGGTAAATTTGAGTTCTAATTTCACCCTACTACAATAAATTCTACCACAATGCCATTATCTAAACTTTTATGTATTAACAATAGTCATGAATTGATGTTAAAAAATGTCGAAAAGTAAAACAAATCATTTAAATTCAGTACCGTATATTTCTTTTTCGTTTTCGGTATTATAAGAAGTCCAACTATTTGAAGAGATAAAAAAAATAGCGATTTTTTTTTATCTAAATTTTAAATTTATTTTAAAACCCTATTAAAGAAGGAAAAAAAAAATTTCAATTTCTTTCTGAAGTGTGATGTGAAAAAAAAATCTATTGAATATTAAAAAAAAAAAAATGTATTTGAAGTTTTCTTTTTTTAAGAAAGAATCTTAAGAATATCTTGTAAATGAACTCATGATTTTTATTTGGAGTCAAACTCTATAAAGTTTATCCACTAAAAAGTCGATATATATGCATTTGTCCTCTATAAATAACTAGCATAACTATAATAACTATAAATAACTATACGCCCCGTCAACAATGACGGGAGAATAATGAGAAGGCTTTCAGTTGAGATAGAATATTTTCCGTAGAAGTTTTTTCTGTGTTAAATATTATTTGTAATTTCTTCTTTCATGTCGAGAAATGTCTCTAACGACTCTTCAGTTCATCGCTGAGGGCGAGCTTCTGCATCTAATGTTATCTGGCCTACGCTTGTAGTATTCTAAAAAAATGAACATTGAAATTTAAATTTTAATCTAGTAGGCTAAAATTAATGAGTTTTTTTTTCTCTGGTTCTTCTCTCATTGCGTCACATACACAGTGTGAGTGATAAGAGATGTTTAACAATATTTGAATAGATAAGACGTCTGACTTAAGGTTGCAAGTTCGATTCCTGTCGCAATTACTTCCATTTGCACAGGAAATTAAAATTATTTTTCAAACAAAGAGGAAGTGCGTTAGACACAGACAGATCTGGAAAAGTACATAAGAGATTGTAAAAAAAAAAAATCCTTCAAAGTTAGAATTCTTTAATTTTGATGCCAAATAAAGTTCTTTGAAAACTTTTAGGCTATTTATTTATTTTTATTCTGCTTATAAATAAGAATTCAGAGCTTGAATATTTCGAAATAATAGATTTTTTTGTTATGGTTTAAATTTTTATTTATTTTTTTGACAATATTGAATGTTTGCTTGCTATTATTAATGGTGTAAAAGTATAAAATACAGTTAAAATAGTGATTGTTTACCGTAAAGATATTTCAGCATTTTCCAAACAAACAAATTAAATTGCCAATATTATTTATCTAAAGTAATAAGTTAAAGTCATTCTGTTAGTATTAGCAATGGAGGAACGTAATTAAACCAAAATTTATTATTAAAATCTAAACCAAAATGTTCCAGTAGATTGACTATTAGCAGCTCTTCAGTAAAACATTAGGTTCAGGCAGTGATTCTACGGCTTCAATTACAAAGCGAATTAAAATGTCTATTAATTTGGAGTAATAGGAGGAAAGATTATAAGTAAGGCAAACGATAATAGACCTACTCCTTTCTTTTTAATTTGAAGAGCCGTGATTACATCTCCTAGCATGGCGGCCTATTGTAGAAGAACTATAAAAAAGCAGTGGTCATAGACGACTGGAAGGAAAGGAAGAGAATAAGAATGAGAGACAAAAACAGGAAGGAAAAGAAACATCCATACTAGCCCGGAATTCGAACCCAAATACAGAAATATCAGTCAAGTTCGCTTAGACCGTTGGGCTACGCTTGAACGGCACAATACTGCAGAGATTACGGAATGACATAATGGTTTCAATTTAATGGTTTTGCAAGTTCTTTTTTTCTCGATTTTTGGTAGTGCGACATCAGTTTAGTTTGTCTGTGAAAACATCAACGTAACAATAACCTCTGTTGAAAATAGATTAGGTCTAATGTTAGCCTCCCATTAAAAAAGATAAAAAAAGAATCAGTTTCGGAGGTCATGACTGTGCTATGGTTCACAGGAGTAGAATAAAAGAATCACGTACATTGCTGTAAACTGATTCTTCTGCTAAAACAAAAGCCTGAATTGGAATCAGAATATGATTACTGTAATTTTACATTTTGTTTTCGATATTAACAAGAAAATCAAAAGCTAAAGGAAAAGGCAAGAAGAAAGAAGAAACAGTCTAATAATGTAATTTAAATCGGAACAATGGAAAAGAAAACATTTCTGATAAAAGCAGATATCCTAGGATCTGATTGTCCATGGGAAAATCGGAACTAAAGGGCAGAGAATTCATTGTTAACGAAATAGTATTCCTAAAACAGAACATTAATGGAACGATTGTAATTCAACTGAAATGTCCACTTCCTACTGTAGTACATTCAGATTAATATTCAGTTTTGAAGTTACAGAAAATATCAGCACAGCATAAGTCTCAAGCCATTATAAGTAGGTTTTTCTCTGAGCCAGTGGGCGCGGAAAGGCGCTTGACTGCGGGTTGGAGGATGAGGGTTCAATCCCCGACCTCGGCTGATGCCGAGGATTTTTCCACGCTGTATTCTCCTCCGAGTCCTACGGTCCACCATCCTAGAGGGGTACAGGCGGGCGAGCGTTGGGCTGACCCCCCGACATCATCTCAGTCCCGGACCATGAAAGTTTTGGAGCCTTACTTCAGGGCCTCCAAGGGCCATCGTCGGTCCCAGTGGGTTACACCTACCACCTACCTATCTCTGAGCCAAAATTACTTATCCAAACAAAATCGTAAACATTGTTTGTATGAGGTTAAATAATAAATAAAACTCGTAAATTGGAATAACAATTAATAAGGTAAACAATCTCCAATCATTCATCCACTTGCAGGTTCCTTGTGCTGTAAGTTTCACGGTTTTCATATGATGCACGATTTTTCGAAAAAAAAAAAATAGGGATAGAATTGTGCTTTGTAGAAACCATTATTTTGAAGAACTGCGAATAGCTGAGATTGTGAAACTGGATAACGATTAGTGAGAGAATTTTAAGTTTTGGCAGATGTAATAGGAGCTTAGAGAACAATCAACTGTGCAAACAATTATTTTATCTTGTGTGAAGAAGATAATTAAAAAACATATATAAACATAAAAAATGCACAGATTGAGATATAGGAAACATTGATCCCAAAAATTTGTTAAGAATTTCAAGATTTATAAATCACTTAAGTTCTGAATAAGGATCTAATTTGAGGTTAAATTTCATAACAGCTTTTCATTAACTTAAACTCTTGAAAAATTACTAAGCAAACGAATTTAACTATTTTTTTTTTTTTTTTTTAAAAAAAGCATCAGTTACTGCTTTATATTAAATATTTATTATAAGTTTTAGAAGTACTGAATTTAAGTTAAAAATGAAGATTTACTAGTTGTATTTTTCATATGTTTTTAATGAAAACTAAAATGGAAAAATGTTGTTAAATGTACGTAATGTTTTTAAGTTGTTAATTATCCAAATACAGAACTTCAGCGAAACTCTGTTAAAAGTATATACAAGGTGTATCAGTAGAACCAGATCAACCCAGTAACTTCTTCCCGGGAGCCATTTTATACGTTTTTACAAGGAAAGTCTTATCCTAACTGGGCACAGGAATGCTTCACCTGCATACAATAGTGAGCATGCACCTGAAGTCAGTTACGTGCACCTCGTCACATTAAACGCGCGTTAGTGACCGTACGATAATACACAATGGCAGGCAGGGAAAGCGGTGCGTTCAGGTTGACACTAAAGCAACGTATAAACACTCATTAAGTTTATCTATAAATCGAAGGGAAACATCTCTGCAGCAACACGTTTATTTAATAAGGAATACTGTTTTTCTCCGAAATGTGAAACAATGACTGCAACCAAGAAGAAAATTTGAAGACACTGGTTCTGTTGCAACAAAACACTACAATCACTACCGAAGAAAAACAACCCATCATCGCCAAAGAGCTGGTGAATGGTCTGAAAAAACTCGATACGAATTGACCAGGTCATTTGGTTGTTGCAACTGTGTGCAAAATTGATCGGGTCCAACTGAAACACAATCTATATTATGAATTAAGTCAATGTCTATTTTATGTCTATTTTAATTTTTTTGTTTTTCATGCAGGAAATGCACAAAAATATACAGAATAATGAACCTCATTATTTCATGTAAGCTATGTTTTGCATTGTATGGATTTATATTGTGCGATTATTAGGACCCCCCCCAAAAAAAACTTTAATTTTAAATTTCTGGGGAGCTATATCCTTTACTATCCTCTACGGTACTGTTGGAATTCTAAAAATTGTAATAAAGAGATATTGAAAAGCAAAACATCTCTAAATAAAATTGTCAGAGAAACAATACACTGCAACCTGATTAATTATATCTTTAACAGGTTTTAACTTATCATTAATTGTACAATACAATAAGTACATATTGGTGTAAAAAAAAACTCATCGAAAAATCATTGTTGTTGCAAAATTCTGAAAAAGTAAACTATGTAGCATTATAAATATATTAATTTTTTTCTTTTTTCTTACCAGGATTTCTAATTAGTCCATATCGACTCCAAATTCTTCTTCTAGCCTCATCTTCAATTTTTCCTCTATCTCTTCTTTCTGTACATCAAAGCTACTTTACAATTGTAATTTATTCCTTTCTTTCTATGGTTTACTTTCCATTCTTCGCCATCTTACAGTGATTGATTACAGAAAGTTCTGGAAGGGCACTTTGTCGTCTTAGATATCAACAGGTTGAGAATCTTGATGTTATATAAGAACCAGAAATACATATTTAAACAACGTAAAAATAAAAGTATTCTAAAGTCTTTTCTTGGAGTGAAAAAGGTCTTTAGAAATAAAGTAATGGCAGTTGTTAACGTCTTTAAATGAATATTTTCTTTGAATTTTATTTTAGAACTTTAGGAATGAAAGATTCAAAACTTATAAATGTCTTCGAATCACGTTACTTCGAATATTACTTATCTCATTAATAAGTGAATATCTAGTTACTTAACTACGAACTTAACTGAAAAGTTATTTTGTGGATCTAATTTATAAAAACTAAATAACAGTTAAATAAACAAATAATAAAAATTTTCCTGAGGGATTTTTTTCCAAATCCGGCTGAAATAAATTTAATATTTCAACTCAGTCCCTTGAGCCTTCGTCAGGAGCGGTATAAGAATTCCAGTTAACCTGAATTTGTAATTTATGGGACAAGAAGACCACGAAATCTTCCTATCCAAAACATTGACTTTGGTCAAATAAAACACAGAAGTTTTTATAATTTAATTGTCAAACGTCTCTAACAAAATCTCAAGGGACGGGAGTCGAAAAATTAAATTAATTTCACCCAAAGTAGTAAATCCCTCACCAAACCTTACATTAGTTGTTTCTTTATTAGCATGAGCTACTCTTCCTTCAAACTCAAGTTACACTAAATAACAAATTAAAATTAGCAAACGTTTGGAAAATTTGATAAAATTTGCTCCAGAAACAAGACTCCTCAGAGTCTTGCCTCATTAGCATCGTATATTTTCTTTCGTTTATTTGAATGTAAAATTTGCTTAGTGCAATTACAAGGCGATGAGTGACAAACACACGATGTGGAATCCTACTGTTAGAACCCTAATAATAGAGCATTTCTTATCCTAAGTATAGTCTTCAACATCTAAGAATTGTTAGATAACATTTTACTAGAAAAAAACAATCATCATTATTCGTGAAAGGTGAATATTAAATATGTCAAACAGTAGTCTCGAAAATTTCCTTTTTTTTTTTTTAATCCCTTCAGCTTTATAAATACTAAAGGCGATAGAGCTTTATGTATCAATAAATACATGTAAAAATTTACTTTAAATATAAATTATTCAGACTAGAAAGTGTAATATAGCAATTCGTTAATATAGTAATTCGTTAGTTTTAATAAGTTACACATAGGTAATAAGTTATATAGTAATGAAAATAATAATTTTAAATAAAATACAGAACAGGTCGTGGTCTTAATCTCTATCAAGTTCATGATGATGATGATACATTGAAATTTATTTAATAAAATGAAAAAAGTTTAAATTTATTTCCGAAACTTTGTAACGGCACAAAAATTTAGAAAATAAAAATACATCATTTTCTCTCCATTTATAAATAATTACGGACGTTAAACTTGCTTTCAAAAATACATCTTGTAATATAAAATTTGTATTTTACATGACCTTGGCACAGAACTGTTTAAATTTTAGAACCTCATTTGTAAAACAGCAGTTGAAAATGAACTCTGAGAAAGAGTTCTAAAGCTCCTGAAATCTGTATGTATTGTTTTATTTATAATTTAAAAAAATTATGTTTGGATGTAGACTGAATTTTTCCACATAATATTAATTTACGGCACACGTTAAATTTTCATTTAATATTTTATATGATTTTTTTTTTTCATTTTGTTTTATATTTCATACTTTAAAATTTTCTATTTTTAATGCTTAAACTCGAAGAGGTTTCAATGGGTGAGACAAAGTGTTTACTGCGTGACATCCCAGTACAGCTGTTTCACGCTTTATTTATAAATTTCTTTATTTACTTTTTGGAGGTTCCACATTCTTTCCGTCTTTATTAAAATATGAATAAAAGAAACCTTCCCAATTTAGGTTTTTAGTAAAAATAACTAATCAAAAAATATATTTTTTTATTTTACTTTTATATGACAACTAAGCTCTTAATGTTAATTAAAATATATCTTAACACATTAAAATTTGAGACCAATGTTCATCTGACATCTCAAGACTGTTTCACGCTAATTTGGCGATCATCAGTTGAGAGGAGTCAGAATGAACAAAGCAGGTCTCATGATGGAGGTGTGTTTGAAGTAGAGTGGGAAAATAAAAGGAACTTCCTAAAATATATCTTATTAGTCACATTTTATTTTATCCAATTTGAATTAAAATATTTTTGATTTAAATATCCATTATTATAGTTTTGAGTTTCTTTATTCTTTTTGATTGAATAAATAGTGTCTTTTTATTATTTTTTTTCGTGAATTGTTAGGCCTATTTAGATTTCAAAAAATAATTTATCTTGTCCTTTTGGTTTACAAATAGTTCACTATGGGTGTAGACTGTGCCTGAGGTTAAGACAACCTACCAAGAAAAAAAAAAAAACAACAGAAAAAAGAAAATAAATAAATCATCTTTTCTTTTCATCCTATTTCCCAGATCTAGAATTCAATTTAGCAAAACAGTTCCATTCGCTGTGTCAACAACAACAGCTGTTATTGTCTTTTTGCTGGTCAACATTCATTCAACTGTTCATTATTTGCAGATTAATAATTTTTATTATAGGCCGTGATGAATGGAAGATATTAAAAACATAAGAGATATTATTAGTTGCTGCTAATTTACTTTGATTCTCATTTAGATTTTCATTAGCTGGATGTAGTAGATTAATCATATCGTGAGGAATGGTAATAAAAGCAGTGGTGGTTTCGCTGGCGGACGAAGGATCTATGTTATTAATCAACCGAGATTTCATCTGTCTGCGCTGTTATAATGTTACGTAAATATATGTTGGAAAGGTGATGTTTATGAATGCTTTCAATTCTTGAATCGATATGTTAAGAGGATGGAGAAATTCGGTACAACTATTAACCATTCTAAACTAACCGATTTTAAGAACAGATTCCCATTTTATGCAAATAGTTTGTTTGAAGCTATTAAACTTTAAGCTTGTGTCTTATTTTGCTGTAAGAAGTAAAAACCTTCCTTGTATCTATAGCTAAATTTTGGGATGGATGCATAAATTCGAATATCAACTAAATTAGACAAAAAATTATAAAAAAGGAAACATAATTATTGAAAACTTGATAACTACTTATTTTAATCATTAGCCTGTTTTGAATTACTTTTTATTTTTAATTTAGTGTTGTTTTAAGTGAAAATTATTTGAAACAATTATAAATTTAGGCCGTTCCAGCATAGCCCTATGGTCAAAGCGACCGCCTGCCAAGGGGCTGATAGAATGTCTGAACCTTGGGTTCGAATCTCGCCTGGGACTTGGATTTTTCTTTCTTCAGTGTTTGTTTCTCTTCCAAAAGCAGGCAAAGTCTGATTTAAAAAGGAAAATTTTCGAAGTCTATACGGCGAATTCTTTATCAAGTAAAAAATTCAAAATAAAAATGCTAAAAACAGAAAAGAATACATAAAAGTAGTGATAACGAGATATGCAACCAGACCTACTGTTGAGTGTTCCTGATACCTTCTGTTTACTAGTTGATTCCTCCTGGTTGATGATCGTCATTAAGAGTGAAACAGCTCTTCTGGGAGGATGTCGCCTGGTAGATGATCTCATTTGATGTTTTAATTAATAAGAAATTCAGAGCTTCCAAGGATGAGTAGTTGAATCATATTCATGGACAGACTAACGCAAGATCTACAACAACTACGTTTCAGTACTATGTTTCTTATTAAGATCCAACAGCTATTAAATAACTTCAATTTATTTATGTTAAATTGAGATCTATGCTAGTCTTATTTAAAATCTTTTCTGAATTAAGTTGCACATGACAAAATAAATATTCAAACTCATCAACAACAGGATTTATCTTTTACTATTTCTCAGTTATTGATGTACATTGACATAGTAGTATCCACAAGCCAAAATTCAAAGCAATGTGTAAGTAGGTCATAAGAACATTGCAACTTAACAATCACTTCCGTTGTGTTACGTTGATAACAAGCATAATTCCCAGAATGCACCACAATAGCAGCGAATCCCAAAATGCATGTGGTCTACCTTTGTGGAATCGAAACATTACAATAGATTAAGTTCCAGCATCAGACACATTAATGCTATTTTAACAGTATTACGAAAACTTTTGTATGTTATTTCCTCCCGTAAAACTCCCATCGTTGCAGAACAAAAGACTGATAAAATCGGATTTATTAATGCTAATCAAATCGTTGATTGAATCAATCACAAGACAGTGATTTCTTTAGTTACGTTATCTCGTTTGTTCATCAAATTTCCACCATATTTACATCATGGCGTAGATCAAGACATTTCCTTTTGCATCGACAACGTCCATCCATTACATGTAAGATATTGGTTGTAGTTATATTTCAATAATGTTCACCCACATGGGGGAGGAGTCCTTGGGTGAAAAGTCAATCAATTCTAGATGGAAAAGATAGCAGTGGTGATGAATGGGCCTTTCAAAAGAAATGCAGACCTGAATCATGATTTTATCTGAATTAACTTTTAATTTACGTATTACATTGAGTCACCTTATTGTGATTACAGTTTTAAAATCTGAATTACTTAACTGGTAGGGTTGAGTAAAAATCGTACTAGATACTGACCTTTTGGTTCGAATATGAAGGTTTTGGGTGAATTATCCTTATTGATACTGTAAGTCCTTTTTTTTTTTGAGGGATTTCCTCACTACGGGATGAGATATTTTCTCGATATTTCGGCCCCGTGCCTCGGGCCTTCTTCGGGAGATGTTTTAAAAAGTCAATCACTTGCAGGTGAGCGCATAACGAACGACTTCCGTCGCTAGTTCATCGTCCGAGCAACTGAACTAGCGACGGAAGTCGTTCGTTATGCGCTCTCCTTCATGTGATTGACTTTTTAAAATATCCCGAAGAAGGCCCGAGGAACGGGGCCGAAATATCGAGAAAATATCTCATCCCGTAGTGAGGAAATCCCTCAAAAAAAAGGACCTACAGTATCAGGTCTCACTCCTCCTTCAGGACCAAACCTTATTGATACATTTCAAAAAGAATTATCATTGAATCGTTTTCAGGCACAAAGGACATACAGTTGCCGATGTTCAGTTGAATAAAAATGCCATGATATATATCAACTAAAAGGAGTTTAAAGTGATGAGAATTAAGTTGTTAACTATTGGAAGATAAAGCTTCAAACATCTTCAATGAAGAAATTGCAACAATCAAAAGGAACGCTGACGACAAGATTGCAGCACTGTTCCTGATTATGCAAATCATTAAAAATTCGGGTTGATTCGGCTTTGGAATTTGTCGATGTGTGCAAGAATGTCTCGGACATTCTTTGCTAAAACTTTGGAGTGGTCGTCATCGATGAATCTCGTTGTTCTTTCGGTTACAATGTCCATTGTTTTCCAAAAGACACAAAGAAGGACTATTTCAAAAGTAAATGTCGAATGGATTACAGCTTGTCTGGAAAGATCCTTTATAATATTCCTATTATCCTTCACAAATAGTTTGCTATCTTGGAGATTTTTATCGATTTTCCAAAAGTGCACGTAGCTTGTTTCAGCAAGATAAAGAAGTATCTTAATTTTTAACGTTTGCAAAAGCAATTCTGAAATAATTAAAGTAGCTTGGAAGTATTTTTTAATGAAAAAGATAAAAGTTTTAGATTTTATGGAAATAAAAAGCTCTTACAAGCGAATATAAACAGAAAAACAGTTATTAATTTGTCTCAAATAAGATCTCATCTAAATGAAAATTCATAAACATATTAATGCAGCTGAAACTTGTAGATCTACATATTGCACCATTAATATTGGAATAAAAAATCCAATATTAATTGTGCAATATGTAGATCTACAAGTTTCAGCTGCGTTAAATGAATACAAACTTTTGTCTTCAATTCTGAGAAGTTAGAACGCAATATGGTACCTGCCTAGAAGGAACTCATTGATGGAATAACAACATTGGTAGTATTATGATTTATGTAGTCAATTCATTTTTGTTTGACTGTTAGCAAAATGATTCCGGAAAATCAACTCATTTTTGATGTTTCGAAGTGTAACGTAACTCTTACCAATCATGCTGAACATTGTGCGTGCCATTGATTGCATTGACATTGTTCAGTTTTGCACCAGCAGCCATGGCAATTGATCCAGACAGTGTGCGTTCATTCAAGTAGAGGATTTCGTCATCGTACAAGGTTAAAAGTAAGTTACTAGACCAGAAAATTGGAAGTGTAATGTTAGAAATTACTATTAGTTTCACTAAAGGAAATTATATGAGCTAACAGCACTAAGCTCAAAAAGTTGGTAACTGGAAGAGAAAAAAAAAAGTTAAACTTATCCCTTTGTCAATATTAATGGAAACTTTTGAAATCTGACTGCAGATGCGTAATATGTACAATAATTGCAAAAGCAGGGTTTGCGAAAAATTGGTATAGTCATCCAAAGACATCTTTGATTTAAATTACCTATTGCTCTAATGTCCCACTATATAAAATATTGTTTCTTAACTTAATATTTTGGATATCTTAACGGAATGATATTTAAATGTAATTGATTGCCTTGAACTTTCGAAATTTTTGTATCCATATTTCATGTTTGAATCTGGTCTTTTATTAAGTATATTAAAATCTTGAATCAAAGAGAAAAAAGGTACAAAAATGGCTATATGTGAATCACTTGAAAAATGAAAAAAAAAATTAAATACAAAAGT
Organism: Thereuonema tuberculata; assembly: GCA_023159025.1. Taxonomy (NCBI): domain Eukaryota; kingdom Metazoa; phylum Arthropoda; class Chilopoda; order Scutigeromorpha; family Scutigeridae; genus Thereuonema; species Thereuonema tuberculata. The sequence goes on from JAFIDM010000002.1 coordinate 66,907,624, forward strand.
AGATTTTTTTTAGCAATAAAAATAAATTTTTCTATTTTTTCTTTCTTTCTTTTTTTTTTCTTTTCTTGGTAGCATTTGCTCCTCACGAAAACTTTTTTTAATAATCTTCCAAAAATATTTTCACGGAAAGTGTTTTTCAATTAAAACATCACAGCCTAACTATAAGCTCAACAAATGGAAACTATTATAGCACCTTCTTTTAAACTGCTACGTATCTCTTTCTCTTCACATATTTTTCATAAATCTGTTTATTTAACTTCTGTTTTGAAAGAAGTTCTGCCCGAAAGGACTGGCAATGTCAAATGGAGTGATGAAACATACATTACTTATATGTATAGGTCTACTTTATTAATTTGTACATGAAAATTCCATTACACTAATATTTTCAATGATAAATTTAAACTGTAAAATATAAGACAAGGCAGATTTATTTATTTCAATTTATAGAAGCATTTACTTCAATTCTTTGAATTGGGGAAGTTCCACCATTTTAATCATCAAATGTAACAAGTGTGTGCTAAAGCATAAATTTAAGGACGACCCATAATAATATAAAAATTTAAAAATAATAATAAAAAAAGGTAGTACATTGACGTACGAAAAAGTAAAAAACAGTTAGGAAAAAAAATAAAATAAACGCGAACATTGAGAAAAGAGAATGAAAGTAGATACACGGATGCGAACCGACAACTTCCAGCATATCAGTCCTAGAACGTACCGATCACGCTATAGCTAACAACTGAAATGAAATGATTGCATTTCTAACATTTAAGCTAATAGCGGAAATCCAATGAAAACAATAACAAATATCTCGAACATGAGTAAGCGTTGGCTCCTAATAATATCCTATTCCTATTTTGTTTGGAACTCTGAAAACGATGATGAAATCCGTTTGTCGATCCGACAACAGTTCGGCAGTTGTTAAGATGATAGTAATGCCAAATATGTCGAACATGGAGGGGGGGACAGACACGGACGGATGGACGGACGGACAGGACAATCGCAATAGCTCCCAAATAGGTAGCTAAAAAGATATTACAGCAAGATGATTGGACATCCATTAAACATATGGTGATCTCCTCAAATAAAATAAACAATACAGAGATTTCTATAATGTATTAATTGAAGTAAATTCTTTGAATTGCTCGTAGAAAGCCAGGACACGATAATTCCATGTAAATATTTGCCATTAAAACCGAACTCAAAATTTACTGCCAATTTTTCTGAAAAATTTTATTTATTACACCTCCTATCACTTTAACATCAAATTTCTAGGTCATACATCTGACAAAGAAGATGTTTTTGGTAAATGATTTATGGTACTACAATAAAGTCTTACAATTGTTTTAAATGACGGAAGTTATGTAGCAAAACTTTTAATGTCCACAGGATTCTGTAAGTAACAGTATTCATGTAACCTAACGGTCAAATTAATTTCGGTGTTTAAGGCCGCCTTGAGTTATTTATTTATGAGTTTCCCAAATTTTGTGCCAGCATTTAGATTAGAGTTAATGGTAATTTCGCATTCTAGGCTTCTTAATTTGTGTCGAAATTAATTGCGACAAAAGAACGTACCCTTTAGCTCAGTGGGACAGTAGTTACCCTACCCCCAAAAACTACTATAAATCTGGGGGAGGGGAAGGGTTGTCGATAGTTCAATTACTTTGTTAATAATTGATTTTTTTTTAAATTGTTCCTAACAATAAGCCAGTATTAATAAGTATTTATAATCTTTATAATCTTTATTGTTATTATTATTGTAAATGGAAACAAATCCTAAATAAAAAGACCCTTATTTTGATGAATGATTTTTTTTACCTTTCTTGTCATGACTGAAATTTATGAACTTTAAGAAAACCAATAAAAAGCCTTGTAAGGTCATTACAGTGAATTTTCTTGCCCTACTTGTGGCTAAAGTATGACATTCTTGGGAAAACCTGAAAGAAAAGACAAAAGGAAATAAACTCAACGACAGAAAGACATATTTCTTCAATTTAATTTACAATCACGTCCCCTAAGTTTTTATGATATTCTCTCATATTCTTATTTTCTTCCTCATTTCTTAATTGATATTTTTTTTTAAAGTAACTTTCTGTTCCTTTCTTCCTTGAGATTTTGATTTGATTAAAGATAACATTTTTTTAAATTTACTTAATTTAAATAAATCAAGTAAATAAATACAAATCCGTTTAATGTATTAAAAAGTCATTAGTTGAATTTTAACTTTTATTGTTTTTATTTGTTGTTGTTTTCTTTTATTTATTTATTTTATTTTATTCCGTTCCGGCACAGCCTTGTGGTCAAATCAGCGGCCTTCCACGAGGCAGATCTGTCGGAACGTAGGTTCGAATCGCGGAGTCGGTATGGATGGGACTTTCTTCTTGTGTTTCTACAGATATAATGCGAACTGTCTCCTACTGCTTATCCTGAGCAAGGATTCTTCGGCTAAAGGCTCACAACCCTCGTTCTTTGCCGCGGCCAAAGGTAGAAGTGCCAAGAACCCAGGCTTACGAAATTATTTTATTTTATTTATTTATTTTTCTTTTGATTTCTGAAATAAGCTTAATAAATTCTCTTGTTTTCTGTAAATTAAATAATAATGTAATCATATTGAGACATTTTCAAGAGTTTGCGATGTTTCTGTTATCTTCTCAAAAAAGTTTTGTCAAACAACAAAATCTAAAGTTATTTATTTTCGACGAATATTAAATTTAATGCATCTTTGAATGTGTATTCTTGTTTCTTAATTCTAGTGATAAAGTTGGTTTAACATTAATTTCTTAAAAATGTTATATAACGTTGTAATATAATAATAATGTTGTATAGCCTACCCAATATATTGGGTAACATTACATCATTTTATAATTACATTATTTCATTAATGAATTACATTATTTTATATTTTAAATAAAATATATATATTGTAGATATTTTATAACGTGACATTGTTGTACAATAATAATATTATTATCACTACAATTCATATAATTTTTTTCTAAAAAAAAATTCTTTTGAATTCTTTTGAATGGTGCTGAAAATTAATTTTATGATTATTTTACCTATAATATAAAATTAAATAATACAAAACTTACAAATGCGATAAAAAAAATAGAGTAAAATAAATTAAATATACAAAATTATATGACAACCAATTTAATACAGTAAGTTATTCTAGAAAGGAATTTAAATTAAAGTAGTTAAATAGGTTTAATATAAATATTAGTAATATATAATAATATATTTCGAAACACATAAAGAAAATAACCTTTTTTTTTCTTCATTTAATAATTTATATCTTTATATAAAAATGAACAAAAAAAATCCTTTATATATTTTCAATAAGCCATTTTTGGTGATTTTTTTTAACAACAATAATTTTTTAATTTTTCAAAAATTCAGATAAATGATATACAGTATTCATATCATTTATAATTTTTTCCACATTCAAATTATTATATTTTTTGTCCGAAACTATTAAAAATTGGAGGATAAGATAATTTTATTTTATTATTTTGTTTAAGATGATAATTTTGATTGCTATTATATTTTATTTACAATATTTTATAATAGTTTTGTGTAATAGTTAATTACGTTAAAAATAAATTGTTGTTTTGGAAATAAAATTTCCTATTTTAGTTGATTTTAATTTCTTTCATATAATTTATTACAATTTTTTTGTTGAAAAAAAGTAATTTTTAATTAGTATAATTAGTATATTTAATGTGTGTATCTTCTAACGTAGCGAAGCAATTGAGGCCACCACACATTCGAATAATGAAATAAAATTTATAAACATAACAAAATAAATTACATTTTCACAAGTACTTTCTGAGCGTTCTACGCTCCCATTTCGAGTAAACAAATATAAAAAATAAGAAATGTTACAAACAAAATAATTTTTAAGTACTTTAATTTGCAATTTTTTAAATGATCAAGATCTATACTTTTTGTATTGACCCAAATATTAACCCCATATTTTATAATAGAATCTAGTAATTTTTAATAATATAACAATAATAATAATAAGCTACAGATATGTTATTTATCAAAGCCTCAACAAAACTTAAGAATTTACAAAAATTGATAACATAAAAAAATTTCTGCAATTAATTTGATTGTTGTCTGTACATAAGATCGTATGCCATCACATATCTTGTCTGTAAAGTTTCTGCAGCTTTTAGAAGGGCCGTGCATCTTCCACACTACCTTACGAAGGTAAGATAGAATTTTATTGAAGTCAAGATATTCTGTTTCTTGTAGATAGAAGAGGATGATTTTAAACGGATATGCTTCGATTTATTTATATAAACAGTTTTTTCTTAACATTAAATCAGCATCTTAAAAACAAACTGTCATCATTATTCTTCTTGCATTATCAAATTGCTCGTAATGACAGAAGAAAGATATATAAATCATTCTTATTTAAGACAGCGGGAAAATTAGCGACATGTCAAATAGAAAAACATTTTGTCTTAGATGCAATTAAAATTCGATCTCGTGTAACATAAATGCCTGTTAATATCAGGCTGTTGACCAATATAATGTTGTGGAAAACTTTATCTTCCGTAGCTTTCGTAGTTAAATATACCGTGGAAAGGCATTTTATAAAATATATATTAATTTCTTTCTTTCTTTCTTTCTTTCTTTCTTTCTTTCTTTCTTCGGTATCTTTCTAAATTAATTTTTCAGTTCTCACGACGAGTTTCAAAGTTAGAGAGGAAATAAATATGCTAAAGAAGATGTGGTGTATACATGTTGAAACACGGTAGTGAAAGTTTTCATTTGCGATATTATTACCAAGCCATTATTACTAAACTATTATTACTAAGCTATATTATAATATTCTTTAATGTTTTGAGATTTATTTAATTTACAAAATAAATATTTTGTAAATATTTTATAAATTTATAAAAGTTTTAATGACTCGTTTCAACATTAATCCCAATAATTAGTTTATAATAAATTCTAATTAAATACAGAAAGAAAGAGAAAGAAAAAACAAAAATAAATAAAAAAATATAATTTTTAATAAAGTTTATCTTTCTATAATTATTATTAGTATTATACACTTTTATTCTAACATTTTGAAACACAATCAGAGATATGATACACAAAAACACCAATAAAAACACTAAAATGACTGATTGGAGCCTTTAGTTGATACAAGTTTCAGCCAGAAACCTAAGTATCCACCAGGCATCTGCGCAATATGTATGATGTTCCAAGCAGCGCTGTTTTCTGTACTTCTGATGTTGTTATTTCAGAAAATTGCAATCGGTTCAAAAAATTTTTACATTTTTCGAATTGTTCCAAGTGCCCCAGTATTGATGGGAATAACTGTCATGTGTTTCATCCAAAGTCGTGTTGTTTCAATTGTCAAATCCCTGTATTTTGTAATTTTTTCCAGTTCTGTAACTTCAATTCTTGCATCTCCAGGGATGTCAATGTCAATTACGTAAATATTTATGTTTACAAATTATTTTGTAAAATTTATTTAAATGTAATTTTTAATATAATTATTATATAGTATGATAAAATAACAGCACCTGTTGAGGAATTTGAATTCCTAACGGGACAGAATTGTATAAATTTAATAAATAAATAAATAAATAAATAAATAAATAAATAAATAAGTAAAAAAATATATATAAGTGATAGTCTTAACGGTAACTATTAATAATGGGTAAATTTATAGATGCTGTTTTTTTTGTTTTTTTTTTCTTTTTTAATATTGGATTATTTTCTCTATTACTAATAATAGAGAAATTCGCTTATAAATAGAAGAAATAGAAGAATATAAATAGAATAGTAGAAATTTTCCTTATAATAATTAGAAGCGAATTTCTGACCATTTTGGGAAAAACGTTTTTCGTGGAAATTATTCGAACAAGAGAATAAGGTTGAGGAATTCCCGCAGTGACATCGTAAAGCGCCATTGAAGGAAGAAATAAAAAAAAGAGGAATTTCCGTCAGATCACGTGAGTTCTGAACGTCAGACTGAAGACTCATGCAGTGTCTGCTTCATTACTAGAAGAGTTGCTGACGTGAAACGGTAGTAGTAGTCAGTCACCTGTAGAATCCTACGAACCTGAGAAAATTCAACGTCTGAATCACACGAGTAACGGTAGACATCGTAGGAAGGTGGGGCAGACTACGTAGGATGTCTTGGACTTTTGCCAAGAAGCAGAGAGCTAATTTTTCATATCCAAAATGTCAAGAGGAGGGGCACACAGATAAAAATACACGTGGGTTGTTTTGGGAGGCCTTGAAAACTTCCGAGAGTTCCTAGATAGAGTTATAACACACCTCCGAATGCTAAGAATCCAGTCGAAAACTGATGAGAGACGCTACATGTTACATAGTTGAATAATCAGTTCAAAAAATAATGAACCATTCAAGACCGATTTTAAGAATTTTTTTTTTAAAACTAATATAAAAATGAATTATATTATGTAATTTCACATCAGGCATTTTGTTTTTCAGTTTTTATACATTAAGTATTGCATAACAGAGGCTTTAGAAAACGATCAAAACGTTTTCATTATTAGTACCTTTCAGTGGCGTAAGAAAAGGAGATGCAGCAGATGGGCTGTACTTGTGCTGCCGTCGAGAAGGGGCCAGGTGAACCATAGAGAATAGATTTCAATGTACTCTAGCACTGACACATATAAACACACACGCCCAAATAATATAAATATAGAATATATATATATGTAAGTATTTACGTATAAAATTATATCTAAATATAAATAATACAACTTCTTTATCAAGTTTCTTCATAAACAACAACAATAACAAAACCAAAAAAAAAACACACATATTTTTGTACCTGGAACTGTTCTTGATTATTTGTTTTCTTTAAATAAACCAGATAATCCACATTTTATACTGAACAAGACTTGATAACTATTCATTTTAAATTGTTTCGTTCACGCAACTTTATACAATTATACAAACCTATATAAGCATACAACTCCTGTTGCTATGTATGACGTCATAACCACAAACCAAAATAAAAGTGAAATAAACAAGTAAAATAAACACAAACTAAACTACGATATAGTTAAAACGAAAAGTTCGTATTAACAGGACCCATATAATTAAGTTAGGATACTTGTAATTAATTCGGGTTTTTTTAAATTTTAAGTAGTATTTCTTTAGAAAATTTAATGCACATTATATTTAAATACTTCTTAATTAATTTTGTGATTGATTTATATATATATATATTATAAATACGTCGATTTAAAAAAAAAAAAAAATCCAAAATTAATGTACACAATGATATGGATCCATCCTGTCTCGAGAAATGTCCCAAGAAAGAATAATGGCAAGAAATAATATAAAAAAAGGTTTAAAAGCACACATAAACACACATTGTAATTCAAAGATAAGAGTCTAATCACATTAAATAGGACTCCTGGTCCCACAGTATATTGGTCTCTCTTTTTTTACAAAAAAAAAAAAAAAATAAATTAAGTTTCAGTCTAAAAGTTCAAAAAAGTTCAAAAAAAAATCTAAAATTTTTCAAAAAAACTTTTGAAAAATCCTTTAATTTGAAAATAAGTTGAAACCTTTTACATGACTCTTTAAAAATGTAAAAATTGAAAGAATAAGCTCTATCTTCCCCTCCTAAGTACATTTTATTATAGTCTACAGCAAATCATTAGATAATCGAATCAAAAATGTTGAGTACCGTTTATTACTTTAGAATTTTAACTCTATTTCTGCTTCTCCCAATTTGATCTTAATCTTTTATATATGAATCCACACAAAAATATTAGTTTATTATTTATTCTTTTCTTTTTTTTTTTAAAAAAAAAAAGGACCTTTTTATATAAAAGGTCTAAAAGATACAGGTTTGCATTAACCAAAGTAAGTGCTAATTGTTTTATGTCTAACTAATTAATTAGGAATTCAATGTGTGACGATAAATTATATTAACTAAAAAATTCAGGATACACATCTTTTAAATTAGCTTTTATAAAACATAAATAAAGCCTTTGGGAAAGGACCCACCACAAACCAGCCAGATCAGCGACAAGTAAAACACACCAATACAAGAAGACTACCAAAATTATTTTCGTATCTACGCACATTTATTAGCTTTTCAATATGTATATACATAATTTGTAAATTGTTGAAAATGAGCTATGCGAAGGCAGCTCGAAAGCTCCAGAATATGTATGTTTTAAATATTGTTAATTATAATTTGTCATATTTCTTAAACATATTTGTGTGTTGGCTGATACTTATTTCTTCACTATAAATAAAAACCTGACAGGAGTTTCGACCCGCTGTTAACACGTGCCCATCTTCAGCTGAATGTCCATCTTTCAATTTTAAAGATTGTGTTTTATGAATTATTCTAGTTTATATCTAACTAACAATAAAAGTAGTTAGATATAATACAGTACTTAATCCTTTTACTAATCTTGCACATTTCCATTTATAGATTACTATTACTTAAACGACACTCTTAACTGGTCGTAGAGGGGTAAGTTTATAAAGGATTATTTTTTTTTTTTTATCTTTTATTTTTTTTATTCAATTTTTTTTTTTAGCTACCCCCGCACATGAAAGTGTAAATGCTCTCCGTCTATCCGTCCGTCTTTCACCATACCTACAGCTACAATTACCCTTGTACAGGTGGGGAAAATACGAATTCCAATCTACTGTCACTTCCTGTCTGACAGGAAGTGGGCGGAAATGAAATATGTATAGCGTCGATTTGGTTTCTTGTAAACAATAAAACCAATTTTTTTTTGCCATATTTTTTTTTCTATAATAATGGAACTGGAACGTGCAACTGAATTTTTCCCCATGTCATGTGATTTAATTTTAATAATGTAAAAGTAACGACAAATTTCATTGATTCCGTATTTTCTCGTTGCTAAGGAGAAGCCAATTCGGTTTTTTTCTCGTTGCTAACGAGAAGCCGCAAAACTTCCTCACAACTTCCCTCAGTCATCAAGAACGTCACAAACGTCATCAAGAACGTTTGTATATTTTTACATAATCATGGTTAAGAGTATTTAATTAATCATTAAGGTAGACAAGCATTTTCCAGAAGGAAGTTCTCCTTCAGTTAATATAGGCCTATTCAAAAAAAAAAGTTCCTTCTTTCTAATGAATCCAGTGTCATTGGAGGGGAAGCCCCTGCGTTGTCAAGGTAAGAATGATCCACGTCTACCTTGACTTCCCCAAATCAAACCCGTCTCAAATACTAAGTGCTCTATTTCTATTCCTTTAACGTTTTAATCCGTGTTGACATACTTCGCTCAGTTTCTTCAGAATTCCAACTTAAAAAAAAAATGTAAAAGAATAAAAATAAAAACCGATATTTCAAGAAGTAATATTTACTCCGTTTCAAAGAAAATTTTGAAATAATTTTGAAATACTTAAATAATAATATCATTTTTTTTTTAATTTTTTTTAAATAGAAATTTTTAAGTAATAATACAAACCTTACCAAAAAAAATTATGTTCCTTATTTTGTTATTTTTTATTAATATTTATTTTAGGGAATAATGGCAAATTGAACGTCCATAGTATATAACTAACAATAAAAATAAACATAAATGTATTATTTATGTACCAAAAACAAATGTATCGTGCACGTTAAATTTGTCATTATGTATATGTATACATACAGTTATTCAATACGAAGATTGGTTGAAAGTTCACGGACCCTAGTGAACCCCTAAGGGCGACCCCTAGGAGAAACCGTAACGTATTCTTGGGAACAGATACTAGAGTGGATTCCCGTTGCCTTCTCTAGGACGCCATTACGGAATGACGTCAGACCGAAGAGAAAGTGAAGAAGAGGCTTTACAACACAGGAAAGGAAATTGAAACATCCATGCTCGCAACCGGGATTTGAACCCGGACGCCAGCACACTGGCCTCGCGGCAGACCCACGCCTGAGACCGCTCGACCATGCCGGCGCGGCTATGTATATGTCTACTTTACAAATTAAGCTTTCATAAGCTAATCGTTCAGCTAGTGGGGATTTATTGCCCTTTTTATTCTTAATTTGTTTATTGATGTTTTTTTTTTTTAATTCGAGGGGCATTGTACTGTTTAATTTTGTCTTTTGTATGTTTCTTTGGATTACACTGAGCTACGAGTACTGGGCGAACCCAACTGACGAGAGGTAGGCACCTCAAAACAGTCTGTCTTGGGTTCCCAGTATGAAATTTCCAAAAATAGCTCAGTGAATCTTCTTAATGACATTAATGCATGTTAGGTTTATGCGCCATGGTAAGGACCTTAAGATGAAGAATCTTTTTTATCCCTTCTAAATGTGAATATAAAGCCATAATCACGATAATTTGTTTTAAAAACCTTAAACTTTAATGTAGCTGATGTTATTCAAAATGTATCTCCATTGATATTTGACAAACTTTGGCTTGTGGAAAGCATTGCATTTTTATATCTTTCATTTAACGTTCTGTTAACACCTGTAGAAGCTGAAAACTTAGACAAATCCTCTAACACACTTTCAAACTGACGTAAAAGATAATGTTAATGTTGCTGATAATTTTTTATTAGGCTTTTCAACATTTATTTTTGGGATCTACTTTTTTGATATTCCGAAGTTGTCTTATTTTTTGCTGCTTCTCACCAAAAGTGTCATCTTTTGTTTTCCTGTGACTAGACTTCGATTTTCTTTGTTGACTCGTGAGATTCCTGGCGTCCCAACTTTTTAAGAAACAAGGTTGAAAGACAAGGACATTCGTTGAAATTGTCCTTTGTCAGGTTGTAGGTAGTAGAATAAGAAGTGAAGAAGGAAGTCACTTCTGACCTTTTGTAGTTAATGATAAACAACACAGAAAAATGGTTCAAGATGAGTAGGAAATGAACAAAACATAAGATTCTATTCCGTATCCGGAATTAGCTTGAATATAAGATTCAGAAAAAAAAATATAATTTTGAACATTCACTTTGAAACTGGATATCAAAGATTTTAAATTTCACCTCAAAATTAGGTAAATTTGCTTTTAAAAGTGAAAATTTGGATAAAGCACTTCCGAATCGTGTATAGTATAAGATATCAAAGTAGATAGAAATTTAGAAATTCAGCACATTTTCGTTTAAAATGGATTAGTTTCCTAGAAAAACAATTAGACATAATGTGAACTTATTCTAAAAAACTTTATAAAGATTGATATTTTGAGAAAAAAGCTTTAATAATTTTTTGTTTAATATAAATAAATGAAAAAAATTTCCTACTTTTAGAAAATTATCTATGTATAAAGAATTGATGGTAAATTCTAAATTAGCCGGACAAGATAAATTTACGGAGTTGTGCTTAAAGCTACTGAAATAATTATTATCATGAATAAAGGTAATAAAAAGAGTTGACACAAAGTCTGAGAACATGAAAATAACAAGATAATAGAAATAATGGGGAAATTAAAAAGAAATAATGAGGGACTTAAGGAAAGAAATAAGGGAATTTTTCAATGTTTTCCAATTAAATAGTGTTTCAAACTGAAACAACCGTAAATAAAAACAAACAAACAAAAAAAAAAAACTTTTCAAGATTTTGAAAATATGTGGATTTTTTTTAAATGGACTTTAAAAAAAGCTAATATTTCTGAAAGAAATCAAGAATCTATTTTGTTAAAACACAAAAAATTACCGCTTGATAACTTAATGCCGCCGCATAAGATCAAGTGAAATCATGAAGTTAAAGTGAGTGTCCCACTACAGGCCTGTGTGGTCCGTGATCAACGGGACTAACTTGAGGTTTATTGGTGGTCAGCCCAACGCCCGCCCGCCTTTAACCCCCGGGAAAATGAAACCCGGTACTCATTCCTCAGAGGGTTGGATAGATCCTAGCATCTGTTTGTACGAAAATGGAGCGTGGAAAAATGTTCCGACATCTCGACCGTTCAGAAAAGCGCCCTTAGCCACTCGGTTTTAATTTGTGATGAAAATATTTCAGGGAACAGTTAATCCCTTTACAGATTTATCTATTTCTCGAATTTCAGGAAGATCCGGTCACTGATTCAAAAGTTAGGAAGAGACATACAGAGGGACACGGCGATTTCATTTTTCTATGTATAAAAAAAAATGCCTCAAGAAAATGTTGAGACACTAAAAAGAAAATTACTAAAATAAAAATGAAATTATTTAACAACTCTTGTCGTCTTTCATTGAATATATTTAGAATAAGGAATTTGTAATAAAAGACCTTTTTCTTTGGCAATTCTGCTTATTTTCCCTGCAATTCTTAGGTAAGCTCTTAGCCATTCCAAATTTGGACATCATATGATGTTGATTAGGAGAGTAAGAGATTTTCATCTGATAAACCAAATTCAAAGAAGGAATTTTGGCGGTGGGTTTTTCTTTGCAGAGTTATGTCATTTTATTTGATCCTCTGACAAATGTTGTTTGCCGAAATTTTCCGTAAACTTGCAGGAGGGATATAAGTAAAATAGAATGTAGGTAGATTTATTATGAAATCGAAATGTATCCCTGATTAACAATAATCCTAGATGAGATCCTGGATTTCATAATTGATATTTTCAAATTGATTTTTAAAGGTATACTGGATGCAAAATCAAAAAAAAAATAAATAAATAAAATAAATAAATCTGGCGAAAAATGGAATCATCAAAAAAAAAAAAAAAAAGTTTTTTGAAATGTTTGTGCATTGCTCTAATTGATTTCTTCTGGTTCCATAGATTTCATCTCGTCACGTGTTAGAGAGGAGTTCGCGACTTGCTGTATAGAAATCAATATTTTTCTTTTCTTCAGCTAACCTTATACATAATTGAAATATCAAGCTGAAATTTATATGCTGCTACGTCTACCAAAATAAAAAGTTTTATTATCACATCTTTCGTAATGTTAAAAAATAAATATATATACAAATCAAGAAAAAAATCATAAATGGACAGTAAATATGCTTTCTCACACTGAGCCAACATCAACCGAAATCCTGAACAGCTGTTTCATCCTTATAGGAATCATCAGCAGGATATTACCCTTGATGTCAGGCTCAGACTGCGCGAAACTAAAAGGAAACCATTCTCGCTCCCGGGAGTGACGGCTGCGAAAAACAAAAATTTAAATACATTTTTAAATACATAAAGACAACGAATGTCTTTTCCTTTAAATAAATTCAAAAAGGATTCTTTAATTGTTTAAGGTATGTGTAGAGTTATGTTCATTGTGTTCCAAACTATAAATTAATGTTTCTGTTAGGCTTTTGGAACGATAAATCTCTAGGAAAGTCTAGGAAATAAGAGTTGGTCAAGGATGAAGAGACAAAGAGAAGGTTCCAATTGAGAAAGAATTTGTTACTGACAGGGAAAGAATTAGAAGCATTAAATCTCACTGGTGTTCTAGAAACTTCCCGGGTTCTAAATCCTGTGTTTGTTGTTGTTTTTTTGTTTTTGGTTTTTGGTTTTTTTTTTTTTAATAAACATCGAATCTCAGGAATTCTCCACTAGCTTTAATTAAGCGGTTTATAATTTCTTTCAAGATTGGGAGAAAATGTTCCTCACACATCTTCTCCCGATCTTCTGTTTTCAATAATATGTCTACATGATGTTTACATAATGTTTACATTTCTCTAAATAGTATTTTTACTAATCGTGATTTACTTTCTTTTTAATTCCTATACCTTTGATTTCACCGATTCTTTATTTTATTAAGAGACAAAAAAACAAAATTCTTCCATATCTAATAATTTTCTTTTTGTTCTCTATAATTCTCTCCCTTCCTCCATCTCTTCGTCATTTCCTTTATAGCAATTTCTTTCCTTAAAATTCCTTTATTAAATAAATCTTAACTTTTCATTGCTTATTTATTTTATTTACTTTTACAAAATACTTTTTTCTTTTCTTTTTCAGTCAAATTTTTATGTCAACCAATTTTATTTGTCATAATTGGCTTTCCAATTATATCTACATCATTTGCTTATCCACTTATAACTTGTCAGTAAAATAACTTGTCATTTTACTTTTTATTTCCTTTCTGCTTTCCATATTTAAAGCACGGTCCACTGTCTTTTAAGTTATTCTCTCTTTTCTTTTTTGTCCTTCGTCGTTCTCCTCTTATTACATCATCATCTCTCTCTCTCCACATCGACCCCTGGAGCCACTGAATCATCATCTTCTTTCTCTTCTTCAGATTTTAATAATACCAACATAAAACAAACTTTCTTTAACTTTATATCGAAGGAATAAAGAAACATCCATACTTTAAATTGTATTGAAATAAATAAGAAATAAGTTATATATTTTCATTTACTGAATAAATAAAACAATTATTAAAACAATTTAATGTGCGGCTAAGAATACATACAAATAATGACCAATAACGCAGTCTTTAAACATGAAAAAATTAAAAAAGTATTGACATGTTTCAGATACCCTTTAAAACGGTATCTATCTTCAGAATGTTGAAGATATGATATGTTGAATATATATGATATATGTTATACTGTATATAAGATATATAATATGTTATATGATATATGTTGAATGTTGAAGATATTGAAAATGTTGAAAGTTGAAGAATTCTGAAGATAGATACCGTTTTAATGGGTATCTGAAACATGTCAATACTTTTTAATTTTTTCATGTTTAAAGAGTGCGTTATTGGTCATTATTTATAAATAAAGCAATGCTGAGAATTACAAGTGGGCTATTAACTATTTCTAAGTTTTTCTGAAGAGCTAAAACATAGGTTAGTTTTGCAATAAAATTCTACATAACCTATATAGCAACTTTATATTCAGACTCCATAGTTTTATTCATGAGATTAGCAAAAGATTTAAAAATTCGAACATTAAATTACGTAAAAACAAATCAACATCTTTTTCTGTAACGTACGATAGCCCATTTCTAATTCCCAAAGTCTTCAATTTTAAATATTTTTTTTTCAATATTACTTAGAATCATAGGGAACTAGGAGGCAATTATATAGTGGCAATATTAAAAAAAAAATATGTTGTAAACTTGCCATAATTTAAAAATACAAATTTTGTATATAAAAATATATTTAAAAATATATAAAAAAAAAGTATTATTTTTTATGAAATTTGTAAATTTCTTTAAAAGAAAGATTTTTATTTTAGATTAATTATATAAATGAATGATATTAAAATTTAAAAATCTCGAGGGGGAAGAACAAGAGATCCACATGCCTTTTACTGCTGGCACTAAGCTGAGATGAGAAACTTACATGACTTTTTCAATTTTTCAATTTCAAAAAATATTTTTCTTAGGTTTTAACCTCCAAAAGATACAAATCCAGTCATCAAAATCAATGTAATCATAAACACATAATTTAATGTATCTTATTTCATTTAAAAACAAACAAACAAAAATCTCAATTAACCACAAAAATTATTTCCATTCGGAGGAGGACCCAAAATGACTTTGAAGAAATTTGCAAATAAGGTAATTCTAGAAACAAAAGGAAAAAGTTTCTTTAAAAACGAAAGATGAATGATGCACTTAGAAAGGTTCAGGAAATCTCCTTCACTAACTAGGCCCTGTTTCCGCTTGTGGAGGCGGAAAGGGACAACCGCATACGAAAGCATTCCGGCCGAGCCAAATGTTTACCTTTAGGATGTCAGTAACAGAAAACAATTTATAATATTTTACTTATCTAAGCAAAGGTATTTTTATTAGTAGTCCTCGAAGTATAGAGTCATAATCGCACATTACATCTACTACAGTAATAATTTTTTAGCAAACACCGGAAAAAATATATATCTTTACAAAAATACGAGAAACATAGAAGCTTGTGAAATACTTTACCTACGAGAATTTTGGACATGTGAACGAATTGAAAAACATCCAAATTTGATTAAAACAGGTAATTGCATTTAAAGTGTGATTTAATCCAGTTTCTCGCCTGTTTTTGTCATCTGTGATGAACTGAGTCAAAAAAACCTCTCCGATTTTTCTTTAATCGTAGAATTATAAGTTCTTGTGTGTCTGTGTAGATCCTTATTAAAGATCTTTTTTTAGATAAATATCTTTGTCTTTAAAATCATCTAAATCTAGAGGGGTTTCTGTAAGGATCTGGATTCAATTCCGAGCAGAGGTTAGGAATTTTCACTGCTTGTTTTTCTTTCTGATGCTCTACTGTTGAGCGTTGAATGTTCCGTTTTTCATTTACTTCTCCATGTAACTATGGGACATAAAATGGATACCGGGTTTCGTAACTGAGATTAAAGACAACGAACATTCGGCCGGTAATCACAGGAGCCTTATCTCCTGTACTACCTTTAATCTATTGAGGACAATTCTACCTTTGTATCGAAATCAATTCCAGTAATTTTGAAAAATTCATTCTTTCGTGACTAACCGCATTAAAATTGAGAGTAAGTTATGCTACTTTCGTAATACCGAGATGGTTAAAACGTAGAAAGTTTGAGAACCACTGTTTGAATATGGAATCAGTCTTTATATTTTGAATACGATCCATTTTGATCTTATCTAAAAGAAAAAAGAATAAACCTAAAAAGCTTTAATGAAATAATCTTGTTTGAGTGAATTATGTTATAAAGCGTTTTAAAATAAGGATTAAAAAAAAAAAAAAGACTAAATAGGGGAACTATTAAGAAAAGAAGAAAAGATGCACCGTGAAAAAGAATAGAGCATCTCCAGAAATTTAAAATAAAACAATAAATATACATTAAAAATAAAGCCTCCGTCAGCCTCAAGTGAATTTCCTTCAGCATAAAAAGAAACACAGAATAAGTCTAAAATTGTATAAACAACAATGGATTAGACCAAATATTTATGACGGTGCTATTTCCTGTTTATTTTGAACGTGTATTTATTTATTTTACGTTTCTGGAGTTGCCATATTCTTCTGCACAATTAATCCTAATGATCTCCGTATTGAGACCTCGATGTTTACTGGTGTCTACTCTCAGCTGATGATCGCCAAGAAAGCGTGAAACGGCCGTTCTTATCCTCTGCCGCCTTGATAACTATATTATGCATTTTTAAATTCTAAATTTAATGTATAATTTCTGTCGTGAGATGTCACCATAGTAAACCTTGGTCTCATCCATTGTTGCTTATATAAGCAAAGATAGTTCTATAGAGAGGCTCCTCCATTTACGATGTTTCGTTTTAAGATATTTCGACTTAACGATGGTGGGATGGCGATGCACATATTAATCAATACTGCACTTGTATGCTTGTATTTATTTATTTTATTTTCAAGTACTTTATTTACAGCAATTATTTACAGTAACTGTTTGTTTATTTACTTATTCAGTGACAATAGTTATTTCTATTGATATTTTTATAGTATCATACCCTTATTCAATATACGATGTGTTTTTATTTACGATGGGTTCATCGGAACGTTAACTTATAGTAAGACAAATAGCACATATAACGTAACGTAAAATTCAAAACAAAAAAATCCATAAAACAATTCCATTTCTATCTCTATTTTATTTCTATTCTTTTGTTATTTTATTTCCTTTTTATTTTTGTGTTTTTAATAGATCTCTGACACATCGGAAAACTTATCTTGTAATACGTAAACTTATAAAACAATAATACTCTTTGTTATACAATTATGCTATTTATCTTCCAATTTGTTGTCATTCATCTTCAGCTTCCTTGAAATAACGCATACACTGTATAGTGTTTTTAAAATATTTTTTAAACCTATGTAAAGAATTCATATAAGTACGACCATTGACAACGACTGTAAATTCTTAAGCAATCTTAACAAAATCTTCTAAAGGACTTCATTTTCCATAAAGAAAAACACAAACAAACATATTTCTTCATCAAATAACTTCTATATTTCTGTTTTTTTTTTTATCAAAAACCTTCATCAGGAAATATTACATAAAATAAGAGGAGAAACAACATTCTCCTTCTTAATAACAAAACAAACTTGACAATATACATAAAACGAACAAATGGTTTTGATTTATTCCTCGTTCTTGATTGTTTATTAGTAAGCTACTGTTTGTTTTTGATAATTGTTTTTATATTTATTCTCTTCACGTTCACGTTTATGATTGTTTATTTCATGCTACTTCACGTTCATGATTCTTCGTTTTCAAATTTGGGTAGTTATTAAGAAGGAGAACGTTGTTTCCACCTCTCATTTTATGTAATATTTCCTGCTCAAGGTTTTTGATAAAAAAAATAGAAATGTAGGAGTTATTTGATGAAGAAGTTTGTTTGTGTTTTTCTTTATGGAAAAATCTTAAGCAATCTGTTTAATTTAGTATTGTAAATTTGTAATAATTAGTTAGAGGATTTTCCATCGCAGTGGGAAGAGAAATTATGATTTACATTAAGAAATAAATTTTTTAAAAAAGCTCTCTAGGGAGATGCTGTGGAATTCATAATTGCCAAATGTGTGAAAGTTTTTAGCAATGATCCCACTTTAGAAACTATTCTAAATTATTCTTAAATATATTAATAAATATAATAAATAAATATTTTTATAGATTGTCTAATCTTTAGAATACTGTTAGACTTGAATCTAGTTTCTTTTCTAGGCAATATTCAAATCCTTGACGCACTAATTAATCTGAAACGTAATAGAAGAAACTTCTGAAGGGCAACTTACGGTTACGTGAGATGCATAGAATGGAAATGCTGACATAAATCATAAGGAAAAGGATTTCTGAATGTTTTTAAAACAGAATCTTCTATTTCAGTCCGGCTTTTCATTGAAATAGCAAAACGACAAGTTTTTCCCCTTTCTTTGACATTGGCTTTCGGAGAACAGAGAAGAAGAGGAGAATGTAGGATGAATACTAAAAGACCCATTCTACGTAAGCGTCTCTGGTTCAGTGACGTCTGTTCGCTGAAAGGAAGATTCTATTTGAAGTACTTCTTCACGTTTCCATAGTAAAGCATTTTTAAAGCGAAGATATCAATAAGATGGACCCTTTTTTTTTTTTTTGAACATTCACTATTTATACTTTCAAGATTTTAAATTTTGTTAATGTTATCAGTTCCATTCAGCAGCAAATAAATTACTGATTAATCAAGGATTCGTTTGAAAAGAACTCTATCGCGTAAACTTTAGGATCATTCAATATATCGTAAAAATAACCTACAACGAATTTTATAAAAATAAGCCCAGAGGGAGTCCAGGTATTTCTTGCTAAGGAAAAAGCATTGCAAAGACCTATTGAGATTTCTTGCTCTTCACATATCTTGTAATTTGCAAACGGAAATATGACTGGGAGTGAGTATTTAAACTCCTGGCGTCCCCCACCATTATCATTGCACTACCAAAGTATATTTGCTGTTTTAATTTTTTTGTAACAAAAATTGAGATTTTAAACAGAAAATTCAAACTACATTTCTGTAAGAACAGAAGGAAAAGTTAAAATTTGGGAGGGGGGGGGCGTAATTTCGGTCATCTAAGAAAGAAAAGTTTATATGAACATTCGTCCTATTCCGAATGGTTTCCTAGATAGCGTTATTTCAATTGTACACTCGCAAAATTATTGATAAGAAAGGATATTACATACTGTGACTGTCTATAATTAATTTTCAAAAATTACACCATCAACATCAGTGCTTCAGACAGTGGCGAATTATGGTGGGAGGGAAGGACAGCATTGCGCGCCAAATTCTAAATTCTAAACATTCAAAATTGCTCGGAAACAGTTCGGAGTGGGATCATGTTTATATCTATAAGAATATGACGAATTAATCTGAGTGCATTTACACGTTTCTTTCTGTTGGCACTATCATCCATAGAATATATACATACTAACAGCTATGTAATTCAGTTATCATTAGAGAGGCATTCTTTAAATTTATATTATTGTATATTAGTTAATAATTAATAATAATTAATTATTATTAATTAGGATTTTCTTGCAATTCTTGTGCTCAAATATTTAAACTATTAAATTTTTAAGTTACAAGTTATCCTTAATAGACAACGAAGATTGAAATCAACTGCTGGGTAAACTATTTCGATTAGGCCTAACTTTTGCAGACACAGGATTTTTGCTTTCGATTGACAGACAGATATACAACAGATCAAATACATTCAGTTCCTCATACTGTGAAATGGCGCCAGCAAAGAAACCATACAGGTTCATTACGAGGAAAACCTGCATCAGTCCTACATGATCCCATTTATCTTTTAAAAGGTCCCTGAAAGAAATTATCCTCTTGTTATGATCCGTGGGTGACTGATGAGTGATGAATGTCTTCAACAAATAGACCTCGTAGCCTATTTCGTTAAAGAGAATAGGTCTCCTTATTTAGGAGTCTCCCTTATGAGCTATAGGGGATGTTATCCACCCCCTAATGCAGGCCGTCACTCCCAGGAACCGTCCTTGCCTGGGATAACTCCGATAATTTTCCATACGTTAATATGTAAAGAATGCTTGCCTTAATATCAGTCATCAATTCTAGATAGATCGTAATAAAATAATGATCAGTTAGGAATTTAACCATTTGGACTGGGGTTCGAATAAGCCAAGGCATGGATTCTAATACACTTATCTCCTTAAAACTTTGTTATTACTATAAATAAAATCTTAGAAAAGGTGAAAGTTGATTGGATACCTAGATACTTTCGATAAAAATAATTTGGAACAATTCTTCTTAAGCCTTATCGAAAGTTGGCACCCCAACTGTGATTGATATTGTTTCGAATTTTACGACACCTCCTAAATATATTCTATATTCTTAATTGGAACCAAACGCATCGTAATAAGTCATCGTAAATGTAATTGAGTTGCGAATTGATTTCATTAGCTTTAAATGTATTTATTCATAGTCGTTGCCTTAATGGCAGTTGTAATTCGTCCTGTGATGCAATGTTGAGCACTGCATAATATATCCTCCAGAGCAAGAACGAAAGCACAGCAGGGCACCGGAACTAATCTGTTCAACTTCTGGAGAAACGGACACCTGGCAAAATTGGTTTATCAATTGCTCCGATCGCATATTTGGCTCACGCCCTTACGGCATTTCAAGCTCATCGGATCGAGCTATCAGATGCCATTGGGACATGAGGCCATGCGGTAATTCGCTGTGTGCTTTTTAATACCAGTCGACATCAATATTAAGAAATTACCAATCAAAGTTCAACAGCCTGAATCAATCGCAACAACCTGATGCAGGAATTTTCGTCTTCGGTTTTAAATTAAGTGTTTGATCGCCAACATTCTTTTTACTCAAATTTTAAGGGCACGTTCTCAACAATGATAAATTCCTTCAACTTTACTGGAACAACATAACTGAAATAAATAAATTACAGTTTTGATTTCACGTGATGAATCAGTAATTTCATTATTAGACATCTTCTTAATAAATTATTTAAATTTATTTAAATTTTAATTAAGCTTATATGAAATATTTTACATCTTCTTAATAAATTATCTAAATTTATTTAAATTTTAATTAAGCTTAAATGAAATAAATTATATTTTTAATCGGGTTAATAATTATAAATAAATTTAATTAAAACTAGAATTGAAATATTGATATTAAAATTAAATGAAATTAATAGAAAATTTTAAAAAAAGGAATTTACCAAAATATTGACAGGAGAAAAAAAATATGGATGTTGATAAGAAAAAAATTCTTACTAATTATCTAGCTCAAGTTTAGAATTGTAAAGCAAAATACTAA
>JAFIDM010000002.1:66929259-66950603 GCA_023159025.1 Thereuonema tuberculata
GTGTGCCATTACAGAGTCCTTTCTTTGGATTGAGATTGCGAAGGAGCATCACAATTGATCCTTTCTTGAGGCTCGCTGATGAGGTAGCATGCTGGAAAACTGTGAGTGTGTGAACAAAATCTGCAGGATAGTTTCGTTCTTCACTTGGATCAACCGACACTAATACATGTGCGCTGCAGTAGATGTGAGACTTGCCGGGCAGCTTTCTGATCTGTTGCGTTACACACAGAGGAATACACATACTGAATTGGAAAACTAAATATATATTCAAATAACTAAAGAAAGCCATTGTTCTAATTAATCCAAAAATAATTCAAAGATGGATTATAAACATAATTTCATATAATTTACTAAAATCCAGATATAAGTTTCGGATGTGATTTACATCCATTTTCAAATCTGGCGAACACAAATTTAAAACTGAATACATTAAACAATTAAATAGAAACATTACTTTCACTTTTTCGAACTTGATCAACATGACATTATGTATATATAATTATAATATGTAAAAATGTTTTCCAAATTATGATTAATCCAAAAACAATAAAAACTTCTTTCTTACTTGGAATTTTACAGAAAAACCTTTACACTTAAATTTCAGAACGGGTGCTATAACTTTAATTAAACTTTAACTTTAATTAAATTTTGTAATTAGCTAACTTTAATTAAATAACTTTAATTAATAAGTTTAATTAAAAAATTAAGTATCTGCCCTTTTTATTCTCTCAAAAGCGATCAACAGGAAAATTGAAATTATATAAACTGAATTTCAAATACGATTTTTGAGATTTTTTTTATTATATTAAACTGACGAATTATTATAAGTAGAATGAAATGAATGTTATCATTGTAAATTACACTTAAAAAAAAACAAAAAATATTTTAATAAATTTTTCTGACGTAATGATTGAATTTCTAAACAGGAAAAAATTTTGCTGGAAATTGTGGAAATGTATGACACTGAATCACAAGATAAAAAGGAAAGAAATTAGCGAAAACAATAAATAAATAAATAAAATAAAATATTTCCAAGTTTAAAAACAGGATTTTTCCTCTTTTTTAAACCCAAGAAAGCAGCCAAAGTATTTATGTCGGGACGCTTAATGATGAATCCCCTGTGATGCATCAGTTAACATTGTTTGGTAGCTGAGATAATATTAGATGGTTTTTTTTCTTTTTTTTATTCATACGTTCCAAATGGGTAACTCAATTCCCCCCAAACAGTCATAGGTGTATTATTATACAGTCGAGAAATCGTGGTATTTCGAAAGGTACAGGCAGAACTTGAGACTCCACAAAAGCCCTTCCAATAAGTCATCGTCCTCGTCCACCTGGCGTTGGAAAAAAAAACAACCTTCCGGGATGTATAATTTTTTGTCACTTCCACCGAAATGCTTTTCGAGAATTAGTCCAAGATTAATGAGAAATAAACAGCAGAAATAAGTCACGAACTCCTCTTAAAAATTCATCTTAACAATTGAAGTTATTTAATAAAAATTATTAGATCCTAAATTTAAAATATCAATATAATAGATATACTGTTGGACTAAAGAAGAGAGAATTAAATGTTTCGCATCTAAATCTTTATCACCTTCAGATGCAATCTTCCATCACGTGAGGTAGACACACGCGGAGGAAATTTAAAGCAAGGTTACAAAAGACGTATCATTTCTTGTCCGAAAATATGCAAGCTACATTTAAAGAAGTTCAGTGGTTCAAAAGACTAATATAATTCAGCCTCACACACAAGCACACATACAGATGTACTATTTTTTAAGAACGTAGTTAACCTTAGACACTGAAATGGAAACAATTATGTGCATTTCATATCGTCTCAATTAAATTTTAATTCTAATTAATTTTTTAATTTCGTTCATTGATTAACTCAGATTAGACCAGTTTCCAAAATGTGAATTTGATTTCATAAAAAAAAAAAAAAAATCAATTGAGTTATTTGTTTTAACGGAATATAAAGATCAAGTATTGATAGTAGATATAAATGTCTCTATTCAATGCCATTGTTTACAATTGCAATAAGCCAACCCTATTTACAGGATGTGTGATCGCTTCGTTTATCTTTAAGTTATTTATAGTTAGGATTGATGTTTGCTTTGCTACGTATTCTTACAGTAAATTGTTATATTATTGTGAACATTTTCACTGATGCGCGGGATTGAAGGTCACGGATATCTCGAAACATATTTTGGTGTTATTTAAAGATGCACGTTTCAATCGCCGTTACCTATCTTTAGCACAGGCGAAATTCATGAGATCCTTTCCTCTCACAGCATCTTTCCGTATCCACATTACATTCATACACTGTGTTTCCTTACAACGTAAGCAGCTCGAATTAAGATCAGATTTACATCAAGAAACCGGCTGATTCTTATGTAATCGCCAGATATCGCCTTTTTTCACTTTCGTGAAGACGAATCCTGCCGAAATTTCGCACTGAACTTGCTTTCGGTTCTATTTCGGCTGTAGACAAAGTTTACGTAACATCATCATCCTAATGTCAATTGCCAAATTTGGAGCTCCTCTTCGTACCTGTAAACATTGAAAACCATCAATGAATAACGATAAACGTGAGTAACGAAATCAGGTCATTGAAAAATGTTAATGTGCTTCCAATGTAATATGATAGGGGCGCCCCAGGTAATAGGTTGCTTAGGTAGTCGCAGCTTCCGTCTGTTCGACCTGCAATCGTCCACTCGCGATCCGTGTGTGGATGACGTCTTCTCCTCAAACGCCGCCTATTCGCTCTTGATGCCTGCATTATCTTTGCCGAGAAGTAAGTCAAGGATAGGCCCAGAACTAAAAATAATTTGCGAATATCCCGATTGATATAGACTGCTTGGTGTCGGCCTTTCTTCAGTTATTGATCGCCACTCGCGGCACAGCAACCACCCATTCACGCGCTCCCTTCAAGTTTGTTTACTTTGAGGAGTAGGCTTAGCGGCAAACGCCGGCAATCAATTTTTATCGCGAGGAACGAAGGATCATGCGGCTTCGTTTTTAACGTCTTTAACTCTTCTTTAACCGTCTCCGATCGTTTCTGAGTGCGTCTAAAACGAGAAATCGTGAAGCCAAATGTCTACTTGAACTCCGAAAGCCGCCGCAGTTGCCGTTACAGCCCAAACAGGATATAGTCGTCTGCTTTACCGCACGTCACAAGTCACGTGAGCGAAGTCCCTAAGCACATAAACAATGGCGGGTGTATTTGTGGTGATAGTTCCTACGGAGGAGTTTGAGCAGAAATTGCACGAAAAAGAAGAAGCCCTCTCGATACACAGGGGCAAGGGAATTGATAAACCTGGTAGTGAACAACAACTCGAAAAGAATGGAATTAAGGCGGACACCAGCTCTCTTAGCAGCTTCCGACCCGTGTTGCAGTCTCAGAAAAGTGAGAGTGGCTCTGTCGCCAGCCACCGCTCGTCAAGCCCCGGCGTCCATCGAAGCCACCCGGACTTGGCGAATGGAAATGCAGGCATCCTCAAACCAGTCACCAAATCCGATTCCTTAGTTAAGGTAGGAGGCTAACTTTTAATGAGCTTTAATTTTTTTATTTTTTTAATGCTTACTTGCGCTGGTTTTTCCATAACTTTAACGGCCAACAAAAAACCGTTACCAACGCTTAACGGATGAAGGAACATCTTCAAATAATTTCGGAAGCGTGGTCAGGAATGTAAACAAACGATTTACATTCTCAAAGAAAAAAAAAAGGGCCTTGTTTATTTTAGTTCGAGGGGGGAGAGACTGAACCCCTGCATACTTTATTACTAAATATTAAAACTGATTTATGGAAAATGCCTTATTTCGATATTTTATTAATTTATTATTTTTTTATTATTTAATAATATTTATTTTATTTAGATTGAATTTTTCTTTGGTGTAAATTAAAGGAACAAGACATTCACATAATTAATATTTGCTTCACTAAGTGATAGCCTAATGAAATAATGACACAATAATATATTATAATAATGTATTATAGAGATATTTATTCCTCTAATAATAACTAACTACATTTATTGCAATTAATCCAATGTAGTTTCAAGTTAGCGTTTCATGAAATAATTTTATTGAATAATCTTCTAAATTTATTTCTGTTATTTAATTCAAAGCTAATTATTTTGCAAATAATCTTTCTATTTTAGTTTTAATTTTTATTGATTATAATAATTGTTAATTAAAATCACAGATTAATAATGTGTATATATAAAAGATCACAAATTTAATCAGGAAAATTTAAACTGTTTTAATTTATATTAATTGGTATTGTTAATTAATTTCTAATTAGTTTTCATTAACAATTATATTATCCATTCATTTGTAATGGATGTGAAAATCATTGATATTTAAGTAAGAAGATATTTTATCAATTTTCATTCAAATTAAAAAAATTAAAAAAAATTAGCTTTTAGGCTTAAATAAAAGTAATTATTTAATCGAAATAAAAACAAAAAATTAGGAAATATATTATTTGTATTAAGAAAAAAAAATTAATTTTTTTTTTTTTTTAAAAATACAAATAATATATTTCCTAATTTTTTGTTTTTATTTCGATTAGAAAATATACTGAATGAATGTACTAATACTTATTAAAACTTCCAACGGACACACCAATTAAAATCGTACTGTATATTAAAGGTTAAAATAAAAGCATTGAACAATTATTTTTTTTTAATTGTTTTAATGTTAGCCTTTAATTTACGAATTTAATTGGTGTGTCCGTTGGGAAGTTTTTAAAAAGAATTATTTTCGACACACGTAAAAGTTTAGTGTTAATATACTAGTAAGATTTTATTCAAATAAACGGAAATAAAGTGAAAATCAAAATTTTGAAACTACAGTAGTTAGGATTTTTATTTTTATTTTTTTTCCAAGTATAATTCTTTTTACTAGTGAAGTATTTTCAGAGTACATTTCTTTCCGTAGACGTCCGGAGAGAATCTGGTAACACTTTAAAACGACATAATAAAACAAATGACTTTTTTTTTTCTTCCATTCTTTTATCTATTCATTGGACAAATAATGGAAATCAATTTTGTGAATTTTTTTTGTATTTGAAATATTAGAAAGAAAGCAATGAGAAACCACAGATAAAAGAAAATCAAATTCTGATCTGAAAATACTTGCGATGGTAGCAGCTGTTCATGTTAATGGCGTAATTAAATGAGCTCAGGTGATACTGTTATGCTTAGGTTTTGATAGAACAGGTTTACGAAGTTCGATACACGAAGAAAAATTATAAAAATTATCCTTAAGTTTATTGTTATTAAAAAAAAATCATCTTGAAATATAATTTACACGTTTATTTCTGATGATTTAAAAATTAGAAAAAAAAAATCAACTATGGATAGGATAATGAAGATGAATTTAAGCTAAACCAGTGGTTCGTAACGTTTTCTGCCTCGTGAATATTCCAATGCTGTGAATAATATACAAATTAAAAAATAATGAGCCGATAAGACAATAATACGTGTAATATTATATAACGGTTGGCAGCTAAGTGTAGTAACTTGATAAGAGACGCGAGAGAAGTTTTATTGTGAACCCCCTGGATGGACAACGCTGTGTAGATAAAAAAAATTCAGCTTTCATTGTTACCATTGCAAGGGGTAAAAACCCCACAAAAGTGCTAATAGATTAAACAAGACATCAGTAAATCCAGTTTTTTTTTTGTTTTTTTTTTAATTTGCTTTTTTTAATAGAATTAGTAAACGCTACTTTATTTATGTGAGATATTTGTAACAGTTATTACAAAAAAATACCCTAAAATATTTAGAGTGCGAGATACGGTTTAAGTAAATGTGTTTGTTTTAATACTGCATCTGTTAATTATTCTGTTCCATGAATGTAATATATATTTTTAAGCTCACTTGTATTTCTTCGTCTTTATCAAGGTTTATCGTCAAATGATAAAAATATTGTTTTGTTTGCTTCCTACAAAGAATAAAGTAGGACTGGATTTTATTACAGTTGCTCTCAAAGTTCCTATTGGATACATTCATTCACTATTCACTGGAGTATTTCTTGACGATAAAAAAAAAAAAAAAAAATACCTTGATAATTGAAGGAGAGCCGTAAACATAAGTTCGAATTCAAAACGTTAACGTTCATAAAGTCTCAAATTTTTTTAAGTATCTTCTAATGAAACTTTCCTTCTACCCTGCTGTCCATGGAAGTTTGCGACAAGCTCTACAGAAAAATCACTCGAACAGTAATTTTCCTCTAAACAATGTCAAACCATAACTCTAACACGTCGTCGTTATCAAGCTGGTTGGCGGTAAGCATTTGGCAGAGTTCACTCGCTTCGCTTGCGGTATTTTAAAAAGCTTAAAGTATTATACGGTAATAAGGACTGTAACTAAGAAAGTCGTAGGAGAGGAAGTAGAAACAATGAGTAGGTTTTATTATCATTATTATTCTTTGTGAAGTCTTAAATTCAAAATTCTCGGCAAACGAGGAGGAGGTCTGATAATAAATATTGAGCTACAATCGGAAATTTGGTTTTATTGTTAAAAAAAAAAACAAAAAGAAAACCAACAACTTTATTTGCACAATTTCGCAGTACTAGGTCAGGTTCGATAGAGGTTAAAATAACATTTTTTTTTTTTTTTGACCTCTCCTAAAATATCAAAGATTTATCAAGATATCTCTGTTCCTTCTAGAAAAAAATGTCAAGGTTCGGTTTGATATTTATTCAATCAAAAATGCTTTATTGAGAACGATTTTTTTTTAATCCATCTAGCTTTAATTAAACATGTTGATTTCGTGTGATATTTACCATATTACCAAAAAAAAAAAAAAAACTAAATTAATATCATTCCAATTTCGAAATAAATCGCTGAATTTAAAGATATATCTAAAAAAATTCTGGAAATCAAATTTTGATGCCTATAGTATTATTATTGATTGAGATTTCGTGATGTAAAATTCTATTTGTACGCTGTATAACAGTGGCTCCCAAACGGAGCGGCAGGAGAGGATGGCAGTTGTGGCGAGAATATTCAAAGACACTCAAGGGTTTAGAGATATATTCTAAAAAAATTCGTAAACATTATTTTATATCTATATTAAAATTGTATGTAGATATATGTATATATACAACAAATTATATATATTTATATATATGTTTTTTTTGTTTTGCTTTTTTGTTATTTTTGTTTTTGTTTGTTTTTTTGTTTTTTTTTTGTTTAAGATATTCCTTATCAATAAAAAAATTCAGTGTTACCCGAGCAAATTTTCGTTCCCTAAAGAAATACGATCCAGAGAAAAATGTTTGGGCACCACTGCTTTATAATGTACGAACGAATAAAGTTACTTCGGTATGAAGTGAAAATACGACTGTTCGCCTCTTATTGCTTTCTACGTTCTTAGTAAAGTGTTGTGTTTACAGTACTGAAAACTTATTTCATAATATTTGGTCTGAGCAAAGAAGTGGCGATCGTAGCCAATAACTGTCAATGACTCAACGTCTGTTGTATCAATCGCTTGAACTCAAAACCTCTGACAGTGATTGATTGTGTGCAGTCATGAGTTTAGTCCTTCCCGATCTGTGGGTGCCTCAGCAATGTTTTTTCTATGAATGAGCGATAGAAAAATTGAAGGAGGAGGAACAGAAGTTCAGTTTTTGTGAATTAGTTGCCTGTAATTGAACACGAGGAGAAAGAGATATCAGTCAACAATATCCGGAAATGTGTCGGTTGTGAAAACGGCCACACACGCCTTACTGGACATTCGCACACATCTTACTAGATTTTTGAACCAAAAATAACATAACACTTTTTCACTAAGTTTCGAAGTGATTCGGGAAGTCAGATAGTGATATCCAAATAGATCACTATATATCTAAAGAATTAATTAGGTAAAAAATCGTTTCACTGTCTGGTTTTCAGATTTATTGAGGACATTTTGGCGAGAAATGTGTGGATCTTCAATGCACACTTTTCTAATTTCAGTTGCCTTTGTTGAGTTACATTCAAAGAAAAAAACAGCTATTGTAAAATTAGGAAACACCAGAAATGTAAGGAAGGACGAAGATATCTGATTTTCTCCTCAAATTTTTTAATATAACATTAAATATAACATAGTTGATTTCTCTGAAACAAAATAGTAAATACGCTGTACTTCTGATACATTCGCGACAATCAGAAATTACAATATTTATAATAAGGTTTTTGTTAGAAAAATTTGCTATTTGAAAAGTGATAATAATAAAACCAAAAAAGTATCTCATAAATTTATTATTTTGAGTTTTTTATGTTGTCTCCGTCTTTGGCTTTGTTTATATGTATGCAGTAATCCCCCCGTGAAAGATTGGTGTGCAGTTCACTGCTAATCCTTGGATATATCTTCGGGATTGGGTAAAAATTCATGACTCTTCTTTCATTTTTAAAATAGAAAATTTGCCAAGCAATAATGTAGCTGTTAATGAGTTTGATGGGATTTAATCATAAAATATTACTATACTCAAATATAAATCCATACTGTTATATGTATATTATTATTATTCGTTTTTAACGAATGGATAAGTTCGTGATCACTTGTCATTATTGTTTTTAAAAAAAGTGAAACCATATTAATAATAGGCCTATCGGAAGTCCTTTATGTGGTTTTTTTATTTCTTTGATTACAGATGCCTTTTTTTTTAAGATTGGTTTCCTAACTAATAATTTTTGGTCAATCTGTTATCAGATGTCAATAGCCCTGCGTCCATTTTGGTTCACTTTTTTAGCTCAGATTCATTGAAACTGGTCCAGCAATAATTAAGTGTCATTTCCCACCCAGTGTAATTTGCCTGCGCCGGTCTTCTTCTTACGACATTCTGTGATAAATTACTAAGCAAATTTACCAAGCGGGTCATTATATTCTGAGTTATTGTCGCCAGGAATGCTGATGGTGCACAAGGGAGTGGACTTCTAACTTCCTTTTTTTCCTGTCGCTTTTTCTCTCCGTGTTTTCCTCTTATTATCTGTTGTACGAACCTGTATGCACACTTTCAACATGATTGCTCCAGCGGAGACCTTGCGGAATAAAGTTTTTATCTTCTTTCGGCATCTCTTGGGTGGAGGGCTCTGAAGGGTTTTCGGGAACTAATCAATTACGAAAGAACATCGGCCGCAGGACCTCCGGAAATTGGAAGGTGTTTCTTCAACCCACGCGACTCAAAATGTCTTCCTCTTTTTTTGCTGATGGGTTACCATGGATAATTTATTTTTATTCGAATCTCATATCCTATTAACTTCTTACACTGAAGCAAGAAATACATCCAACTGGTTTTGCTGTTCTACAGTACACCGACATCTACATAATAAGCTATTTATCATTGCTTGCCGGAAATACCGGATATTGGCTAAAAGGCGAAATTATTTGTAAACTTACAGGAATTGTATGATTTCAGAATTTTAGGATTATGTCTCTATTATGAAAAAGTTATGAGTTTAAGGAAGAAAATTGGACCACTTGAGGTTTACGCCCCTACCTACGTCACGAATGATGTGTAAGCACATGCTGAGAGATCTTGTGGGATAAACAAACAAACTTGTGCGAGTATAAAACGAAGTGTGTTTTATTCAAAAAAAATCGTCGATTTTTGATATTTCAAGACGGAATGGTTCAGTACTGTGCAGTTCCTTATTGTAATAATTCTGTAAAAACGATTGGAATATCCTTCTTTAATATAATATTTCCTCTATATCTACACGGTTAAAACAAAGCCATGTGCTTTATTTATCATAAGCTAAGCAGTAGCCTGGTGGGATATTTTGTAACTACGAAGCCCCACCTATCCTCAAGTGGTCCATTGTCAGTTGCTATTCTTAAAAACTAAAAGTCATTTTTTAAAATAGTTATTGGTACTTAAAGCACAGAAAAAAAAAACTTTTCCAAATCATTAATTTAAGATTTTATTAAAAAAAAAAATGTAGAAATATTTGAAGAGAAAATTAAGTTTATTAATATTTTATACTTTTAATTTTTGAATTAATATTTTTTTAAATTAGTATAAAAGCGTCATAACAAGACAAAAAGTTAAGATCTGGGATTTGTCTTAAGGATGCCTTTCTTAAATAATTTTTCAGACAGTAGAAGAAAATAAGCTATAATCAAAATCATATTTTAAAAAAAGTGTACCTACATTAAGCTTTGAATTTTTTTACGTATACAGTGATACCCCGGTTCACGAACGTAATCCGTTCCTTGGCCCTGTTCGTGAACCGAAAAGTTCGTGTCCGAGGTGTCACTGTAGTTCAATTGGTTTTGGTAATTGTAAGTTTATTTATTTAAATACGTTTATTTCGTTATTTAGCGCCATACCTTCAAAGGATAAAATCCTATGTAAATCGTAAAAGAAATAAGTTTATTATAAATCTTTCACTATTTGGGTATTTACAGGAACAAAGGGGCAATGTGATTATTGTGTTATCAGAAATAAGAATTTCATTCTGAAATGCTTTCACTTGTTTCCTAGATTGAAGAGAATGTTAATTGCTTGTAAACTGTACTGAAAGATAAGTTAAAACACAGCTTCAGTTCCTCATATAACATTTCATCTATATTTGGACGATAACTCAGATTTTAGCAAAATATTCTTTAAGCATTGTTAAGCTAGCTCTGTCATTATTGCGCAAAGTGTACACTTGTCTTCTGAATTTTCATGAAATTTGATGAGGTATCGCAGTTGCCTGTAGACCGTCATTCA
The DNA here is from genome assembly GCA_023159025.1 of Thereuonema tuberculata. Classification (NCBI taxonomy): domain Eukaryota; kingdom Metazoa; phylum Arthropoda; class Chilopoda; order Scutigeromorpha; family Scutigeridae; genus Thereuonema; species Thereuonema tuberculata. The sequence continues at coordinate 66,939,968 of JAFIDM010000002.1, forward strand.
ATTACACCCTACATGTTATAAGAAAGGTCAATAATAAAAATATAGTTTTTGTTTTTTTAACTTTAAATATAACAAAGACAAATTTAAATCAATTAGAGATGACTGGTTGGCTATTCAAATAATAATAATTAAAAAAAATCAATATTTGATTCGGTATCAGTGAAGTTGCTGTATTTTAAGACATTGATTTTTGTCAGTTTGGTGATTCAAGATGGCGCCAATAATTAAAGGTCACCCGTTTTGGATATTGTTTTTTAGGCACTGATGTGATTCTTATTTGTTACTTGTTAACTAACTTCCTTATTTTTTGTTATTTATTAAAAATTATTGACTGTTTTTAATCGTTTTATTTTTTCGAATGAAGTTAGTAGATTCGATTCAGTCCATCTCTTTTTGACTCGGATTTTTCTCCGTAAATTTCAGAACTAGAAAACGCCTGAAAGTTCCTAAGTTAACGACCTGTAATTGTAGTATATCCACGAGATAACTATTCACTTGTAAATTGACTAACATTAGACGGAGTAAACAACTTGTGTACAAGTCGTATGAACTTTGTATTCGTGTTCAGATAACTTAAAGGTGATCGCAGATTCCTTAACTTATAAAAACCATCTCTGCTTTTTATCAAATCAACTAATAATTAGAGATTCAAGTGGCAATTGAACTTTGATACAGAAAACAGGCCGAACTTTGAAGTAATTTAACTTATGTCCAAGTTAACATACTCAGAGTATTCTGCAAAAACTGAAACTTAAGAATCTTAAATTTTATAAATTGCCTTCTTAATTTTGTTACCACAGGATAAAAATTATATATTTGTAGTTAAGTTTGTAGTACATCTTACTATGCAATGGGGAGAAAAAAAACTTAAAATTCAGTTTTAACTCACAATGTCCGTCCGTCCAACCATCTGCGATCACTTTAACTCAGAAAGCAAACATGTTCAAATGCCAAAATTTTCAAGATATTAATAGGTTATACTAAAGAAGATCTCTATCTATTTTAGTAAAAATCGAGCCAATAGCTAAGGCGCTACGGGTCAAAAACCGGCAACAAGTGAATGAACAACTCTTTTTTTGAATAAATTCTTTTTTCTGAATGTTGAAAAGCGCTTTTACCATGCGAGAACTCGAAAGTTAGAACTCCAAATTTATTTTGTTTATTATTGATTCTTATTATTTTTTTTTATTTTATTTTCCCTTGTACATAGATTTTAAGTTACTATTAGATTTCGGTTTCAAGAACTCATTACAGTATGTATTCAGATTTTTCGTAATGAAACTTTCTGTATAAATTCGTCTTTTCCTTACACTGAAACCGAATTTCTTACTGATTTGTGCAGTTCCGCATTGATATTAGGACCTTTGATATCGATTTGAATCGGAATTTCCAACTAATATGACACTGAATTTTTTAACTCGGTCCGTCCCAGAGTGAAGATTGATTAATGGCTGTAAAGTGTATTTGAAATTAACAATATCCTTTATTTTTTTTTAATTCCATTTAGATAACAGAAAAAAAATTCAGACTTAAGTGATTTTTTTTTTTTGGTTGCCTTTCTTGCACTTCAAAACAGTGCAAAACTCGTTTCGACAGGATTAGCGATTTGTACGGTAATGACCAGGAAAATCTGAATCCCTATTGGATCGAAATTAATGAAATTTGGTTTATAGCAATATCAATGCAATGCAACTAAGAACCTGAGATTTCGTCGAAATTGGATGAAAATTAAGGACCAAAATTTATGCTTTTCATTAAAAGTTCCGTAACGATGACACATGTAACGTGTCATTCTAATAAACAATGAACAATGAAAAGCGAATGCGGTCTAATAAATACCACGGTTTGCCTTCCATACTCTGGTGGTTTTTTTTTTTGTTCCTAATGGTAGAAAGATCCAGAAACAAACTGAACATACGAATTCTACAAAACACAAGAGGGATGTTGCGGTAAAGGTCTGGAATTCAGTGGACAAAGCATTTTACATGGCCAAAATTTACTATTTTTTTTTATTTGTTCTTAATCCTAAATGCCGCCATTTTGTGTCTCATTAACCTGACCATTGACACATTAAATTGAAAACATATCTTTCCGCTGTTTAATTGAGTTCGTTCTAAATTCAACATTTGAATGCCATTCTTATTTCATACGGCAAAGTCATGAATGATTAATATTCATCCGCTAATTAAAGTTATTAAAATAGAGTTAAGTGTAATATAACAAACAATAGAGATGAAATCACAGATACTGATGACATCTTTTAATTAACGCTTAATTAAGTAATTGAAGGTACAGATCCTAGATTCGTATATTATTTATCGCATCAAAGAAGGTATTTTGATTAAATGCCTTTTTATTATTATTCTCAATATAGTATTTCTATTTTGAATTTTTAAGTTTCCGATGTAGTAACAAGTTTTTGTTTTGTTTGCGTTATTACAGTGTTTCTTAAACTTTTTATTAGATCTGCTTTTGATGTATGCTAAAAAAATACCACCGCTCTCCAAATTCATTAGTGATGTGAGATATACAATTACTATATATATATAATCGCTTGTCTTATATTCTTATATTTTTGTACCCGATAGTTATATTTGTTAAACTTGTATAATCTTTTGTCTTATGTTTGTGATTCTGACAACTAAACCAAGAAATAAAATTTTATTGTACAAGCAAATGTACGCATTATTAAATGATTAATTAAATCATAGAAAAGTTAGTAGAGTCTTTATAATTACACAAAAACAAATAACACAATTAAAAGGAGAATCTTCGTTATAGTAAGGAAGAATTGAAGTGTTCATATTATTGCAACATGTAATATCATAACGAATTGGTTTTATTAATATTTCTAATTTGTTCAAATAACAATTAATTTGAAAACAAAATACCCATAAAAGAAAAAATGTTGCATCTTAATTATTGTCAGAATTCGTTCAGGTCAATCCCCCAGTTTATTATAATGTAGTTATTTCTTAATGTAGTTACAAAGTGTTGACGCATTTGGTAAAAGTCAAGTAACCTGTATTTAAACGTTCTGAAACTTTGTGGCTTCAGGTGTAGCCAACTTATTTACTGGGCATAAGAAGAGACTATATTAATGTTATGTTGAAATTTGGATTGAATAAAAAATTGATCGCAGTGAAATCTTTATCTATTAAAGACAATTGAATTACAGATCTTAAACCTGTGAAAACCTACGAAATGTGAATGAAAGAATTAGAGAACGATGCAAGGAAAACTTCCACACGATTCTTCTGCAAGTATCATTGCTGGACTGTGAAGTTTTTGGCCTCTTAAGTCAATGTAAGTTTCGCAAGGTTTGCAGATTGTTACTGCCTATATATTAATGGATGTAAGGCGATCGGGAAGTCCAGTTTTTTTGCCTACAAAGTTGATGAGTCTAACATTTCACACAAAAAATGCCTTATTATTAAGGCATTGGTTTCCGATTGCGTCTATTTCCTTAGATGGTTTCATTACAGTTGGCAATCAGACTCTCTGAAGGTTACAACAATAACTCTGGTAGATCTAAACTCATAGACAAAAATTAATAAGATTTCTAGATGTATCGCTAAAACCGCAAAGTGACTCGGCAAAGATTCGCATTTAGAAAAATAATACTTGGATATACTCTTCAATGAGGTATTTTCCCTCTCCGGCTGATGTTCACTCAATATTTCGGCCCCGTCCCTTGGGCCGACTTCAGGAGTTGAGCGTTACACGAAGTTTGGCACTTTTCCTATGCAAGGGACTCGGAGAAGCTGACTCTGTGGCTCGCAGTGTTTCGGAAAAGAAGCCACAGAAACAGCTTCTTCAAGATATCCAGACATAGGAAAAGCTTCAATCAATGCTCACTTCCTGAAGAAGGCCCAAGGGACCGGACCGAAATATTGAATGAACATAGCCAGGAGTGGGAAAATATCACATTGAAGATATATCCCAGTAGCATGGCTCACTCCTCCTTCAGAACCAAGTACTTGATGTTGCAAGAAGTACTCATACATAAATAAATTATGATAACAAAAAAATAATTAAGGAAGATATAAGTTTATGCCTTTCTTTATTAAAATTAATAATCACATTCGTTTACAAAACTTTCGAATCCCTGCTACTCATCAATCAATTCAGTCACTTTTTTTTTGTCATTGGATCTTTGCCAGATCACATTGATCAGTTTAAAAAGGAGCAACAAAAGCTTTTACCTTAATGCAATATAAAGAGCATTGCCTTAGGAAAAAAAACCTCTAAAATATCAGCTGACAAGAATCTGGACAGTTTTATTCCTACACATATACATTTCATTTAATGATTTAACGTTATAGGACTTTTGTTAATACTACAGTTATGAACTGTTGATTTTTGATACTGCAACCTACGTTAGTCTATTGTTTAATACATATCAAAGAGATAAATTGAATTTATTCAAGTATTTCAGTTTTGTATTTATATTGAAAATAGTTAAGTGTAATAGTTAACTAAACTAATTTTTATATACGTATTAGATTTTTTTTAGAAACGCAATAAATTATACCTAGAATTCGAGGAAATGAAACATTAATTTCTTATTATATTTAAAATGATAAATTAAGCTAATTGAGTTTATAATAACACTTCCCTGAAGAATTGGCTTCTATCCAACGAAACGTTGAAACTTAAAACTGCCTCCCCTGCTTTATTTTTACTCTTATATGAGTAATTCTCCATTTGCAGCCAACGAGACATAATTATATCCAGATGCAATTATTTGTAAAGAGGATTCTTTTAAGCGCAGTTGAAACGAATGAAATTTTGGAAAAGAGCCACGTTTTTAGTTTAACCTAGAAAGGGTACAGTCAACTTTTTGATAAAGAATTGAACTGGAATTTGCTTATTGTCATTATTATTGATATCACTTGTATTATGTGATAATAAGAAAAAAATTTCGTAATAAAACCAGTTTTAATTAAAAGAAATCAATTCTTTCAAAAAATAAGAAAAGTTTATTAACAAAGTTACTTTTACGTGAACACTGAAATTTTCAATTTATATTTCCTGTTTCCTATTGAAATGTAATATTTTATTTATCACTGAAAACTATACTTCAATCCATCTTAAGAATAAAAAAAAAAATACATAGAGAGATTGGAGGTGTAGTACCATTGTAGACTACATTTAGGATCAGACATTTATGTACTTTGCTTTCATTTCCAATAATAACGAAGAGATTTTCAGCTAAATAAATGTCGATTTTTAATTACGCCTTAAGAATTATTATAGCATTTCTACATAAAATATGCTTTTATTAATCCGATACCGTATTGTTTTTTTACAATGTTTTCTTCCACATACTTTCTGTAAGCGAGCTTCAGTAAAATGAATTTCACCATCGTGGTTCAGAGGCCCAAATACCAGATATTTAACTTCCAGATATTTGGCATTGTTGTCATTGTCCCCCCCCCCCCCCCCCAAAAAAAAAAAAAATCAACTCCCGAACGAAAGGTTGGATCGAAAACGGACTTCACCTCGCTTTCAGAGGCCCAAACAACGTAGGAATTTTCAGGGGCCAAGGCCCCCCACCCCCACCCCATGGTCAAAATATTTGGCATTGTTTTCATTGGATTTCCCCTATTAGCTTAAATGTTAGAAATGCAACCATTTCATTTCAGTTGTCAGCTATAGCCTGATGGTTAAGGTTTCGAACTCGTATACTGAAGGTTCAAATCAAATCGGCATCTTATTTTTTTTTTTTCTTTTTCTTTTAAATCTTGTTTTTCTCAATGTCCGCGTGGTTTTTTTTTTGTATGTGTGTGTGTGTGTGTTTTTTTTTTTTGTTCTTGCTTTCGTAACTTTTGTTTTTTTTTTTTTATTTTTTCCCTAACTTTCTTTTAATTTTTCCTTACGTTATTGTACTTCCTTTTTATTATTATTATTTTTAATTTTTTTATTATTATGGGTCACCCTTAAATTTATGCCTTAGCACAAAATTATATTCACTTGTTTGTTTTTTTTTAATTTTTATGTTAAATTTAGTTCGGTCTTGGTAGAAATTCGTAATCGTCCTGATGTCGATATGTAAGTGAAATAAACTCCTTCCCTTCCAAACTAAACAAATCCATTAATTATTTTGTTTGAAAAAGGTATTGTTTCAAAATTGGATTTATTAACTTCCTACAATGGCATTTGGAATCCTTTTTTCCACGTACTTTTCAGCCCAACATTACTCTTTGGATAGGATAACTCCAGTTGCAGATGTAACGAAACTTTAAATTGATTGGATGAAAAAACCAAAATAAAGGCCTTGAAGAATAATCAAGGTTATTGACATCTCACTGAAGAATTGATTGTAACCTCAGTCATTGCTGCTACCTTTCATTGGGAAATTCTAGAACCTTCTGTTTCTGTATAGAAAGTAACATGTTCTTTAATGTCGTTTTAAAAAGAAAACAGTTTCGTAAACATTTGGAAATCTTTTTACCTACATCTTTTCTTTGAATATCTCGTTGTAGATCCTGCATTGGTTATGATATGTTTTAAAGCAGATTTTATTTTTCGTAACTTATAAACTTCCTGATATTAAGTTCATAATAAAAAACCTCATTCGATAAGTGTTTACAAGACTACTAATTATTCTTACATAGTGTAAATTTAGCACAATTATAGTAAAAATGAAACATGATATAAATTGCAGATAACATTATTTCCTTATTTTCCCAATAATCGCTTGTTAAGGATTAACTTTTACTGGGGTTTTTTTTATATATTTAATTTAATTAATTTTAGTTATTTTAAAAAGATACAAGAAGTTTTAACTAACTGGTGAAATGGTAAGTTTCTTTCATTATGATTTAAAAATTTAGTTATTTTCAGAATTTCCAATATTATTTATTTTTTTATTCGAATAGCTTCACAGCAAAGCATTTAGTAACTTATCTCAGGTAAATAACCCTGATCTTCCTTCATTCGCGTTAAGATTTCTATAATTATTAGGTAATAATAGAATTAAAATCCAAGAATGTCGTAAAAATTAGTTTAATTTTTTGTTTTAGTTTTCTTATTTTAAAGTTCTTATATTTAAAAAAAAAAGTATAGAAAAAAATATTTTTATAAATGCAGTACAATAATAATAATGATAATAATATATAAAAATCACTTTTAGTAATGCTTATCTCATTACGTTTAAAACGATTCTGTAGTGGGACCTCCTTTCTTCGATGACATTGAGATTATGTGTTTTCCCGAATTCTCAAGAAATTTTATTTCTGTGAATGCCTTACTCTCACGTCGAATAACAGTTAGTTCCTGAAAGAACTTGATGCCTACTTTCCGTAAGTGTGCTGTTTATTATATGCAAATTATGCAAAGATCTACTCATTGGTTCAACGTTATTAGGAGACATGAGCACTAGGACGACGACTCAGGGAGTCAATATGGAATCCTGATTGTTAATATATTTCATTTGAAAATTAAGCTAAAAAGAATAGAATTCTGAATATTTAACTTTTTAATATTTAAACTTCTATTCTTTTAGTTCTAGTCTCTACTAACAGTTTAATTATTATACCAGTGTAAAGCAAGTAGGTTCGCAGAGTTAAGGCTCCTCGTTTCGTGATGAACAGGATTCTGAATATTACACAAGATTTATTTAAAATTTTTCTCATTCCCTCATATTGTCATATCTTCCGTTCATTAATCAAAGTCGTAGAACAGTGCTGATTACAGAATAAAAATTGTATTATTTAGAGTAACAGGTAACGGATATAAAATTGTAAGTAATCGATATCATCAAAATAGCTTTTTGTTAATTGGGAATAATGATATAGAGCGAGGTATTTATATCCTATGATTGTAGTGATTTCTGTGTACTAGAGCATAGTTCAAGAGTTTACTCGTATATTTAGAATATTGAACAATGAAAAAAGAATATTTATAATCATAAGTAATTCAAAAGCGAAAGGCAATTATCAATATTGGTTCAAGAAATGTACAATAATGTAAATGTACAATTCAGTATTGCTTCAAATTTCTTTGATGCTTTTGATTTATTAAATAGTCAGTCTCCCCAAAGCCCTTAAGAATTTAATAAATAAAAAATTCATTAAAATCTTTATTTTTTTTTCTTAGATATTCGGTAAATCAAAATCACAATCTATTATTGATTGTGAAAAATCAATAATGTTAATAAAAGGTTTTAATCTCTTATCCGATACTACAGTTGTTGATCTCATAGCGATGCTGACTTTACGAATGCTATAAAAGTATAATGGCTACTTGGATTGCTTTATAGCATGGTGATATCACTTCCTGACATTACAAAGAAGACAGATGACTCCTATACACTCACGTTCACTATTGTTAAAGTTGCTAAGAATAATCTTTTCTGTAAGAAAACAAAAACCATTGAGATCAAAATCTCAGTACAAAATTTCCTTGACCATCTTTACACTACGCTTAACCATAATTAATTTTCTTTAGAAAAGTAGGTAGCCTATTCAGAAGATTAGAAGACCACATTTTTGTTTGATTAGAATGTCATTTTTTTATTATTAAATGTTCTCCAATTATTTTGCTTTGCTGTTAAATTACACATAGAAATTCATAATTAGTAAGAACACTATAGTATTTAAGAAAGAATTTATAAACAGCAACAAATACAGAAGAAAGGTAAATTCTTTCTTAAATACTATAGTGTTCTTACTAAGTTGTTATCAAGTTGAAAGTATATGGTTAAAACTTCTTTTATTCCAAAATTGGCATTCAAAATCGAAGATTTTTAAATGGTCGCCATTTTGTTTTGAAGTGTTAAATGAATAATTTTGCAGGAAATACACTTCTCACTTTTACTATTGACTTTTTTCCCTTCAGTAATCAGTTACTCAGATTGGTGTGCAATAGATAAACGCAAGGTTGGTCTTTTGAAGATGTTATTCTCCAGTCAACAACTTACTTTTATGGACACTTATATTGCTGTTATGCAAATTGAGTGGAAACTCACCTGCTTAATGTTAACAGGAAACAACATTTCGTACAATACAAATTATATATATCTTAAATTATATATATACTTAAAAGATTTATGGGCAAACAAAAGATCTGTAAGTTTATCGTTCACTCATCAAGAAGTTTTAATTGGTAAAGTTATTTAAATAAATAAGATATTCTAAGTCAATATTGGCATAAAATATTTCAAGATAAATATCTAGAGAATAATCACAAATTTCAAATTTTAGCACTATAGATTATAATTAATAATTTTGTATAGAAAAAAAAAGATTGAAATACTTATTCATGACTTAAATTATATACGAAAAGAGTTACAAAAAAGGAAAAACATATAAAAAAAGGGAGTTCTTAATGGAATTTCAGGATAGCATTATTTGGAGATCATTATCTCACATCATCTAAAGGAATCTAGAAGTCGACACTCTGCTGATGAACGATAACAATCTCGAAACAGTACTGTACAGGGATCCTATTACGTAAGCAAGATTGATGCAGACTTCGCACTATTTCATTTATATTTAACTTACGATGACTGAAATCCTATTGATGTTGGTAAAATCGTTTTAAATATTATATAATCCCCAATTGATTGCTAAATTACTGAAAGGATCTATTATGGACTCATTTTCTGTTTGCAAATTAGTTAAATAAATGGTAGGCCTAACATTAATTTTTTCTTTTCGTCTCTTAGGCCCTGATATTCATTGCTTTACAATTTTGTAAAAGTTAGAATTTCCTAAAGTTTTTGCAATTGTTGGTAATGAATTCAAATTTTTTTATTTAAAATATTAAAAAACAAAGAAATTAAGCTGGCATTCATTTTACTGAGAAATTCAACGTTTAGAAGTTGCAATCAACGTTGAACAGATGCCTTCTCAGCTAGGAATTGGAAGAATTTCTTTCCGCTTTCACACAAATAGTCAATTCTTATAAAATGGAAAGATATGCAGATTCTTTGAAAAATGTTGGCTGATTTTAATTATTTTTAGTTTACTTGTAACACTATTGTTATTTACAGTTGGATTGTAAGAATTAAACGCAGAATGTACTTCTTTATCGTATGGAAGAAGTTAAATTTTGTTCTGTATCTTACATAATGAAATATCGTCTGCACGTTCAAACTTGATTCATGGCAGCAAAGGAAGTATATTTAAATTTATGTTATTATTACTTTTTTTTTTAACTTTGTTTTCTAGTTAATTTTCCCGCTTATTTAATCTGCAAGAAAAAAACTGAAAGCATGGCGGTTTCTTAATATCAAGTCTTTACAATTTCGAAGGAATTCATAATCCTTTCATCCACCGCTCCTTTTACAGATAGAACTACTGCTCTTTTTTTTCTTTCTTTCTTCTCTTCTCTTCGTACAAGAAATGAAAAAGCATTTGCCTTTGGGTGCTGGTGTCTGGTCATCCATTCTTCTAAAAGAGGCCTGACTGACTGTCTGGTTGCAAGCAACTTTCACAATACATGGTTTATGAGTAGCGTTTTTGTTGATCGCCAAAGTATAAAGCACTACACAAAAATTACAATAAAGGCACCATTTAACCCTTTTCCATTGCTTCTTTCCCGGTAACCACCGAGGAACGCTACTAAAAACATTTTCTAACTACAGCGATAATTAAGCTAATTTCTAAAAGTAATTAATCTATTGTCA
>JAFIDM010000002.1:66955603-66995361 GCA_023159025.1 Thereuonema tuberculata
TGACTCCTTTACTCATTGGTTCATTAGCTCTTGCGCGTCAAGGCCTTGGCTCAGACCCAACGCTGTTGTTTCGGTCACAGGAAGACGAAGGAAAAAAAAGAAATCAACAAGACGCACACAAACACACATGTCATCCTTCATTCAGGTGACATCAGACGACTGGGCATTGGACTCGCCACTCAACGCCCACAACCAAATTCGAAATAAAGTGAAAACTCAACAAGTTTTTTGAAAAAAAAAATTGTTAAATGATTGATGTTGCTGTAAAGAGAAGAAAGCTGCAAAACTGGCAAGAGAAAATGCAGAAACAAATCAATGTGGTAAGACCTTGACAACGAAGTTTTAAAAATATTGGCCTCTGCCACAAATAGCACTCGTGACATTCAGAAGAAGCCATTATTGATTTGCTTAGAAAATAATAACCTTACGATATCTATGCACGAATCCAATGTTGGGAATTATTGTAGTCTCTTGATGAATTCTAAAAAAAACCCCAATCGATTAGAAAATTAAAAGCTTACTTTTTTATCGTTATTGTATAATATACAAGCTTACACAAGAGCTTTTGTATTTCTGAAAATTACTTTAAAGAAATCGTTTTTCAAATTATACGTTTGCCAGTAAAGTACTTAAATTTAGTGATTTTCGATACGGTATTAATTGGAATTAATTAATTAATTGTAATTCTTTTTAATATTAATTAAAAAGAAATATAAAAATATGCCTGCAGATATCTTAATATCTTTCGCCAACTGAACTATTCCTGTTATTGTTGATTTTTATAAATAAACTCATCAATAATTTTTTTTTGTTTTTACCATAAGTAAAATCGTAAAAGCTTTGTTTTTAATTTTACATTTAAATTTTACATTTTAAATATCTTCATTACTTTCAATTAACAAATCTATATTATTAAACGATCAGGTTGTGTGTGTACGTTCGCAACAATTGAAGTTCGCACGCGGGTTGCCAGGCAACGTCAACTCAACTGCGCAAATTTCCGACAGTTACACATGGATTTCAATATTATATTGCAATTTAAACTTTAATTTATTTTTAATTTTAGTTTTTAGTTTACTTAATGTAATTTGTGCTTTTCAAGAAATAAAATTTTGTTTACCTTTACTTATGGGAGGAGGACTGTATTACGTAGCCGTCTAGTATTTAATTAATATAACAATTTTGGACTTTTGCAGAGATTAGGGATTAGTATTCTTAATATCCAATCACATTCTGCAGTTTTAAAATTAAAATGGGTTTTTGAAAGTAGGCTTAATGGCTCGAAAGAAGACAGAATGAAATAATGTCATTCTTATTAGAAATTCAACACACGCCATTTTGTGTTGGTTTTTTCATTTTTTAAATACTACCTTGAATTCTAAAGAATAAAAGCATTTCATTGAATAAACATAAAGGAAGTTGAAACATAATTTTGTTTATATATAAACAATGGAGTTAAAGAAACGAAATTAATCGGGATGAAAATAGACATGCAATTTAAGGAAAATTCAAGATCACAGAGCGCTCACAAACATTAAGAAGGAAGAAAGGTAAAAATTATATTAAAAGAAACTAAATACACAATCACATACAGTAAACAATTTTAATATTGCTTATAACGCTCTTAACATAAAATCGGAAGTAAAGAATTCTGATGATTAACGATAAACTTTAGCTGAATCAAATATTTAACGCCCTTCATGTGGTTTAATTTTATTCGTAGCTCGCTAAATCTAACGAGATCGTTATCTTTTACATTATTAATACCAGATCGAACTATTTCTTAACATTTTCATTGAACTGCTTTATCCTGAAGCGCCTTTTACAAAAGCGTCTTCATTTCAGACTTTAAATAAAATCATGTCTATTTAACGAATATGATTTTTATTGAAAGATTTTTTTTTTCAGCTCTTGTAAAATAGTTAACATTAACTAGTAAATCTTTCCAAGAGCAGTAGGTGTTGAAGAAATGCGGAAATCAGAACGAAAAATTTAAATGTTTGAGGTGATCAACAGGATAAGGGATAATATCAAGAAACTTCAGTTTTCTAGAATCTTCGAAGCCTTTAGGCCTTCTTTATTTACGAAGTACAATATGTTATCAATCTGAGTGATTGGTAATATTTACTTAGTGGTGTAAGTCAAATACGGTTGCACAAAACATTTGCATACGATAACAGTAAGCAATTCCGACAGCTATCATCACTGTAAACACAAATCCCACTATTAAGCAATGTATGAATTTGCTTTACTTTTAACTTTTGTTCATTTGAATTTCCTGTTCTTGCGATCATAGCTATTAATATTAAATAATATCAAAATGTTCCATGTTTATGATTATAAATAGAATTATTAATGCGGAATAAATAAATAAATAAATAAATCACGAATACTGTTACTTTCAAAATGTTATTTATAGTTTTAAATTAATGTCAAAATGGGAGAATTGTTTTTCATGTTCTCGTTTGATGCAAGGACCAATTTCCGAATTAATAAAAACTTCAGAAATACTGCTTTAATACTCGTGTTTATATACAGTATTTTAAAACCAAACAATAATGACTTGTATCCTTTTTGAGAATTAAAAGTTATTACATTTCTTGTATTTTAATCTACAAACTAGGCCATCCCCGTGTCTCCCCCTGGTATGAGATAATGCAAGAAGAATCGATTCCAAGCGGTTATGGCAAAAAGTGATATTTTATTTGTTTTTGAATGAATTCATTATTTGATAGCGCGCGAACAAATAGAATAAAAGTAGGATTGGATATTGGGGGACCAGCAGTTGTCCAATGGTTAGCGTTCCTGACTGCGAGAACGAAGGTCTTCGGTTCGAATCCCACGCAAGGCGAAAAAAAAAAAAAGAAAATTTTATAATCCGACTTTCTCAGTAAAGGGAAACTAATAATTAACAATTGCGCGGACAGACAGAGAAATAAAAGATTTTAGTCATATAAATTACAATAGTTAATCTGCAAATATTCTGTTATATTTTAGCTTTAGTGTCCCTCGTTCATTTTTTATGCCTTTTCTATAATTTTTACACAATTTTTTACCAAAATCGTATTCAGAAACTCCGTTAAACGAGATCTTTGCACTTACTATATTCTTATTTCTTTTAAAACTCCTAAAAATATGTTTTTCAGTTAACGAAGCAACTATTGACGCATTTAATAAAAACATCAACTCAAAACAATACTACCATTTCCTAAATTTGATTTATGTGTCTGTTAAAATGACAACTTAATTACTGCAAATTGGTTTCTTTACATAATCATGTGTCTATTTATTTTTTTCCCTCGTAAACTGATTTTCCCAAAAATGTCGAACGCAATTTTATATTTAATTTTTTTTTAATATTCATCTCCACGTGATTCTGTCATCACTCCAAATGCAAATGGACCAGATTTCCCATTATTAACCCTAATCTCCCAAACAATTTACCTTTTTTTTCTATATCTCCGTAATGGCACTTATACATGAAATCCAGACACCAGATCTTATGGTCATTTGCTTTACTTGTCTTTCCTCATTCCAGTTTTTTTCATTCAAAGTATGTACGAACGATTCAATTATAATAATGGACTCTCTAATATGTTCCGTGACTTCTGACTTTTTTTATATTCTTATCATAAATCATTATAACTTTTAATTGCTTTTATATTTTGTTTTGTTTTTTTAGTCTTTTTGGATCTAGATCAAGATGAGTCAAGAGATATATATGTATAAGCTATATACATTAATATAATTCGACAGTAACGGATTAAGGGGGGGTGGGGGCAAAAGGGGGCAACTGCCCCGGGCGGCAAAATGGGATTGAAACAGTTATTTATTATTGCATTAAATAGTGAAAAACAGTTATAGGGGCGGCGTGGGGCTGACTTGCCCCCCCCCCTTGATAAATTTCCTAGATCCGGCACTGTAACTCGTATTAATATAACTCGATTTTTCTTAACTCAAATTGCAGAAACTATTGAGCTAATGCCGAAAGATGAAACTCCCAGAATGCAACGCAGATTATAGATTTTCCTTTCCTGGCCGTTCACTAACATTCAAATAAAAGAGAATCGACCTCTTCTATTTGAATGTTACCGAACGGCCAGGAAAGGACAATCTATAATCTGCTTTGCATTCTGGGAGTTTCATCTTTCGGCGTGAGCACAATAAAAGTCTTCTGTTTCAATAATTAATTTGAATTAAGTGTAAAATAATTATAATAACAGCGACATGATGCGGTAATTTAAGTAACTAAATAGCTTATAAAAACGCAATAGTTGTTGGACTTTTTTGTTAATAAAGGAAAATAAATAAATAAACATCCGTGTTATTATTCATTTCCGTTCAGCATTCAATCTATTAATATTAAATGTAAAGTAATATCAAATCTAATGAAACTGTTTTAATGTGCAGGTAAAAACTAATTAAACATTGAGACCATAACACCTACATTAACAATTAAAACAATGCGATGTTTCAAAGTTCCAGTATTCGAACTTTTTCGTCAGGCAAAGAAAACAAAAAGGAATTTTAAAAATGCTGGATTGACATGTCTTTCACTGCTATTAGTGAAATGAAGTAAAATCGCCTTTGTACAATATTTTCTTTTAAGTATTTAAAAACTTTATCTCTTAATACTGTATTTTACAGTATAGTATACTCTCGATATCTCGAACCTTCGCTATCTCGAAAACCTTGATATGTCGAAAAATTACTTTTCCTCTTGATATTACATATTCATCTAATGTTAATTTTAATTCTTATGTCGAAGAGTTTTCACTCAAACCCTTGTTATGTCGAATATTTTTCGAAGTAAAAGAATTTTTCCGGAAAAATTGCCGTTCAGTTGTGTCGAAGCAAATACAGGTATTTTTTAAGAAATTCTAGCAATGTAAGTTCATTGTATTTTACTAATTCTTTTCAATTTAATGTAATTATTTTCGACTACTTTTAAAAATTAAAATTATCATTACTGTATTTAGACGTATTATCAACTATCATTACATATTTATACTTATTCTCAACTATCAAGACTCTAATTTTTAGAATATTATTCCGTATCTTGTGTTTTTACGTGAATTTTTATGTTTTGGTTATGACCTTGTTATCTCGAAAACTCGCTATCTCGAATTTTTTTTAGCGTCCCTTCGACTTCGAGATATCGAGAGTATACTGTATTTTTCGAAAAAAATTTTGGAAGACTACAATTAGTCAAGACATGAATTGTTGTAACATATCTTATTTTTTACAAAAATTATAAATTAAAAAAAAAAACTCCTTTTATTCGTATTTACATGTAAATGTATGTGGGTGTTTTTTGTTCATAAATTTCTGTTCATTCTTAATATTCAGAGTGAAAGAAATGTTTGGAACCTTTGAATTACAGCTAAAAAATAAAACAAAATGAAAACTTTGTTGTTTTTTTTCACCGGCATCCTCTTCATTTTAAAATCGCGCGATAAAGAAAGGAAAAAAACATAAAGAATGTGACTGAATTTTTCTTCGTGAGAGTCTATTAGTCCCGCTGTGTTTGTATGTGCGTGAAACTTGGACTATTACATTCAGAAATAGAGGGAAAAAAAAATACTACAAAGGATGATTCTTTAATCCCAGAGTGAAGCAAATTCGTCTGACAGATGAGAGAGTTTTTTTTTTTTCATTGAAAAATATATTCACTTTTCTTTTTTTAAGAGTTTCTTTTTCCCTCAGTGTAGCTTTCTGTCTAGTTTATGATTTATATTAGAATAGCTACTGTATTTGAATTTAGGATAACATTAAATTAGATAAAAAAAAACAAGGAAGGAATGCTATTTTTTTTTTTTTAGTTCGGGTTCTTATTCACTAAGATTCCATAGTATAAAAAAATAAAATATTTTTCCTACATGACAGAATAATTAGCGGCACCTGGAGATCTTAAAGGCGAATTCTTTTTGTTGCTTATTTTCTTTGCTAGTTCCAATTGTAATGGTTATAACTTTCCGAAACTTAATTAGTTTTTCAGACAAAGCCCTTTTCATTGCTTCTTTATCAAAAGAAATGAGCGAATTGTGTTGTAGGATGCAACTACAAAATGAAAAAGGCATTATAGAAGCCTTTATTCAGATCCTATAATTTTTATGTATATTGTAACACACTAATGCCATTGTCATTTGCGTGAATGGTATCCATCTTTAATCTTTTTACACATTCCACCTACCTGAGGAGACTTCCCATCAATAAACATTCAAAATATTGATCGATACCGGAATCTGCTGTGCTGAGTTAGTCGATAGGCGCCGTTTCCCATACATGTTCGATAGGGTTCAGATTGAGATTGTCTACCAACGATTCCGTTTCTTCGCATTCACATTAAATACATCTTGTTTAGAAGCATCTTACTATATGCTTCACAGTTTAAAGCATAACTGCACATAAATAAAGATTCACTGAACTGTTTGTGGTTTTATTTATGATACAAGGAATACAAGATAGACTATTTTCTGATTTCCTCACCATTGGATTCGACCCAATTCTACGGCTCAGTGAACTCAAAAGACTTATGAACAAAATAATAATTCAGCAATATAACAGCCTTTCACATTAAAACCATCAAAACATAAATTAAGAATAAACTCCATACGATTGAAACAAGCGTTGATCCCGAGAACATCATCTAAGAACTCTCGGGATGTAAATTGAACTAAAATGCTTAGACAGATCACATGTATTTGATGTCCTCCAGTTCTTTTAAAGGTAAGCGAGAAAACAAGACAGAACGAAAACTTGTCACTGGCTTTCGATTTGATTTATCTACTTCAATCTCCACTTCAATAATGGACTCATGTGTAAAATAAAGCCATGAAATATTCAAAAGGTTCTTTTTACTTATCCATTATCGGTAATTGTGTTTATGTAAGTTATCAAGAACAAAACAAATAAAAGTGAATACCCAGTCTCAAAGTTATTGTTATGTCCCAATTAGAGATTTTACGAGTTTTACAATGTAATCCATCCCTTTCTCAGCAAATACGAAATGGAAATATCGAATTCTTAGTTGAATGAACTGTTTATGAACATAGCAATCTTAATATATAAAAATGAATGTTTCTTTGTTTGTTTGTTTGTCCCGTATACGTTCCTATACCATTCATCAGATTGCCATGAAACTTTGGTGAGTTGTTGGGCGCACGCCCGCGAAGGTTTCTGAATTAGTAGAACCATTTTGCAATATCTGATGCGCGAGGCGTTTCAACAAATGAGTGTGTTTCCGGTTTCAACGTTTGCAGTTTCCGGTGTGACTTGCATTTGCAATGACCATCAACAAAGCACAGGGACAATCGCTACAAATGTGTGGACTAAATTTGGAAAATCCATGCTTCACATATGGACAGCTGTATGTAGCTTGCTCACGCGTTGGAAAACCTTCTGATTTATTCGTGTATGCACCAGACGGAAAAACAAAAAATATTGTGTATCCAAAAGCACTTCACGAAACAGAAGTAAAACACAAACACTTTCTTTCTTTGAGAGGCATTGTAACGCAAGCCGGGTACAGCTAGTATTGTATATAACGCTACAAGATAATACGACAATGTATTGCGAAAATACAACTTTTGTTTAATACATTTTATTATTTAAGTAACATTGTAGTAACATTAATAAATTAGAATATATTAATTTTAAAGCTTAATTAAGTTTTATTGTTCATTAAACTTATTTTACGAATTCAATTTATTTATTTTTTTTAATTTATATTTTTAATGCCTTGTTGATGAAATACTTAACATTCAGTTTAAATCATTTAAAAGTCAAACGTTTTAATCTAAACATTTTTTTAAATAGAATTGCATAAAAATAAGCTTTTCTTTAAAATGCTATGAATTTGATTTGTCGAAGTTTCAAAGCAAACTTTAAAATTGTTAGTTAATTGATAGTCGACATGATTTGACGAAAGTTGATTATTAGGTTTAAAAAAAAATCGATAATACAAATAAAAAAAAAAGCATAGCAATTTTCTAAGGTCCGGATTTAATTAGAAAAACTATCGGCGGCACTCTTTTGATAATGAATCCTGAACTCAGACGTAATTTGTTTAATATGAATAGACTCCGACAGGTCTATTCTAAGAGACACCAAACCCAGATATCATTGACAGCTGTTAATAATGTACTTTTAAACTAGATTCCTGCTCTTTTTTTTTCCTCTCCATTGGCTTAAATTCTCCGTAAATTAAAGGAAACGGCATCTAACAAATCTACCATTGATCGATTAAGGCTAATAATGGCAGACACGAGTAGGACGAGTTCCCACGGGGCATCGAACGGGTGTAATTAGACTGAAACAGTATAATTCAAATATTAATTTCAACAAGTTTGCACCTGTCGATTGCTTATTGATGGCACTCAGTTTACATTACGACGTGATGGGTCACCAGCTCCAGACACAATGGACTGGTTTGTTTGGCTTTGGTTTTTTTTTCTATATCGTATAAATTAAATCGATATAGATTTATGAGAGTCGTTTTTTTTAATCCACTTCCAGATTTTTTTATTAATATGAAATTAATATTATTAATTTTATTAATATACTAAGAAAATTTTTATTAATATCTAATGAAAATTTTCTGATTTAGGAGAACTTACTTAGTTTTTATTAGCAGAACGTAGAATTTATTTAATATAATACAAGATTATATTGTTTATGAGATTTCTTTAAAATATTGCCCTTAGAATTTCTTTTGTTATTATTTTATTTTTTTTTTCGTTTTTTTTAAAGTCATGGATACAACATAAACGAAAATCAACATTGCCTTTTTTAAAAAAATTTATAATATCTGATCATCGGAAGCGCAGTGGTACCTCAAGAGAAGAAATGAACAATAAAAAACTCACTAATGAAAAATTAGTGAAAAAATTCTTGTGCCAACCGTTCGCCGGCCTCAATGAATTTTTTTAAAGCATAAAAATTGAAACTGCGCATTTGAATTATTAATAAACAACAATATTGTTTGTAATGTCTGTTTACACAAAGTATAAGAAATATTACATTTCCCAGACAAAATAAATTAAAATACGAAAAATACTTACAAGGAAATAATAGATTGATATTTAACATAATATTAGCGTCTAAATTAATTAAAAAGTCTACTTAAAAAATCAACAACAATAAATAAATAAATAAAAAAGTTTGATCAAAGTTGGAAGAATAATAGTTATCTTGTTAACACATCAAATTAGCACATTAGTTATAAATATTTATTATTACTATTATTAGTTACAATTATCAATCATAGCAAAATTGAAACCAATTGGTAAATTGCTTCTGAAATTTTCATTTGAATTTTACCTTCTTTATTTAGTAAAAAACTTCTGAAACTTTTTGTTTTACACCGCACCCTTTTTCATCTTGAGAAGGACTATTAGCAGATTTCTAGAAATTTCGCAATATGTCTTAAAGATGAACAGTAGTAGGGTTTTATTTTTAATGTGAGTTTAACGTCATATAAAGGAATTCTAAAATTTAAAGTTAGCGAAAAACATTAGCGAAAAAGAAACATAATAAAAATAGAAGCCATTTAAGGACCAGCCCAATTTACGTTCATCATTAAAATAAATCACATAATTATTAGTCTATCGTATTTCTTTTCAACATGAGAACTCGCCTTTATTTTCCCAATTTCAGTCTCCTTACGCTGAAACATATCTCTTTAAGATTCTTACTCTATCTTTACATGATTCTTTTTTTACTTCATTAAAAGTAGTCCTATTTCTTTAAACAAATCTGGCTTTCCAAAATATCATTTGAAAACTAGAAATATTCATTAACTTTTCTTCAAAATCAGTTTCAAGCAAAACAAAATTAAACTAAATTTTTTATTGTACTGCCCTTTCTTTCCTGTGAGGAAAGAAATTAAACGAATTTGCCCCAGTTCTGTTAAAATGAACTACTGTATGTGTAGTGGTCAAACCTAAAGATCACAAAAACGTGATGTTTGTTCCATTTCACTTAGGATCTAATGTTGAACGGTTGATTCATAGAGTTGAGAATTAATAATCCTATTTATGTAATATATACCATGAGAAGAGTTACTGTCCAAAACACATATTAGTAAATGCAGTAAAATAAAGAGATTCTGGTGTTAGAATATTCAATACCTATTAAAGCAGGATTTGTAGAAGAAACCATGAAAACTTAAGAGTTACAGGAAAATGTTAAAAAATCCTTCTTCTAATTTCAAACATTTCAGCTCCCCAATATCAGCTTATTCTACGACATATTTAAACAATACGTTAACTATATAATCACAGTTGATCCAGCTTTTATTATTGAATGGAGTTAACAAAACGAAACTGTCGAGAAAAACTTCTAAGCAATTTTAATTTCAATAAAATGTTATCCTAAAAGTAACTTAATTAAACACATAAGTAGTTTCAGTGAATTAGTAATTTTTAAAAGATTCACATATTAACACAGTTATATTACGTAAATATTTCATCAAAAGTTGTAGACTTTTTGTTTTGTATGAGTTCATTTCAGTTTTTATCTTTAGCATCTTTACTTTTTTTCATTTCACGAAGGACTTACAGGACTTTACAACTTTGTATGATGCCGCAAACAAATAGTTCCAATTTGAAACTTATTATAGAGCTAATTATTCGTAGATTTATAGAATCTTAAATATTTCAAAAGCCAATCTTTTTTTTTTCTTTATTTTTATTTATCTATTCGAATTTTGAATTTGTTTTCCACCAATCACAGAACAGGGAATTTTAGAACAGTGAAAAGTGAGGAGGGGGAAGGATATATTATAGCATTTAAGTAAATCGTCTGAAGGAAGAAAGCGAAACAAAGAATAAGTCAAAGATTGCTCACTTGTTAGTTTTAAATGATCATATATCTGACTTTTGAGATTTATTCTAATAGGAATTACCATTGAAAACAGCCATCGTTGTTGTACAAGTCACAGAACTTTATAATTTCGTTTAGCTCAAAGACAAAACAGGAAAATGAATGAAAACAGAGGTAATGCATCATTAACTGGAACTGATGTGTTCTCCATGATCGCTTGTTCAATCAACCACAGCTAACTATTACAATTCCTTGAATTAAGTCTCGTGAAATTGAGTATAAACCGTATTAGGCATAAGTGATTGGAGAAACGTAAATCGCATGATTGGTTCCAACAAAACGTAGAGGGGAAAAAAATAAGAAAACCTATATTTTCTTGTCTGTTGTAAGGACCGCTGACATGAAAGATCATAGTAGGTTACGTCTACTTAAGTGTCTGCGATTTCTGGCACTGTTAAACTAGGAACCGTATAATTTCGTTACAGTAAGAGTTACACAACAGGAACCTTAGGAATTTCGGTAGAACCTAGCAAACGGCTCGGATTCCTTTGTTGAACATTTAATAATACGTTGTGCATTGAAGGTACCATTTTAGGTTCACTGAATTGTCCGAAGATAATATGGTATTGCCATTGTATATCGTTCCTAGTCTACTCCCAATTTCTATATGATTAAGTTATCGAAAGACGCTGATCGTCTGCTATTAAGAACTCAAACTACCAATTTCCATTTCAACCGTAATACTTGTAATTTTAGAAAATCAAAGAGCTGACTTCCTCTTCTACTAAAAGAAGATCTATTTACTGATTGAATTAATTTTTTGTTCTGAAATCTAGTTCGGTGTATGGAAAAACTCTTAAACCTCGTTCTGAATATTGCTAATACTTTACATGTTTTCATTGATATTCATATATCTTATTCTTTTTTAATAATTTGAATTTTAAGAAAAAAATTGTAGTAAATATTGATATTATTTGATTCATTCATGAAGTTTGTAATTTTACAATTTAACTTATGTTATATTAAAGCTTAAATACTTTCTGCTTTTTGCATTTCTGTTGCTTAATAAGCTTTAAAGTGATGTAAGTTCATCTTCTTCATCCACTTAATCTTCTATCTAAGTAATAACAAACTTTATTTCATTGCAGTGAAAAATTGATCATCTGGCTTAGAATATCTGCTTTCATTTAATGTTTCAAGCAGAAGTTTGTGTTAATTGCTATATAAAAGTTTGACAGTCTCATATCCATTTATGTGTCTTAATCCCTTCAATTCTAAAATTTGTCTTAATTTTCTTTCAGTTTCGGTCCATTCGACAGGATATTCACTTCTGCTAACCTATATGTTTTCCCAGGAATAATCCTTCATTTGCTGAATTCTGCATTTACCAATTCCATCGTCTAATCTTTCGTTTTCATCCAGATCCAAGCTTTTAATTCCATCCATCTATCCACCTTTTCTTGACTGCTTCTAATTCTTTGGAATTGAGTTTCTTGCAGTACCTCTATGGTCTTTTCTTGTAAGTCCCTTTTAATTTCATTTTCGTTCTTTTTATGGCAAGTCTGGTTCATATTTCACCCATTTAAGTCTTTCTGTAATTCCTAAACGCATTTCTCCATTTTTCTTTGTAATTGATATTTGACTCTTCTTGCTAAGAGTCTATGTATTTACCAAGAAGAACTGTCTTCCCCTGCGTTCTATGACACCCATCTTTTACAAAGAAACATTAGGCCTATTTCCATTTTCACTTCCATTTTCTTTATCCTGAACCTTTGATTGTTTTTTTTCTTGAATGACTATGGTTAAATAGTTTATTTTTTGTAGACTACAATATTAGAATATTTCTCGGCCGTTATAATGATAGTGTTTGTTAAATTTTGATGGCATTATAATCCATCTAGGCCATTACAAGAAAACATAACAATGTGTATACATAGAAATGTGAGACGCAATATAATATGTGAAGTCCTTTATTCCAAATTACGCAGTGTTAATGAGTATCCTGCAGAGGATCACAAATAAATTTAAATTTATTTAAAATAATAATAATAATAAAACAAAATAAACACTGCGTTTTTCCTTTGCAAACAAAAGATGAGATTTTTTTGTTTGTACATAGATCCATCCGTTTGCATTGTTCTCATTAGACCGTTATTTTTTTATTTAAAACCTGTCTTCCTTGTTTGTAGTTGGTGTAAATTTATTTCTGCTTGGCACAGAGTAATAATTACAGCTCGGAAGGCGTTATGGAATGGAGTTCCCAGTGAACTCGCACCTGTCTTTATCATCGCCGAGTAGCTATTTGATGTTCGTACGGGTGACATTCATTCAACCTTTTCGAACTCTGAACTCTCCCCGCATTACGCGCAAGAAATAAAGCTTCATTACCCTCGTCAGCTGAGAAAGGAAGGGGCGTGGAAAAGTAAGCGCCATACAGAATCAGCTGTGGTTTCGTTTCCGCTTTTATCAACTGTTTTCCTGCAATTTTATTATCGTAAACACTTCCCCTCCCCCTCTGAGCACAATGGCTTCGTTATCAGACTCCATAAAAATAACATCGTTCGGTGAAAGAAACATCGTTTAAGTGACTCTGAAATGGTTGTAGGGAATTAATTCTAAGATAAAAATACATTCTCAGACGTTTTTGTTGAATTAACTTGAAGCAGATGTCTATTTTGGGATGTATATTTCTTAATTTAACTGTATGTGATTTGAAAAAAAAAATGGCGAAAAAGAATCTTTAAGAAACAAAATTTCAAAGTATTTAAAAAATCAAATGTAATTTTATTTAATAAGAAAACGCACATAAATAAAATAAATTAGCAGGCATATATATTGTCAAGCGCACGGCAAATTTGATGAAGATAATTTTATTCTTTTAATGTTCTGCAGCAACCAATTTACTTATCAACTTTCTTACAATTTGTTGGCTAATTTTAAAGGTAAGTTCTTGCTTTACTGAAGTAAGTAATTGCTCTACAATAATTTAAAATTTAATAAGCTTTTGATGAAATAATAATCAAAAAGCCATTAGCTGATTAAATCATTTTTAATGTAACTTGTTTAAGAGCTAATTAAATTCAATTAAAATTAAATTTACTTCATAATATTAATTTTAATGAATTCGACTTAATTAAATTGTTTACATTTTTATCTATCTATATTACTAAAATCTTTTATTTCTCTGTCTGTCTGTCCGGCGCAATTGTTATTTATTAGTTTCCCTTGCTGAGAAAGTCAGATTATAAAATTTTCTTTTTTTTTTTTCCGCCTTGCATGGGATTCGAACCGAGGACCTCGTACTCGCAGTCAGATACGCTAAATATTGGACTACTACTGGTCCCCCAATATCCAATCCTACTTTTATTCTATTTGCTCGCGCGCTATCAAATAATGAGTTAATTCAAAAAGGAATAAAATATCACATTTTTCCGTAACCGCTTGGAATCGAGTCTTCTTGGATTATCTCATACTTACCAGGGGGAGACGTGGGGATGGCCATAATTAAGTTAATAATGTGATTGTTAGGTAAGCGAAATTTTATTTTTAACTAATGTTAAGAGATAAATCTTTGGTCAAGAAATGAAAAGTGCTTTACTTACGAAAATTCTGTAGAAATGTCAAGAAAAAGACACTTTATTAATATTCAGGAAAAAACTAGACTAATCCTCATTTATTTCAGTATATTACTTGAGTTTCTATTCGATCAGACACTTCTTGTGCTCCTTATTTTTATGAAGGCCTCCTCCATTTCGGCGATGCATTAGTCTAATCTCCCAGAGTGATCAAGTTGATGGGGAGATATAGTTTATACCTGCTGCCAGATGTTTTGCAACAGATACTGAGGGGGTTTTCAAGGCCTTAGGAAACCGTTTTTGAATGGCTTCAAACCTGAAGGAAATGTGAAGAAGAGACTGATAAACACAGGAAAAGAGATAAACATCCATGCCTGCTCCGGGATTCGAACCCAGGTTCCGAACTATCAGCCTCGTGGAAGGCCATTCCGGAAAGACTATTCCGGAACTGCGCTACCTGATTTAAATTACTTAATAAAAGTAATATGATTATGCATTAGGTATACAAAGTATGAAAATTAGGTTACTATTTATTATGCCTTATAAATTTGAGATAGTCTAAGAGAGAATAACCATTGTATAGATTTTTCTTAACAACTTCTTAAAAATTTGTAAAACTAGATAAGCATAGAGTGAAACTGAAATATAATAAGGTATATAGTAGATATTTCCCATTTCTAACATACCATGAATTTTAAATACAATTAAATTTGTTTATTTCTTTAAATATAGAAAACTACAAATAAAATTAGAAATTCGCTAATATTTGCGAAATGAAATAACAAAATAATTCGACAATTTAATGCTTATAAGCACATTGTCTTATTGCAGTTTCCAAAATATGCTTTCTTTTTGGTATTAAAGAAAATTGAGCTTTTGTTTTGTTTTGTTTTTTTGTTGTTTATTTTAGTTGAAAAATACTTTGATTACTTCAATGGTTTCACTAGTTAAAATAATACTTTCTAAGGCATTGTAATTCTTTTAAAACTGTGTAGCTTTGTATTCTATCTATAATTACATCTGATGGAGAACGCGATATAGATTGATCACGATAACCTGACGATCGGAAAGAATCCCACATGATTATGACGTATCTGTTTTTCAGCCAATCACAAACAAGAGCGCCTCAAAGCATAGGTCTCTATTAATTTCCCCTCAAAATGTCAGCCCAGAGTAATTTACAGAGCAGTGCTCGAACAATTATTTTATAGGTTGAAGATTATTTCCGAAAGGAACTGGAAAATGGAGGATTAAAATTAAAACTAAATTTTTGTTTTTGCATTGTTTTATAGCTGTAACGTAAAATTCTTCGGAACCTCTGAGAGAGGCTAATGCTGACGTCATGGGGCTAGTGCTGACGTCGAATCTATCGTGGTCGGACTATAGCTTGAAAGTGTAAAAATGCGGATCGTAAAACACTTTACACATAATGTGTGTAGCTCAGTTACTATGTGGAAATAAACTTTACATTTGTGCTTTCTTGATACAGTATTCCCCCAACTATCACCGATTTGTTTTATCCTTAATTTTTAGCCACTTTAGTTTCATTAAATCATCGCGTAAGTATTAGAAACAGGTAAAATAAAAAAAAAGCAAAAAAAAAAAAGCTGTAAATCGAGTCTCTGGAATTTGTGCTATAAATTGGCTTTTAAATGAGGACAGGAAGAAATTGAGTTTGATGTCACCTTTTTTTTTATCTCTCTTCATTCATGATCAGACGATCTGTTTTTTATTATGAGTAATGAGTTTCTTTTAATAGACACCAGACGTCTCTCCTCGTACAATCCTTCCCTCGCCTTTTTTTTTTTTATCTGTTCCAAATTTGACAATGCAAATTGAAATAAAATCCCGGCTTTCTGTTTCACTCGTAGAAGCTCCTGACAGAACTTAAAACCTGTTTTCATTTTTTATTTGTATTTTTTTTTTTTTTGAAAATCATGAAAACCCATACACAGACATATTTGTAAATTAATTCCAAACGAATGAAAAATAATGCATAATAAAATTTTTATTTGTTGCAAATTGGTTGAAAATCCTGCATTTTTAAGTTAGGCCTAAGTCCGTTTTGCTTTAACAAAAATCTGAAGCACGCGCAAATAAAATGGATTAGCATAGGCCACGATATGACGCTTTTGTTGGACGCCATTAAGAGTTAAATGTTTCGTTTCTGTTATTTTTCTTTGTGAATTTGCTGATTCAAAAGATATTTTCACGCCCAAATTTCTCGATTGAAAATATGTAGATTGTTGCTTGAATATGCAGGTCATGTTTCAGGAGAACCCATTCACTGGTAGATAAATAGACACACATATAAACTTTGACTACTGAAATAATAAGCCTAAACTTTCCTTATCAAAGTAAGCTAGCGATACCAAAGATAAAAATCTTAAAATGGTTGTGGGTTTGTTTGTTTGTTTTCAACCTTGTTTTCATCTGGACGATTCTTAATTGTAAATACAAGAATCAAAAAATAACTTTTTCTCAATTCGTTTTTTTCCCCAATTTAACCCTAGTACTGTTGGATTGCTTGTTTTAAAGTGTTTTTAGTCTTATTTCCAATGGAAAATGGGGCTCGTCACATCAGTAAGTTTGT
Organism: Thereuonema tuberculata; assembly: GCA_023159025.1. Taxonomy (NCBI): domain Eukaryota; kingdom Metazoa; phylum Arthropoda; class Chilopoda; order Scutigeromorpha; family Scutigeridae; genus Thereuonema; species Thereuonema tuberculata. Next base: position 66,972,596 of record JAFIDM010000002.1, read on the forward strand.
GTGAGTGTGCCTTCATTGGCGTAGCGAACGAGGCGTTGGATAGGCGTTGTAACACTCCCCCCCCCCATACCATCCGAAAATGAAAGAAATCTAGAATTTTGGGACTTTTTTTTTGGTTGGAATGTTCATTGTTTATAACCCTCCCGCCCCCATCCAGAAAATAATAGCAAGTTTTTCTTTTCCTTTTTTTTTTGGATTGGACAATTATTTTGCATTCCAAAAATCCTGAAATACGCCTAAGACGTTTGTATTTCGTACAACGCTGTATGCATACAGTGGTTCAACAACTTTTGAACCGCTATGTGGATGTTCTTGAAACTTTGTATGCATATTCAAGGATTTGAGATAATCTAACTTTTATATTTGAAATCTTTTCCAAAAAAAAAGTCCTTACCGAAGAAGTAGCACGAGAAGGATACACAAATTTGCATAGAAAAACATTCAATAAAAATCTATCCTACTTAAGATCTCATTGTCTTCAATAATGAATATTGAATCCTTAATCCATTGCGCGTAGTTTGGTAAGAGTAAAATTAATCCGATTTAAATCATTTCAATAACTTTTGGAGTAGATTAGCTGAGTTTATTCTCGTGTAATGTTCTAGATATTTCTGCTTAAATTACCGTGATGTTTCCATCAACGAATTTTTATTCTCAAATCAACAAAATGGAATGACATCTCTCTCTCTTTTGAAAATATTTTTTTCAATGAAAACAAAAAAGTATAGTAGGTCCGAATTTACGATCTAGAAGACAGCTGATTGGTGGATGTCAAAAAGTGATACTCCCATTCTTCTGATAAATTATTTCCAGATTTAAAATCCTAATTGATAAGTTGAAGTTGAAAAACAGAATAAAAACTTCCGATGTATGACAAATTCGTTTTTCAAAGGATAATTAAAATTAGGCATATACTGTTGAGAAAACTGAGACAATAAAATGTTTATTCAATACCCTATCAAATAAGTAACTGCATTAAATTCAAACAGACGCAGATAGATGGCGTTGCTGTTAGTTCGAAGTGCTTCAGCGGCGTAATTTGAAACCGCGTAAAACGAGGAATTACTATAATCACCGTCGCTTTGTCAAAAAATCAAATATTTGGAAAGAAAATAAATAATTTTATTTATTTGTATTCACCGATGTAATTTCACGATTGCCTAGTAAATTAAAAACTTATTTACTGATTATTTAAAATAATAATAAAATTACTAAGAATTATTAAAGAATTCAAATTAAAGCTTTAACTGTAACGTATAATATAAAGTATAAAATTAGTATTATAACTAATACTAATCTTACTTACAATAGTTATGGTAAGTTTAATATTAGTTATTATAATTTTGTTTTTCTATTCTTTCAGTGATCAAAATTTCCATTTTAAGATTATAAAAAAAGACATTCAGAATGATGTAGGAGGTAATTAAATTTATTAGTTATAAATCGTTTGTGACATAAGAACTAACCTTAAGGACAATTGTGTCATCAATTGTGATAATAATTTTTTTCTTGCCCGATTGAGTAACTAGATCAGCACATCAGGCAACGTGAGGACTGTCATGTCTGCTCCTGTCATAATACAATCCTTCTTTGAAAAACAAAACAATATTTTACTAATTTCCATCCAATCAGGTGAATTTGTACTGGAACACTGTGATTTTAAAATTAGTTTATTCGTTATGCTCAACCGATTTGCACCAACCCGACAATTTACATTCGGAATTTACATTCGATTTTGGTTTGTTGATGTAATTTTGAAAACCCTTGCCAGTAATTTGCTGTTTGCTTCGTGTATTATGTGTTGTTTTTTTTTAATTCTTAATAATATCCCTGAATTACGGTTATTGTTTTTCGGTTTTAAATCAATTTCGGAAAATGCTTTGAAAATTTGTTCTGGAATGAGTAAATAATAATAATAATAATAAATAAAAAAAAAAAACATATTTACAAAGTTGGTTGTTGCAGGCTATGCAAGAAGAGAATGCACCTGCAAGAAGCAGGGCAGGCGGTGTCCTAAGGCCTCTCAAACGGGCTTTGAAGTTGAAACTAAAGGGGTGTGGCCGCCCGCTTGCAAATTTTTTTTCTTCCTCTCCCTCCTGTACCTCCGTTATCAGATTCATCCATCTCGGTACTTCATTCATTCGATGCAAAAAGAATAGGAGAACAGAACTTGAAAACAGCAGAGAGCAGAAGCCGAATTTGCATTGCATTCTAGTCGATTTCAATGACTGTTGCTCGATCTTTTTAAAGGCGAGGTTTATTTTTCTTTCTGTTTTTCTTCTTTCGTTTCCTTTTTTTTTTATTTAGTTCATGTGTGTGTCAATATTAAGGGTCCTTTGACACTCATCTTTAAGTCGCACAGGTAAAAAAGTCACCAAAGCTGCTGAACAAAGACCAATTGTTAAGCATTGTTTGTATTTCGTTCCATTCGTTTGCAGGGACTTTGAATCACGGTTCAGTTTCGTTGTAAAAGAAATATTCCTGAAAAAAAAAACCTAACTAAAAGTGTTTGAAAAACACAGATGAAAAGTTTTCAGACAATTGAAATTTTTTGCTGTAGGTACTTTGAGATTACTTTTACGATACATGTCCCTGAATACAAACATTTCATATGTAAATCCTAAACAGACATTAAGAAAACAAAAATTTAAAGTTCATCTTTAGATGCTAAATAATAACAATAATCAAATGGTGTAAAATACTTTTTTTTGGAAAAATAAACATATCCTCTTTTTTACTATTTTAAATATACTAAAAGAAACAAAGTTTTTTAGAAAATCAATTGTTGCTGACTTAACCTAGCCCATATCTCCAAAATATTAACCTTTTAACAATACAATAGCTGTAAATTGTGCTTCACCATAAATAAATGATACTGTATATATATATATATATATATATATATATATATATATATATATATATATATAAATAAATAAAAAAAAATCTACTTCATTACTGAGATATGTATGAGAAATAATCGAAATGGGCCATATTCTATACTTTATCCTAAAGTACTTTTTTATACTTTATCCATATTCTATACTTTTCTATTCCATATTTCTATACTTTTCGATACCTCGAAAATCATTCACACAAAGAAAAAAGCCAGGCTTTAAATCATTCCAATATCAAAAGAAACAATTGTATCATGTTACTTTCTAATTGTATAAACATTGCCAAAGGTTGATACAATAGTTATATAAATTATAAAAAAAAAATGTTTACGTGCAATAATAAATTAATCAAAGTCAACCATTTCTCCACCATATATTTACAGTTTAAACGATTAAAAACATATTTTAACTTCAATCGTATCACACACGTTAATTATTTTACAATATTTACACTTCTTAACTATGTTTCTGGTCTCTTCTGGAGACCAGAAACGTAAGTAAGTGTAAATATGTTTTTAATATTTCAAACATGGTATAGAAATGGTTGACTTTGATTTAATTTATTACAATAGTTATACTCCATATTGAATAAAGTCAACTAATTTAAGTAAGCCTGGACTAGTGTAGGTTTAACATCTTAACGATCATCAAAATTCAACATGAAATTTGGGAAATTTGTTAAAAAGTTTTAAAAGCCTTTTTATGAGCAAAAAAAAATAAGCCAATATGTATGAAAACTTAATTCTGTCCTTCTTGTCTCCTATTAAGGTTCCCTTTACATATGGGCTTATAGGGATTTACCTGTAAATTGACTTTTCAGGTACGAGTGGTTCGATCATATGTTTTATGTAATAACGAGTTATTCAAGTTTTGCTGAATTGCAGAAATTTCAAGCATCTGCTGAGGTGGCAATAAATTCAAATCCTAAGCGAATACTAGCAGAGATATCTGGTGTTATCCGAACGTAAGTACGAGAAATGGAGTTGCCTCAAAAGCAATGCAACTTACGAAATTGCGATTAATTTCATAAAAGTCAATAGAGATTTTGTGTTTTATTGTTGAGTTTTTATTGAAATTCTAAATTTTACTGTTGTTTATAATAAATATTGCAACTGAAGGCTTCTTTACATTCTTTGATCCTCCTTCTGGAACTTAAATGTGGAAAATGCATTTCAAATTGAGCAACATATCAAATTTCAAATCCATAGAATGAAAGACATTTTTTGATATTAAAGTATAATTGGAACCCACTCTCCCTCGACCTAACATGACCAATCTGTAGTGAGAAAACGTAACGGCAAGTGAGATGGGACATGATACCAAATTTAACTCAATGGACTGAAAGATATAGGAGTCCATAGCAGACAACAAAAACCCCGGACAAACAAACTATACTTTCTTTAGAAAGATAAGTTGGTGAAACTACAGGTTATTTGATTGGTTCATAAATCTCAAAAAGCATATCGAGCTATTCTACGAGTATTCTTCACGATATCCACGAATTTCCTTACCTACACGAAAGATGCTTGGGCACTATTCTAAATATTTAATGGCACAGTCAGACTTAATGACTGACTCATATCTTTATGAAAACTAATAATATTTTTTTTTAAATTTGAAGAAACCAATAAAAAACAACATGATTTATTAGAAAATATGCCTTAGAGTCAAATAAGATTGGTAAATATCACGTTCAGCTTAAATATCATCAAGAACAATAAAAAAAAAGCAATTGTTCTTTAATATTCATCAATCATTCTGTGGTTTCATTGTTATGCATCTGATTTCCGCTTCTCCTCATGACTTCCAGATTCATTCACAGAAGCACAATCCTGTAATCATATCCCACAACAGGTTGGAAAGCGGTGTAATTAGAACTTCCTTATTCGGTCTGCAAACAGATTAAGTTCGCCGTCCATCTATTGAGTGATATTCGAAGAGAACTCCTTTTTTTTTTTTGTTAGGCGTCTCGTAAATAGGATCATTAATATTGCATCTGCAGGAGGGAACACTGAAAGGTTTTTTCCTGAGAAGCAAAGGTCAATCTCCAACAGCTAGATGCTCTTCAATACATTAGTGATGAAATAGAATTCGTTATGAAAAACATTATTGTTATACCCCATTATTTAAAGATATCTTCCTAATAAAACTACAAAATTGTAATTTACAGAATGTATTTGTATACACAGATTTATAAACAAAAGTATACAAGAAACAAAGCAAATAAAATATACAATATGCAAAAATATATATATCTTATTGTAATACCTACATAAATTCGGATTTTTTAATGGCGTAGGATATTGTAGTCAAATTGATGTTATAAGAATATAATTTCCTTACATTGTTATTATATATTACGTATTATCTTTTCATAACATAGTGTAAAGCATTGCCTAAAAAATTAGCGAAAAATACATAGGAGTATATGTATTGTTGTTATAAAGGCTAATTATAATAATATAACCACATACACATGTTATGGATATTACTGATATTATATATAACTGATCTTATTTACATAAATGGTGTTTGGAAATGGTAGACAAAGTGAAGAGATACCAAAGGTTCCAAAAATCATTTTGAGTAGAAAATGTTCTTTGACATTTTGTTGTACGGACCGTTAGAGTTAGGAAATGAATGCTTTGGGAATGGTCCCTAATCAAAGAAAGCTCAGTTTACATTAGAAAGTGTAAGTAAATAAAGTAAAGGTTTATTACAAAAGTAATCCGGATGATAAATGTCATGGCTGAAAACAGGTAGGATAAAGGATAATTAAACAAAATACTCATACAACAAAAATGTCATTGAATATTTTCGACTCAAAATGACTTTAGGAATCCGTATCTCTTCGCTTTGTCTACCATTTCCGAAACACCCTCTATAGTTAATTATGTAATTCTAACTCAAGTACATTAAAAAATAAAGGGTAAAAAAGACACTAGACAAACTCTACATTTGGATATATAGGAGAATATTTGAGAAGTCTTAGCACAGACGAAGAACTAAGAATTAGAATATAAAGACTTATACTTGACATATCTGAAACCCTAATCTGCCTTTTATTTCTGTTATTTTTATGTAAACTTAACCAACCCTTGAAGCGTATTACTAGATACATGAACGAAGCAAGCGCTCATGTATCATGTACCAGGATCAACAAAATAGGAATTTCATTCAGCTTGTACTCCTTATCATAATTAAAAATATGTCATACCACAATTGACTCGTTAATGTCAATTCTCCCTGTAGATACAGCTTACGCATTTAATAGATTTTTCTTATTAGCATTCACATAAATAAATTGTATTATGCATTTAAAATCAAATTAACTTTTTTTTTTTCCTTTGATAATAATATATGCGATGTTAATCTTTAAGATGTTAGGTTATTTTTGATTGACTTGAATTTTTCGGATACTAACGGTCCAGAATATACTTCAAACGATTCTATTGTTTCGTTGGCCGCATTCATGTTGGCAGTGGTCGGGCCTCGTCATCATAGCAAAAATAAATTGGTAAAGGCGTCCTCCACATGCGCCGTTGCTGAACTAACAAGTGTTGCGAACAGCAATGACAAAAATAATATAATCGGCTTTCAAGTTTCTAAATTTCATTAATCAACTAAAAAGTAAATTTATTTAATTATAACATAGGTTTAATAAACGAAAAATGAGATCTTAAGCAGTTGAAGTCCTTCCTCACCTTGTGTACTTGCCTTAGAACAGAGCCCGCTGTTAAGTAAATAATTGTTTAAGTAATTACATGTTGAGATTGGCGGTCAAATAAAGGTGGTTTCTATTACCTAAGGGCCACTTATAGGTATGGAATTAACTTTTTGTAGGGCTTATTCTTTAATTCTTTTTTTCCACCGATACAAAATTGCATTTGATTAATAATTAATATAAATCTGAAATATTGACTAGTAAATATTTTTTAAAAGTATTTATTAAAAAATATTTGATTAAATGTTATAGGAATTTTTTGGCTTTTCTTCAATTTACTCATCCGTCTACATGACCTGTATTCCCATTCGATAGATTTAGATAAAACTTGATGTTTATACGTTCTTAAAACTTAAATTTATTTCAGGTTTTGATAAAAATCGGTTACTACACATCTTTTTATTTATTTATTTATTTATTTTTTTATTTATTTATTTATTTTCATAATACAGGATTATTTTTCGTTTTGATTAAAGAAATATGCAAATAAATTTAGATATTTATCACTTAACTATTACTGATTTTCAAGTTTGTTTTTGTTTTAACAGTCAATTTCACTGTATTGTTCAGTTCGCGAAGAATTGGCAGAAATTCTCTACCTGTATAACTCCGCAACCAAAACAAGTTCCACTTGAAATTTTGTAACAGAGCTAGTATCTATGAAATTTTAGCATCTAAATGTTACGTTTATCAATCAAAGAAACAACATTCTAATTTTTTTTTTTTTGCTTTTACTTATACAATGAATGTTGAATTTAGTTTCGACCTTTCGTGAAAACAGAAAATTTAGAACAAAATTAGGAAGCGTAATAATACACGATGTTATTTAAGTAACTCGTCTGCAAACTAAAACTGAAATAGACTAGAGCCGTAGATATGAGTGTTTTGTGTGTGTGTGTGTTTAGCGGGTTCGAAGTGAGGAATTGTCTTCATAGTATATTCTCGACGATGGTTTTCGTAGTTTGAAAAGAAGAATTGTATCCGCCTCAAATGGGCTTCGTTCTTACGAAACCTGTATTAACCACCTAAATTGTATTCGTAAAACTATTAACTATTTCATTCTCTCTTGTGTTTCAATGTAAATTAATTCAGCAAAAATCAATTTAAGTGGAGCTGATGTTTTTTTTCAGCTATGCTCGAATGCCTCTCACGTACTGTTAGTAACTGCTTTGATTCCTGCATTATTTAGGAGACACAGGTGCCAAAATAGGTTGGAGGGTCTTCTCCCTGTCGGGTCATTCAACTCCCACGTGCTTCGGCCACTCAAAGAATACAATTATTATCATCATCGTCATCTTCTTATTCTTTTCGGACGTCACACAACCTCTTGTGCCTTCGTGAATGGAACGGAAAAGCACAGCAGAATTCATTCCTTCTTCTTTTTTTTCTGTCAGACTTTTAAAGAACCGTCGTATTTGTTTTCCCGCCTTCGAATGCTTTTAAAGTATGTAAATAACTATTGAGCCGATTTCATTCAAAAATAAACCTGTTTATCGTCATTGAGATTATAAAGCAACAACGCTTTAAGTGCAGAAAGAAAAAAAAAGTGTTTGTTCTGTCACAGAAACTCGGACAAACCGTGAATGACAACTTTTTAAATTGTAAGCTACTGAAATTTCGGCAAACCAAGAATAAGCGCATATATGTAAATCCTTATTTACTGGCTGTCCTATAAGCATTTTCGGATTTTTCATCAAAAAATTTGCGTTATCTACAGCAATTAATGAAAAAGATGTATTCTGTCTAAAAATTGTACAGTAAGAGATTTTTAGGCAATTTGACTGATCGAAATTAAGACTGTATTACAAGAGCTCTGTTCAAACGTTTTTATTAAAAGAAGACTCTTTATGAATGAATTCTTAGTAGAATTTCTTTCATTCTTGTAATTTTCCAAGTTAAAAACTAACTTCCCTGAAAATTTATGCAAAATGTATAAAACTGCAAATGTTTTTTGAAAAAGAACTTCTAAGGTACAGAATTTTAAGATCGAAAAATGGCAGCCATTGTTTCTATAGATTATTTTAAAGTTGTGCAAGAAGTTACTGAACGAACTTTATTAGAATCGTCATTACGTTTTCGTCGTTTTATAATTAAAGCAGAAATAATTATTTATGTAAGTTTAACGTGCTATTAAAATCATTAAAATCTCAACTATTAAAAAACACAAAGCATTTAAAATTACCTAGAAATGCCGTCACTACGTTTCGAACCTTCCGCTTATTTAGGTTCTTTTTCAGAAATAATTATATTTTTATCATTACTTTGTTCAAAAGTTAAAGTTAAAAAGTAATTCAAGTTAAAATAAAATGGCCTTTTTCTAAGTCTTTGTGATGATTTTACAAGCAATCTTATTGACAGTACTTCGAAATGCCATTGCCTTTCATGACATATCAATACTGTAAAACTTCGATCAGGATCGGGACCGATAATAATCGAAAATCTATCTATATAAAAGAAATGTTGATTTTTTTTTTCTGGCCCTATCGTCTCCGAAACCATAGGACACAGACATACAAATAAGGTGGCGAATGTTAGATACAGTATTGAGGATGCTCACATTTTAATTGTTATCTACAGGGGTCATTCTGCAGTCGCGTGACTTACGATCAAGCATAAGGTCTCCGAGACGCGGTCGCGGTCACGGGTGGTTAGAAAATTATCTCAGAATCCAAGATCACGTGATGACAGGTGTGCTAGTATATATTAAAAACATTATACATACACTGGGTCATCTAACTAATTTATTTTATTAAACAATACTTAATATTGTCGGAACTTCATTAGTGGGGAGGCGAAAATACTTTCAATAATTAATGAATTAATAATTATAATTATTAATAATTAATAAGTCAATCTTAACTTTAATTGAATGTTAATTTATTAGTCTACTAATAAAATTATTAAATATTATAATTACAATATTGCATTTCCGGTTTATGATGAGAGAAGTTCAATTTCTTCTTATACCGGTAGTCATCGAGCAAAAAATATTGGGTTGGCGAAAAAGTTCGTTCGGTTTTTAAGTAAAAATGAAAGACACATTTTTCATTGTCACCAATACTTTTATTGAACAACGTCTTCAACGGTTTGTTCCATTACCTTCTGCCATCTTTCAGGCAACTTCATGAATTCCATCTTCTCAAACATTTTTATCTTTTTGAGCAAAAAAGAATGTACCAGGTGCCTTTGGTGTCTTCCAGGGAATTGATTTTTTTCCATTAAGAGCAGTTTGTAAAGACTGAAGTAAATGGAAATCCGAAGGTGCAATGTCTGGTGAATAGGGCGGATGAATCACAATTTCCCAGTTAAAGCTGTAACAGTTTCTGACTGGTCATCAAAGAATAATTGCGTGCTTATTGTCTTCTATCTTCAATATTAGATTGGCGACCCAAAATTCACCACATTTGATCAGTTTTTTGTTTTAAATGCACGCTGATATAACAGATGTCACAATACAGTGACATTCTTAGTGTCGAATGACGTTAAAGACACCTAAGAGCTACTAGAGCCAACATAATAAAAAAAACCGAACGAACTTTTTGGCCAACCCAATATTAAGGAAAGGCAATAAATATGCATACCATATTTCCTGTAGATCTTTCCTCTGGTTTAAAACTTATTAATGAAACAAGCGTAGACCAAATATTTCATAAGACAACTTTTTGTACAGAAGTTTTAATAGCAATTGCATTTTAAAAATGGGGAATATGGAAACCTAAAAGTGGAAATTTCTATTTAGTTGATCCAACTTACGTTGCTTGTTCAGTGAATCTATAGCGAAGGGAGTATTAAATGGACTTTATGGTAATTATCATCATTGCAAAATACCAACCTCACATATTTATAGCCTTTTTGTTTATTATTGGAAATCTTACGTTCGAAAAATTCACTAAAATCGAAATGAATACATAAAAGCGATAAGAGACTTTGCTGCAATTTGGTAAAGTTGTTCGATTATGAAATGTTATTATCTAACTTGTTACAAGATTATAAAGAAGTCTGTTTTACCCGTGAAGTCATTAGGTTATTTTTTTTTTCTTTTAATTTGTAACTTGATACATTTTGACCTTCATAGACAATTTAATAAATGTAATAGATAACATAAGGCTCATTGACATGTTTTTAGTAAATACTGTTTTTGCTTATTCACATTTTTGTTCTACCTCAATGTAAAGATTACGCATTATTTTACAACCACCTTGAAAAGCGCCATACTGTGACTCACTATGAAGAATGTAGTAATTGTAGTTTTGCATAATTAATATAAGTGTCTACAATGTTAAACATTGTTAAAATTAAATTATAGTTCCAAAATATTATAAATAGATAATAATGACCACTGAAATACAAACATCATTGTATCCTGCAAAACAAATTATTTTTTGAAAAACGATTGATGTACTTGAACTAATAAAATATCGGTGTAATTGAAGCTCTAACTAAACGTATTTTTTATTACCTGAATTAATTATCCGCTAAGAGAAAATTTATCGTAAATATTACAACGTAGGCATCAGTTTATGAACTGGTTCCGTTTCAAGACGTTATTCGTTATGTGTATTTCCTAAACTTACACAATACATATCGTATACATTATTAAACATTTTTAAACATTGTAACTATATACTAAACATTGAATGGTCTACACAATCATTCTGTAAAATATATGTTATATGTTAAAGTTTATTATATACGATACATTAAGTAAAATAAAAGAAAAGAATAAAATAAAAGAATAAAAAAGAAAAGAAAAGAATATAAAAGAAGATATCGTATTTTAAAAGTATATTCATTTAAATCTTATAATTATGGCCGCTATATGTTTGGCATTTCGTTTTATAAGCAGCTCTATCTATTGTTGACTTAATTTCAATAAAAATTAAAATAAAAGTTGTTATCACTGCTTTGTGCATAACTAAGATGACGTTTCTTTATATCATATTTTGAAATAGCTATGTACATCACAATATAAACCTGTCATTAAAAATTAATAGACTAAAAAACGAATTATGCGTAATTAAAGATGTTAAACAAAGCGAATGCCTTGCAGACCTAAAGTTTAATTACTGTAATTTACATTCTACAGCAACTCTGAAGAACTGATCATTATTATTACGTATAATGAATATAAATTGATGTATGGATCTTTACGAGATGCTCTACACAGGTCCTGTAAAACAAAGAAGCTAATACAGATACACCCTTTTACCTCAGAAGGGAATGGAAGAGTTCATTGCATAAGAAATCTAAATAACAAACAATACTGATCAGCAGTGAATGCAAAACATACCTCACTATCAATGAACTCTCCCCAGATGAACACAACATCAACCATCGTAGTTCTAAAAGATTGGAGGAAAGACCTCCGGTGAAATTCTAATAACAAGGTTATAAAAGTGTCAAAACCATGGAGATATAAACGATTTTATTTCATTGAGCATAGTTTGCAGAAACAAAAATACTAATTAAATATTATAATAAGTATTATATTTAGTATAATTTTAAGATAAATGTTATATTTTTAATAATATTTAATAATACTTATTTTATTTTTAAGATACATATTAGTTTTTTGGATGGAATTATATTTTCATATGTTAAGAAATTCGATTGAATGTTATTTAAGAATCTTGAATATTAAAATAAAAATATTGCGGTTCCGTCATTCATAAATAAAAAAAGGAGAAAAATAAGATTTACCAAATTTTAGAGGCACATCAAGGGGTCCCTTCGGCCTTTCTATATGTATGCCTTACTAAAAGAAATTTACTATCCAAGATCAAGATTTTATTAAACTTAGAAACAAAAAACAAAGTAGAAACTTTCAGAATGTGTATACCTATTTACCATTTTTAACATTGAAACCTTTCGTGAAAAACAGTATTTCTGGAAAATTCAGACTGTAGTTAAATTCCCATGGACTTCTTTAGTTTTCTTTTTATTGAGCAGTTGTATCATGCTGTACTGTACCTTTACGAAACATCTATCTTTATTCAAAACATCTCCAATGCCAAATATATAAAAAAAAACTTGTATATTTATAAGCAAATTTTCGTAAAACTTTTCTTTTTTCCTTTGTCAAGTTTTAAAATAACAAACAATTTAAAGATGTTAAACATCAAGCCATGGACATTGTTATAAAATAACCATCAAACAATACTCCTTTCAAATGAAAACTAACCTAAACTTACCATTATAACAAAAATACCACAATTTTATTCATTCTTTAAAAAACCAATGAGTACGGAAATGAAAATATTGTATGGCGAAAAAGATAAAAAAAAGCTAGAAAAATTATTGAAAGTTTATTTATAAGAAATACAAAGAATGAAAAATATCAGTAGAAATGAAGGGTTAGAAATAAATAAAAATCAGTAAAGTTAGCTAGAGATATGATATTATCTATCATAAATGAGAAAAACAAAATTATAAAATTTGAAGAATTGTTGTTTTTTAAAGAATGGATAAAATTGTTGTAATTATATTAAAATGGAAAGGTTAGGTTATTTGCATATGAAAGGAGTATTGTTTTGTTGTTTATTTTGTAACAATGTCCAAATATATATATTTGGCGTGGAGGTGTTTTGAATATTATATGATATGATAAGAAGAAACGTTGTAAGGGAGAACGTTGTATTGGCTTAAGTTATCTCTCTTTATTGCTGCTTTCATATCTAGACAAAAAAGTTTTTCATGCTATTCTTCATGTTCTACGTTTTACACTTTTTTCTTTTCATTTTTAACTCTGTTCAAATCATTTGCCGGAAATGACGTTCTATTCTCCGTTTCTTCTGGGGATTTTTTCCGGTTATTTTTAAATGATGATTGTAATAATCACAGGCAATTGCTTAGGTTCAAAAACACCGTTCCTCTGTTACTGATAGTTGTCCTCGTTCAATTGAGATGCGTTGTGAAGGAATTGCCGATTGTAGAACAACTTCTCAGTTTGAGATGCAGATTAAATTTCGCCTTCAAGTAGAAGAGCTACTTCATTCTGTCTGTCTTTGCTTCCTGGATAATTTTCAAACGAATGACATAATAAGATGACAACGAACACTGTCAATATATAGGACATTAATTCGCTATCATGTCGCCATCAACATTTGTTCCATCTTACTTTTTCCCAATGTTATTATTACTATTCGATAGTTATTGATCGCCCATTTACGCTACACTTCCACTCATATAATAAATTACTTCTTTAAATTTCGCTGAAAGTAAGTAATAATAAAAAAGTAGTTCCAATTTCAAAACTTATGAAAGAGATAGAGCTGTTATCTGTTAAAATAAAACTTATAAGTGTCTAAATTTGCATTTTTATCAACAAAACTCTAAGTTATTTCTTTAAATCGCTCCTTCATTTTCTCTTTCTCGCCCTCTCTCGCTCAATATATATATATATATATATATATATATACAGGAAATCCTCGTTATCCGTTGTTTCCAATCCCGAGGATTCGCTTATCCCCTTCTATGAAACTGTAACTCATTTCTCTACACATGCGGTCTCTTCGCGCTTATTCGCGGCCATGTTCAATTCTGAGAATCTACGAATCTACTGCGATGCCTCGACGACGAAGCTGCGATTTCTTTTGTGGTTTCTGATCATATTCCATGTTGTTCTGATAATATACCATGTGTTTTAAGTGTTTTAAAAACAGCGTGTGTTTTATTTAGTACATTTCAGCAATACAGCGAAGCATAGTGCTAATGAATGAAAGTGTATTACCAAGCTCTTCAAAGCCCAAATGCGTTGAGCGAAAGTATACAGTGCAAAGGATCTGCAGGAACCTAACTCCATCTTTCCGATAGGACCACTGCTTCAATAACGGCGGCTTCCGTTATCGCGGGGTTTCCGAGGAACCTTAACTCCCGCTGTAAACAAGAATGACTATAGATATGTATTCAACTTGAGTAAATAAATAAACGCAAGTACAACAGAAACTAAATCAAAATTCATACCACAACATAGAGGTTTATAATAATAAATCCTAGTCCTATGTTTTCAATCAGTTACTCATGTACAACTGATTTCTTTGTGGCTTGAAAATAGAATTAAAGAATTTGTATGACAATGAAAAAATAGTTTGAAAATTTTAGAGAAATATCATTTATTATTTTAATTTAAATATTTGTTTTAATTGCAAAAAAAAACTTATCTACCAATCACAAGAAAGAAAATTTGAATTTAAAAAAGTCATGGGATGGAAGTGCTTTAGTCGTCCTCGTAAGAAACTGGACTGCATTCAGGAATAGAGCAGATGACCGAATATAATAAAGAACCGACTAATAAAGACGTTTACGACCGGTTTCTGCAAGTAGTCGTACGCTAATCCTGGATTAAGTCCAATTGAATGGAACAATGTTCATACAGCATCAATTGCGGCATGAATGCAACATGAACAGATGAATTGCGGCATGAATGCAACAAGAACAGCATGAATGCAACATGCACAGCATGAATGCAACATGAACAGCATGAATGCAACATGAACAGCATCAATGCAACATGAACAGATGAATTGCGGCATGAATGCAACAAGAACAGCATGAATGCAACATGCACAGCATGAATGCAACAAGAACAGTATGAATTGCGGCATGAATGCAACAAGAACAGCATGAATGCAACATGCGTAGCATGAATGCAACATGAACAGATGAATTGCGGCATGAATGCAGCAAGAACAGCATGAATGCAACATGAACAGCATGAATTGCGGCATTTATGCAACATGATTTGCGACATGAGCTAATACTGTAAAATATTTGGAGAAACCAGCTGCTAAAGAACAAGAAACTCTTCATTTCCCTACGGTTTTTATTCTTCATCGGTTTCAAACCAAATAACTCTCCCTTAATTTGGAAAGGGAAAAAAGTATCAAACTGTCGAATTTGCTCATTTTTAATAAGTAATTGAAATTAAAAAAAAAAAATGTTGTGTTAGAAGCATTAGTATTGTAACTATTTAACAGAATAACAAGCGGAGGAAAAAAAATCAGTTCAAAACACCTTCATCTTTAAAAAAATTTCGAAAAATCTGTTAATAATTTGAGGCTTTCTTATAAAAAAAATAATAGTATTTATAATTTTATTATTTTAATTCTTTCACACTTTATTTTTGTCCTTACAATTCTAAATGATAATTAAAAAATTAAATAAATTAGTTTTCGAACTTTTTTATTTAAAATTAAAAGTTTAAATCTTTTGTTTTTGAAAAGTAAAGAAAACTACATTATTGAGAAATTTGTATGAGTTTATATCACAATAAACAATAAAGTTACTATAGAGCATTAGAAAAAAAATATATGGATAATAATCTTAATATCAAGCCAATAGAAATCCTGCAAAGAATTTATTATCAATAAAACAACACAGACTTGGAGTAAGTTCCATAATATATTACTGCTATTTCAAGCATATAAATTTACCACTTAAATTAGTGATTTTAGGAGTAAAATATCAATCTCGATTTCGGCAAACAGTGGCGGTATTTAGTAGCAGCCAATAATTACATTTGTAATAGGAACCAAAGAATTTAATACAAGCTTAATTTGCTAATACAAATTTGGAAAGGCAGTTTCGTAACAGGATCAGTGAATTGATAGGGATTTTTTTGATTTTGCTTATAAATATTGAATTTCACTTCATCTTCTGTTGATTTCCTTCTGTTTGTTGATGCTTTGATTCGATTGGGACCCATCCTTAGTTCGTGGCGTTCATATGATTTGAATAGGAAGCAATCACTCGAGCTAATCTTGTCATCGTCTTGAATTATAATACCTTCAAGTTGCGAATTCCTTGTGTGTGTCCTACATTTCCCTCTGGACTCACCTAATAATTTAATAAGAACAATTCCGACTGGTATAGAAGCCAGCGAACGCAAAATGCGCCCCCGGAAATCGGTTATATAATTATAATTGTGTCCGTTTACAGGAAAGACCTCCCCGTCTCCGGAGATTCACAGAAAGCAGCATTGTTGTCATACTTTCGCTACAGGTGCTTATTACAGTAATCTACAGGGCGTCCCAAAAAAGGAATCTGTCAACACTATTTTTCTCGGCGGAAAACGGAAAGACTAGAAAAGTCTACAAAAGTAAGTTAATAGGAAGATATTAAATAGGTACTATGAATCGCGTTTCAGAGGAAAATAAATACATTGCAAATTATGTAAAATGAATATGAAAGGATTTGAAGTGACTGATGTCTTCATGCTTAAACAACTGGATTTCACATATTCAAAAAAAATCACTTAATCCTGGGAAGGATTCCTTCAGAGACGCGTTTTCATTTAAGATATCCAAATGCATTAACTTAGTACCTGGGTTAAGAAAAAGGCGCAATCAAAAGTTGAAATGTTGGTAAAACGATTTGTAGATGAACGCAGGAGATGCGGAGAAAACCTAGTTCTGTTTCCAGTTTGCGAAATTTCGTCATTGTTGGAAGGAGATAAAATTTACCAGAATAACCCAATCAAAGAGTACCAGAAAATGGCGGGAAAATGGCGGTCAAATTCAGCGTAATTTCTAAATAAAACACAGAAATCATTAAGACTTAAAAAATGTTTGGGTTTTTTTTCGTAAAATCTAAAACTTTAATTAGTTATTAGTTATTAGTTACTAGTTATTAGTTATTACTGCTACTGATAACTTATTACTAAACAAAATTTATCATAGCTATTAAAATTACAGTAATAGATTTATGAACAAACCGAAGTTACCCGTACTGCAGTTTAAAGGCGCTAGGCTACTGTTCAAGAAACAATCAAGTTTTAGTTTTTCGCCACTGCATTTAGCACCAAATTTAATAGTCCATTCACTTTTCTGTTAATAAATTACAATCTAATTAATTTAATTTGGTTAACAAAAAGAAAATTCATGAGTTTTCAATTTAAAAAAACTTTCAAAATTGCAAATACAACAATTTTCGTCAATAATATAATATCATTAATAGAATTACAACATTATTTCAATATCCTGTACAGTTCTTCGCAAGCTTCGAATATGCTGTTGTATATTAAAAGTTGTAATGTTTTGTAAAGAAAAATGGAAAAATTTTACTGAATTTTCTTTATATTTATTAAAGCTGTAATTAGTTAGTATCGCATTTCTTTTACTTTATATGTTTTCATTTAAGTACAATCATAATAAATATTGTACAGTATTTTATTGTTTACATTAATCTTACAATTTGCAATTTCGTTAGCTAAATTACAGATCGAGAATTGGAAAAGAAATCATTGAAAACTTAACTAAAAGTAACTATTAAATCTTTGACAAATATGATTTGAAATGAAGTTTTAAAATAAGATTGCTTATGTTCCGTTTTTTTTTTTGTTTTTTTTTGATAATTTGAAAAAAAATAATTTTTAAGTTGGAAGTCACTCAGTTAACTAAAATGTAGAAATGAATTCCTAAATGTTAATCTAAAATACCAAGATGTGTAATCATGTGTTGTTTTGTTTTTCTGTCTGGTTTTACCCACAGACTCGAAAAAATGTATGGAAATGAGTTAGATTACGAGGAAGGAATGAAAACGTTTAACCCCTATTATGGGATTGCAATAAAAACACGAGAAGCCCATAAAAGTTAAATGGAATTAAAGGGGTAAGGAAGGGTAAAGAAAACATTAAAAAAAAAAGTGATTTATAGTATTTGTTTGAAGACCAATTAGTTGATCTGGGTTGATAGCATTGACGATTTCGATTGGGTTAAAAAATTAAGGATAAAATCATTTTTTTTCCTTTTTAATCATTTTATAACTTCCCTATTGTGGGAAAGTTCCTTAAGTATTAGCAACTAAGTGTGTAAACAGAAAATAATAATCACAGAATCATTATTTCTAATATTACTAATTACCTACCAAGACAAAACGTATATTTCACGTTCAACAAGTTCCAAGTATGTAATTACGGTAGATACGATGATGGATGATCCTTTCAGTGAATCTTACCCATCGGTCTGTGGCTTAGTATTTATCCCTCCTTTTAGAATGGTTTGAAGATAAACGAATAATGCTCACGTGTTTGGTTTTACTCTTCTGAATTTATTATCGATCCCCCCTCCCCCCATTCATCTTTAAAATTCCGATTCCGTTCCTTCAGTTATTGAAGGAAATATTTTACACGAAGGACATATCTCCCCCTCTGTCAGACCTCACCTTCGTTTAGACAGCGGGTCTTTTGATATTCGGATGATGTAATGTTCCATTTCCCTCCCCCTGTAAAATTGGGGACACAAGAGTATGAACCAATTAATTCGGAAGGTGCGAAAACATCCATATTAGTGATTACCTGTATTTCAAACTCACTGCTCTTTTACGGTGACCCAATACTACGTTACTTAAAAGAAAAATTAAAAACAAAAAAATAGTAAATTATAATGTAGATAAAAGACTTGGATATTCACTTTTGTAAACAATTACATTACACTGTCTTGTGAATAGAATGGACAAACAAATATTAAAATACCACATAAGGTATTAATACTATTACCTTACAAATATTTTCTCCATCGTTAGCTACCTGATTTTTACGAGGAAGATTCGTTAAAACTAGTTTATTGATCTGAAAAGAAAAGGAGAGATCACATGCTTTTCCAGCATTACACAAAAATAGAACATTATTCAGATTTTAACAAATTTTATATTAATATTTCTTTTATGCAGAATTGCTGTTTTATTTGAAGAATATCTGCTAAATTTTCGTACATTTCTATAATCTATTAAAGAGAAAGGATTTATTTTAAGTAGGATTACTCAACAGGCTTACCTCTTTATTAAATATTTACTAAACTTTTTTGATCAAATTTTAAAAGTAATCTTTATCTTAACATCCAAAATTGTATGATTTATTTTTGGAAAACATTACCTTAACTTTACACTTGATTCGTATTGTGAATAACAAAAATAATAAAACATAATTACGCTTCTCTTGCTTACATTTGGATAATTCCGGTTTTTGGTATACGTACTTTTCTTTCTTAAACTCTATTTCCTATACTATATTCGATTTCTTCTAAGGAATAGTATAATGTTTAATTTTTCAGAAATGTACGGAGCACTGATATTAAGTAATTCAAAGTGACTATTTTTTAATCACTGTTTTTTTCTTTCATTTTGTGGAGTAAGCAATCATTTTCCTACAAGGCTCCAACATTGGACCCATTACCAATAAATGGTAAAACTGTTTTGAAAATTACTGACGATTTTACCTTCTAAAACTGCAATTCTCCTGTAAATAATGCGATTTGATTTACTGTCGAGTTATATTATTATTTCCTGTGATTTTAAAGTTCTCTGTTTTTCCATATGTTTAGGTTTTTTTGTTTTGTTTTTATGCATGTAGTCATTCATTATACATAAAAACAGCAGGCTGAGACATTTTATTAGCAACAACAGAAAACAGCTTAAACTCTGCTTTAGTTTTTTTTTTCCTTTCTTATTCGTCGAATAATAATTGGTTGACGTGAAGGAATTCTCTTAACACTGTGGCGTAATGGATTCGCTTGGGCCAACTCCATTAGATCTGACATAAGACGGTCTTGGTGAAATTTGTAGTTTTTAATATGCGACACGAGAGAGAAGTCGAATTTCTTTTTATCTTCCCGAGGTCTTAGGTTTGACACGATAATGCAGCTAATAAGATAATATTTTATTTATAGACCGATCTCAAGTGGGACGGCCGGGGCCAACTTGGAGAAGGTGCGTCAGGACATCGCCTGGGCGGTCGCAGATGCCATCACAGGATTCTTAGGTCTTTTTTTTTTAACAGTTCTTCTTCTCAGAACGGTTTACTTATAGGGAATACCGGTTTCCACATCCCCACCCTACAACGAAAAAAGTAAACGGAAAGACCCTTTGTGCGCCTGACAACGGTAAAACATCGGATTTTGCCTGTGGGATATCGAAAGAATGACCCGAGAAGAATGTGTGCGGGATTACACATATTAATCAAAACATTATGCTCGAGAATAAATCTAGCAAAGAAGTTCAAATGTACCTAAACAAATATATAACTCTAAAAAAAAGCAAATCATAGACTAATTAAATTAAATAGACATAGTGAAAAAAAACATTCAATTCTATTTTTTTTAAATTAATGTTTGATGTTCAGAAAACAACACTGGCTTGGATTTGTAATAAATATTATTTTTTAAATGTTTATGATTTTTTAAAGAAATTTATTTTTGATTTTATTATAAATTTTTTCTGAAATTTTTATTTTATCCTTATTAAAGAATTTAAGTTTGCTGCATCATTTAAGTTCGACAATATTTAATGCATAAAATATAAATAAAAAAAATAAATATAAAATTTCTATAAGTAATAACTATTCCTGTACATTTCGAATATTTATATATAGTGTACAAATGAAGTATTACAATTTAATTTTAAAACTCATTCAATTTATATAAACATAAACATGGGAGGAGGAAGAATAGATATATGCCCTTTTTTTTTTTTTTTTTAATGCCTCTGGTTTTAGTTTTATCAGAAAAATAATTTCTTGGAAATTTACTATTAATCATATCGTATCGTAAGTCGTTCTGGCGACCTTTTTTCTATATGACAATGTACGTGTTGCAGGATTAAAAATTTGTATGCAAATTATAGTTAAGCAGGGAAAAACCATCAAAAAAAAATTAACCAAAATATATAAAATATGCAGAAATCAATGTTCGGTATAACAGTGTTCAATGTGAAGTGGACGATCGCGGAATATTACGATCTCTGTTCCAGTGCACGGACGTGCGAGAGTTGGAACATTGTTGAATTTTTTTCCCATTTTAAAAAAGCTTTCTTTTATTGTTTTCTTTATTAACATATAGTTTACAGGCTATTGCTATTTGTTGGATAAAATAGACAGAAAATGAGGAAGGGAAAAGAAAAAAAAATACAGTCAAATAAGGAAAAAAAACAAAAACAAATTGATGTTTTGAAATATAAAAAAGAAAATTCTTCCAAAAGCCGCGGTGTGGAAATAAATTCGAGGCATAGAACTGTAGCGTATTTTGATAAATAAATGAGTCTATTCAACTTAACTACTTTCTAAAACTCAAAATCATACTTCAGTAACAACGAAGCGTCGTAGATCATCTAGTAATATAAATTAAAACAGTTAGTATGAAAATTCAGGGTTATTGAATCTTTTATTGCGTTTTGTAATGTCTTCAAACACGGTATTTCTAAAACACGATGGGAATTAATGCGAGTAATGTTAGTACAGTAGAGCCCCGATTATCTGTGAGTGCCCCGAATTTTTTTTTTAATTACGAACCTCAAAAAAATACCAATTTTAATCCAAGCCAACAACAGGGAAAATACAATAGGCTCTACAGTGCGAAGGTCGAAAATTACTGACAGGTTTATTGTGCATCGTGATCCTACAGGCCTTCTCGGAATTTGTGGATGCAAACGTAGAGAAAGGTTTCTGCTGTACTGTACATATTATGTTTTTTGTACAATAAAACGTAGTTTTTAATGGTGAAATATTTTTTTTCGTGTTTACACCTCATTTTTAGTCTTTTTTCGGGTTATCCGCGATTTTCGTTATCCGCGAAGCCCTTGCCATCCAATTCCGCGGATAATCGGGGCTGTACCGTATTGTTATTATTGTTATTTATGAATCATCATTATTATTAATGTGTTAATTGTTATCATTATTAATAACAATGCTATAAATGAATATGATAATTTTCATTTGTTAACTTGAATACGAAAATGTTTTATTTTAGTTCTTATTTGTAATCGTAATGAAATGTAGAGGAAGCAGAATAGTTTCTTTGGTACCACCTGAAGAAGTCCTAAGAAGCAAAGAAGGATGAAATATCGTGGGAATTAAAGGATTTTTATTATTATATTAAGTGTTTCTAACAGTAAATTATTTACAGTATATGTCTAAAGAAGCTTATATAACGATGGAATTCGTTTTTGTCACAAGTGAATCTCATTTTATAAACGCTGCTAAGAAGTTGTCCCGCCTTAATTTTTTTTTCCTAAATTTTTACGAAGTTTTAAGATACTGCAGTTTGAAAAGAAGAAAAAAAAAGAAGGAAGGCCTAAAAAAGAGGGACTAAATTTTGGGAGTAGTTGTCCCTCTTATTTCCCCGTCTCCCTCCACACCCTGATCCCAGGCATGGAACTCC
>JAFIDM010000002.1:66997307-67035590 GCA_023159025.1 Thereuonema tuberculata
GGCCTAATGGGTAAGATGTCTGACTTCGGATCAGAAGGTTGCAGGTTCGATTCCTGTCGCGAATGTTTCATTGTAAAAATTATTTCTATTTTCCATTCGCTCAGAAAATTGCGCCGGACAGACAGACAGACAGAAAGACAGACAGACAGACAGAGAAATAAAAGATTTTAGTAATATAGATTCAAGTCCATTTGAAAAGAAAAAGAAACATTTTAAAAATATTTAACAGTTGCATATTGTTTAAATTTTAAAGGTGATATTTTGTGCTGCAAAATCTGTCACTGAGTTTTGTTCAGTGTCGAATTTGTATTAGCGTAAGCGCGCACCTGGCTGCGTTGCAACTCTGACCGCAGGAATGAGAGGGGAAATCTCCCTTTTACTGCCTGCCTCCAGCAGTGTAATGATCGCCTTCTATTGTGAGGATCCCCTGTTCTCAACTCCTCTGGATGAATCCTGTTTCATTTTCCGAGGTGCTTTCAGACCCTCCAGCAAAAAGAGAGTTCTCTAATGAAGTTCTCTCCATATTCCTGTGGCTTGAGCTGCTAGTGCGTTTCTAGGCTTAATGTTGCCGAACATAATGATTGAATGATCTAATAAGTAAATTTACATTAGATTAGCAGGGATTCGTTACATAAATATTTCCGGATCTACAGCGGAGAAGACTAGCAAAATGTTTGTGTTGGATAACCATTGTTTTCATCACCTTTTGTATTTACTTTCATATGATCTAAGCTGACATAGCTTACATAATTGATTTTCGATCAAATACTTTCCGATCTTTCTCAGTATGATCGTAAACTCATAAACGCGAATATCTTATAAAACCCCTTTTTTTTTTCTCTTGTATCACCGCAAATTTTGATCATATCTTCCTGTAAAGTGCAATAGATTTAAAGCGTAAAGTATTTCGTAACATGTATTAATTTCTTATGCTCTCAATAAAAAAACTGAAGTTCAGGCATCTTTGTACGATCATTTCGTCATGTAATATTGCCATCTGGTAGACTATTCAGAAACTAATGAACAACAACTTTTTGCTCGAACTGGGGACTTCTCAACCTTGGATCCATGCGTCTGCTAAGCACAATTATTAACAAAGCGAAATAATTGTAGAAATTGCTATCTAACCCCCTCAGTTAATAATTTATTATCAGTAGTCACTCTTCATCATAAAAATAAAATACGTACATTCCCCATAATCACTTCGGATTTGAATTTTTGCACGCAGAATTAAGGACGCAGTTATGACAGCATAAGGTTACAAATTATCCGTGTTACTGGTGTGTATTATGGTATGCTGCTGTACCAATACAATACAATACCATCATCATATTAATAACTTTGTTTTGGAAATTTGAGAATATAAATATGGTATTTATAATATCATCTTTTATTTGAAGTAACATCAGTTGGCGGTTTAGAAATTGTCTAGATAGATTTTAAGAGCTGTGAGCTAATCAGCAGTGGTGGTCTTTCAAACTGTCGCGGCGCGCTGTGAAACGTTTAGATTGACTGTCAGTCTAAACAAATTAGATGAAATGTTGATATAAAAATTTGGACTAATAATCCTTGAAGCCCACTCGTACCATAATCGAACTGACAAGTGATCTCACGGGTCAAGGCACTCGCACATGGTCAGCCGCTTTTAGTTGGGCCAACCACGTTTGGGGATACTCGAGTAAACACAAACAAACATCATTTATCTGTTTTGAACTAGTTCAAGTTTAAGAGAAGACCATTCATTATGAAAACGTCTTTTTCAAATTATAAATATATAAAAAAACTTTAGTATCAATGAAATTTTTGCAAAACCACAACGTAGTAAGAAAATATAAATAATAAAGAAGTAAATATTATCAGGTTGATATGCAATTTCTAAAGTATTTTGTTACTGTTAAGGTCATTTGAATAAAGTACTAGAAGTAACAAATTACAACTTTTTTTTTATTTTTACTTATAAAATCTTATAAAGCGGTGTATGCATGACTTACTTAGGAACGTAAACTTTATATCGTTGTTAATAAAGGGTGGGACCAAGTTCAGGGCCGGCGTTAGGGGGTGGCGAATGGGGTGACCGCCCAAAACCCCGCGCCTGGTTTTTTTTTTTTTTTTTTGTTGATAAAGTAAGATTTCTTTTTTTTGGTTGTTAGAATAGAATTGTCCTTTTTTTTTTTTTTGTTTTTTTTTGTTCTTGAAATAGTATTGTCAAGGGCCCCGCAAAATTCATCTCGCTCGAGGCCCCGCAACTCCTAGCGCCGGCTCTGCCAAGTTGTATACTAAATAATATCCTAGTACAGTTGTTTAACGCTAATAAGGCGATCATCAGCTAGGAGCAATCATCAGTACACAACCAGGTCTCGGTACACGGGCCTATACGAGAAAACGTCGGAACCAATGTGGAGCCCCGCAGAAGTTAAAACAAACAATAAAAACTCGCGGGCTCCACATTGGTTCCGACGTTTTCTCACATAGACCTGGTTGTGTACTGATGACTGCTCCTAGCTGATGATCGCCATATTAGCGTGAAACAGCTGTCATTTAGTATACAACTTGGTCTCACCCATTATTAATATTTATATGCGCTTTCTGATTTTTATGCGCTAAAAAAATCATAGCGGCCGCGTGTAGCGTGCACATGAATTTTCTCGCCTTTTGTTCTTTCGGCGAGTTTTTATTGTTTGTTTTAACTTCTGCGGGCTCTACATTGGTTCCGACGTTTTTTATATCGTTGTTTTTTAATAATCAAATAATTCAGGTCCTCAATTTTATATATAATAATACTCGGCATGTGTAAATAAAAACAAAAGATAAATAAATAAATAATTAAGCAAAACTTACAATTTTTAACTAAAATTTCCTTTTTTTTCTCTTTTTCTCCAATAAGAATCAAGAATGTGATTTGACATGTTGCGGTGCTTTCCCGAGCGGGAAATCATTGCGTAACCTACGTTACCGAAATTCTTCTGCCGAGAATTGAGATCCTATTTGTCTTAAAACCTTTCGAGTTTTTGGAATTCAGGGATAATTTTTCGCAGCCAGCTGTCTGCAATCGAAAATCCTATACTTTTTCTTACAAAAGCACGTGTTTCCCTTTATGACATTAAAAATATAGGCCTAATTGGAGTATTTATTGCTGTATTTGAATCCTATCCTTACCTGGCGAATAACTTTTCCACTTCAATTAAAAAAATTAAAATAAAAATAAATAAATTAAGTTTGCAAGGTACCTGAAGAGCAACAGTTTTAACAATCCCACGTTAGATAAACTAAAATATTCTTAAGATTATGTTACTTTAAGTTTTTAATAATTTTATTAAATTTTTATGTTTTTATTGTAATAAATCGTTTATTTTTATTAAAATATAAATCTTTGTTTGTTTTTTATCTGTTGTTATTAAATAAAAGATGAAATATTATTTTAAAGTAGATTTTTATTCAAAACAGAATATATTTGAAGTTTACGACGCTACAGAATTATTTGAAATGTTGTTTCGCTTTCGAAAGATAAGCCGCTTCTGTTAAAGCGTGTCTATATTTTTATAAAAAGGTTTTTAAAATAAAGTTTTTTTAATGAAAACATTAATATTCAACAATTTGTTTATTTTTCATCTTTAGCGGTGAACGTAATCTTCAAAATGATGTTTCAATCATTGATTTTGATGAAGTATTAAGTGAGATATGGCGTACCCACACAAAAACACCTTTGAGAAATAATATATAAGGATTATATAACTTTGATTGACATAAAATTACACTTGAAGTATTCGAAGTATTTCACAGCGATACTACGGCAAACAAATCAAATCAAAATTATTGCCCTATTTTTTTTTTTTTAACTTCGTAACACTTAACTATTCAATCTTTCCGGATTTAAAAATGCCAGAACTAGCTACGGCGCCGTTATCTTAAAGGCCTCGTTGGCATTTTGAAGTGTGGTCTTGTTGTCTATCATTAAATAATCTGTTCAAGGCATTTTGTCAAGTTACAGAGAGCATCACACGGCTTTCAAACGAAATGACATTCAAAAAGGTTTCTCCACTATAATTTGTTTTTTTCCAGCATTATTGGGAAATTACTGATCGCTAAACGTACACCGCCTATTTTACGTGAATGGTAATTGTAGATTTATATTTTTTTACCTTTTTATTCAAATGACTTCTACTTCCTCGACATTCACTTTGCAGCTGATGAAATAAATAAATAAATAAATAAATACACTAAAAGTTGTAAAAACTAAGGAAAGGAAGGCATTCTTTATTTGACATTGAAATTAGCATTTTATTGCTAAATAATGAATACTTTATTGGAAACGATGAAAGTTTTCTTGGCAATTTCGTACGTTTTTATGAAAATTATGGTCACCTGTGGAACGATTTGAATGAAAACAGTACGACTTATCGGCAATAGTGTTTCCAGAGCCCCGATTATCCGCGAGTGCCGCGAAAAAACTTTTTAATTACGAACCTCAAGAAAAACAATTTTAATCCAAGCCAACAACAGGGAAAGTACAATAGGCCCTACAGTGCGAAGGTCGAAAATTACTGACAGGTTTATTGTGCATCGTAATCCTATAGGCCTTCTCGGAATTTGTGGATGAGTGGCAGGCTCTTGCTCTGCAGAAAGGTTTCTGCTGTACGGTACATATTTTAAAAGTTTTGCATGTTATGTTTTTTTAATTATAAAACATAGTTTTTAATGGTGAAATATTTTTTTTCGTGTTTACACCTCAGTTTTAGTCTTTTTTCGGGTTATCCGCGATTTTTACTATCCGCGGTACCCTTGCCACCCAATTCCGCGGATAATCGGGGCTCTACTGTAATTAAAATCGAATTCTGTTGCAACTTCGTCTGATTTCCCTAATAAGTCATTGAGATTACAAAATAAACCACATCATTTATCAATTTACCTTTGTTTGTAGCTATACGTACTAAAACAGTTTTATAGTCGCTATAACATCTGCATCGCATAGTGACTGAACAAGCAGCATTATTAACAATAGCATTCAAACCTCATTAGTTTTTGTGGTTTTGTTTTTTGGGGGATCTAGACCAAATATGTAATCATATTTGAAGTTGGTCCTTAAGTAACTATAATAATGTAAGTAAATTGTATTAAATAAACAAATCGTAACACGTGTTAAGAAAATGTTACCATTCGTTTAGCGTAATGAAGCTTTTAGGATCCACTGAAACTTGAAGATTACGACTTGAAATAAAACGTTTCGACAGTCTTCTGCACTCTTAATCTCATATAGTTTAAGATTTGTGCAGCTTTTAATGAATATTCAACATCTAACGTATCAGAATATTATCGTTATTTAATTACTATTCTTGTTACCTCTCGACAACATAAAAATCCAAATTTTCCTCATACTATGTAACTATCCTAACATGCAAATAATCTTTCATTCAAATTGCACCGTTAATTCTTATAAATCATTAACTTAATTAGGTTTTATTTAACATTTGATCTTATAACAACCAAAAGAGAATTACTTTGCGTATTTAATGATACATATTCATTTTAAATCTCTCAAACTTTCTTTTAAACTTCCTAACGTGTTGTAAACATTAGGAATGCTTTTATAAAGGTTAATAAACTACGAATTCGATTTCGAATTTTTAACACATTTATAAAACTCTAATGACATGGGTAAAATTATCCAAATTTTGTATATAGATTCAAACATTTATTACGCGTAGACATTACAAAAGTTGGGGAAACGATTAAAGATCTGAATAAGGATACTGATTAAGGACTCGACCTTTTAATATTACTGCAGACCTAATCTTTACTAAAAAGGTCCATTTCAATCATGTTAATATAGATTGTAATCTATTTGGTTATGTACAGGGTGTCCGACAAGTCCCACATGATAGGAGATATCATTTGTTTTTTTAACAACAATTAAAACAAAATTATGTCCGACAAGTCCCGCATCGTAGGCGATATCATAATTTTGTTTTAATTGTTGTTTAAATGTTGTTGACAATCAAATGATATCTCCTATGATGCGGGACTTGTCGGACACCCTGTATAATGATAATTATAAGTAGGTTTTTTTGTATAAAAAAAAAATTAAGAATTCGGCAAACTATTACTATTAATAAAAACATGATTTCTTGAATAATTAAAACAAATCCAAATTAAAATTTCAATGGCCAATATTCTACGTAATGATAAATCATTAATATCATATTAGACTGGAATAAATAGTTAGATACAATGTCAATAACATAATTTTAATATAAATAATCTTCATAATCCACAGAATGGATAATCTGGAGGTCGGATATGGTAATCCAAATATAGTAGCAATAGGCAAATAAAAAGTGGTAGACTTTTGAAGGAAGGCAGCGGGCGTGAGGTCCGTAGGAAATAGAGGCCAATACATTGGTATTAAGCTCTTTAAGTTTGTTTTTTTTAAAAATTAACACAAATTTCTCTAAATTGTTTCAGGAATTCCTTGCTATCACGAAGCTAAGTTTACGATTTATGTAGTTTAAACATTTACTTTTAAACATTAAATATGTATGACATATTAGCAATGTTAATTCATCTGACTGTCTTCCGTGTAATTGGAAGACATTAATATGAATCGATATAATTAGTTACATAATCTATGTATTAAGTAATATATATATTTATAAATAGGTGATCAATTTTACTTACTAAAAGAAGTTTTAGCTTATTAAATTAAGAAAAAAAAATATTTCCTGAACAAGTTTCGCCTTTGATTTGACATTTTAAGTCAGAAACATCCATATGGTTCAAATAATTATCCTAATGGTTTAAATGACTTCCTTACTTGGATATCAACTTTCAGTTTTCTTTCCTCATAGAAAAATAACCTTTTTTTTTCTTTTTCTTTATCCTATATTTAGCTGAGTCGGTCAATACGGATGCAATGCACCTTTTATGGAGGATAAAATGTATTGCCGATGTCTACCTAAAATTCATATTATTACGATATTTCAAAAAACATAAGCATTTTTTGTTTATTAAGACTAGCAACACATAAAAACGTTTGTAGTTACATACATGAATTCTATAAGCCTATATTCCCATTCTCCCTTTTTGCACGGGGCTGTCATATGTGTATTCTTTTGTATATACAATCATTTTTACCAATATAGGCCTACGTCACATATCTTCCCGCTTCATAACTTTTAACTGTTAACTAAAGTTTGCTATTTTATGATTGGAGTAAAACAAATTCAAAATTTCGTTATGTAACGTAGAAAATTAGTAAAATGAAATACAAGACGATGCCTAGGTTCCTTATTGCTGAAACAAAAGTGCAAGAATCGTCTTTGTCTCATTCTAATTCCAAGTTTTCCAAGATTCACAAATTTTGTCTCCCCTGGCGGTGCAAGCTTGAAACACATTTCCTGGGTATTTACAATCTCTCATACCATTTCTTACAATTGATGCATATAACGTTACTATTGGTATCAACGTATGAAAACGCTTCCATCTTTTTATAAAGTCCGAATTTGAAGCTTTAAATATAAATGGGGGGGATTATAGCTTATACACTAAATCTCTTTTTATAAATCTGTAATTCTTGTCCTAAAAACAAAACCTTATTCTAATTTTTTCTTTTTCTTTTTGTAAGTCTTGCAACTTGTATATCTATACAAAGATTACCAACAGGCCTTTTTTCGTCTTTCTTTCCAGTCTAACTATCAGACCTTCCAAATCTATTACATTAACTTTTTGAGTAGCCTATTATATTTAACGGTTTGGAGATCACAGAAACATTAAATGCATTATTAAACTTACATTTAATTAATAAATATAGATCCATAAAGTGTAAACTCAAACAAAATTAAACTGTAATTATATATATCTTCTGTTTCATACAAATCTTAGACAGATGTTATACAAAAA
This sequence comes from Thereuonema tuberculata, assembly GCA_023159025.1. Lineage (NCBI taxonomy): Eukaryota > Metazoa > Arthropoda > Chilopoda > Scutigeromorpha > Scutigeridae > Thereuonema > Thereuonema tuberculata. The sequence goes on from JAFIDM010000002.1 coordinate 67,005,201, forward strand.
ATTTAATGAAATTTAGAATTTCATTCGACACGAGTTGATAATTATTGAAAATCTCCATTGAAGGGCGTGTCTGTGCACTTACCTTATTTACTTTATTACCTTTTTTTTACCTGTTAAATATATTTTTTTAAGCGCTTAACCTCTCAAAATGTAGGTTATAATTATTTTAATGTTTTTCCTTCATCAAATTTGCATTTATTGCCATTGTATCCGCATATCTTTGTTTTTCATCGTAATAACTTTGCAGATGTCAAACCATTTGTAGCAATTTTCGAGTACGGAATTATGAACAGTAATAATTATAATTGCGAGCCGAACGAAGCCCTACAGTTCAAGCCGTCTGTCAAACGGTCTTAGGTATGTCTGACACGTTTTCGGTTTACCCTTTAGCTTAGCCAAAGTGTTTGACAGTTTGCAACAAATCTCAAAAGAGTTCTTACATCTGTGCCCTGTTGAAATTACGAGATTGACTCGATAAGCAAAAATTAAAATATCTTGTGTTCGATCGACTTTCCTCTAGTAATTAATGTAAAAAAAAATATAGAGGATATTCAATTTAATCGTGACAACGTTTACATTGTAGAATGCATAAATAAGTACAAGATAATCATGGAACGCAGAAAGGCAAATCTCGATTCATCAAGTAGTTAAGATAAAAAGATCAATCGGGTGATTTTAAATAATTTTTAGCAGTTATTTTTCAAAGAAAATGTCTTAAAAAGATGTCTTCTTTTTTTCCCCGTCAGTTTATATCGTAAATTGTCTATTTTTTGTTGATTTTTGTTAAAATTTTACATTGAGTGCATTACGCATGCTCAGTTATGTTATCGAGCAAGTTTCCTCGCAGTCGGCCAATAACTTGTATGGAAATGTAACAGGAATATTTTTGTATTTTAGCTATAGTTTGAAGCAACTTTTAAAGAAAAAATAATTATGAATACGTCATCACAGTAACCTTTGAGTATTACAACCTTGCACAACCAAATACAACATTGTGAAATCGCTCGCTTCCTTTATTGTTGTAATTCTCCCTTTCAGGATCATCATTGCATGAACTATTTCCATTCGAGGAGATACTTAGAATATCCTGTATCAATTGTTTCTATTTTATCAGATGGTTAAGCGGATTGTTAAATAACTTATCGAACTTTTGTTTGATTTCCGGAGTTACGATGGATCAACAATAAAATCTAAGCTACGGATAGTTGGCTTTTTTTATTGTTTTATTGTTGTTGTTGTTGTTTGTTTTGTTTTTTTTGTTTTTTTGGTTTTGTTTTCCAGAAAACATTGCGATAACTAGTGGATATTTCACTTATGTCTCCTTTTCGACTGGATGCCGCAGCACCGTTGTATGACCGTAGCTCTAATTATCGAGTTCTACTTCTCTCTTTCCTGACTTGCTGCTATTTATTTCGTCAAAGCTATTTTTAGCAGATGATTGTCGTAATTTTTATAGTCGTGTGCTAAACTGGCCACCATAACTCTGGCGCTTGCTCTCGTAGTCGTTACGTAATGAAACTGGGATATTCATATCAGCTTTTATCAATAACTTATATCTGGCCATTCATAAATATGAATCAATTGGGCCTCGATGCAATGGAGAGCCGCATTTGAAAAGTGTAGATGACCAATTGCCCGGACAGATATTACAAGACCAAAGACAGTTATTGGATTTATATCTGCGAATGATTCGTTAAGCTGTAGAATACAGATGCGATACAAGCTGTCAAGACACTCAAAAATCAAATATTTGCTAAGGAAACGAGTTTTAACCTGCAATATGCTCGAATTCTCTTGAATACAAAATAACTGATAGTTAATGTGTTTATTTCTTTCATTTGTACTAATAAACAAAGATTTTAAATCCTCCAATTCATCTAATTTCTATTTCAAATACTAAGCGAGCAATTCTTTTTAAATTTTATATTGAAAACGGGCCTTTAGGATTTTGATAAAATGGGGTGGATCTACCCTTTCCGGGTGCGAGAAAGCGATTTAGCTAAGTCTCGACTTCGGGAAAAGTCATTTAGGGGGTAAATGATTGACCTAGTTGCCAGGTTATTGTCTACAGTGTTCTTAACTTTATTTTTGTTTTATTTTATTCTTAATGAATTCGTGTTCTGTGCGTTTTTACATGTAATACAATAATAATTTTACTTAATAATAATTTTTAAAACTTTTTCCTTTTAACATCGCGTGTATTCACTGCGGAGCTGTCCATTTCCCTGAAAGGCGATTAAATAACCAGGTGATTGTCTACAGTGCTCTTACTTTATTTTCGTTTTACTTAAGACCTGGACAAAGCTCGATCTTCCAGGTATTCATATCCAAGTGCATAATGAATCGATTTATTTCTCATAATTGTTACGATTTTTCTTCTTCAGAATATCTACTCTTCAGCTGTGTGTAGCTCAAGATAACAAAAAAGTGTAATCGTTGTAATCTACAGAAAAGTGAGATAAATGTAGTTGAAAGGGATAGTTGAGGTTACCATTGCAGTCCATCAAAACAATGGACTTTAGCAGTTGAGAAACGAACTTAAAATCTAAACAGCAATTTAGTTTTTTGACATGAAAGCACTATTTTCGAGTTTGGATGATTTTAGCCACTAGGGATGTAGGATTGTAAGCAGTAGTGAAAATGCTATAATGGCTTTATCTTTACATCTATAAGCATTATAACCATACAAACTTTCTTCTGCAAATGTGAAGATTTTCAATAGAATTATTAATTTAATTAATGATTATCCATTATTAATATATAATATTAACGCTTGTGCCCTGAAGAGACCGGACGGATTCGCCGGGGAAACTAGTAGTGCTTGTATTTAATTGTAAATATATCTTTATTTTTAATGGCTATATATATTTCTTCACTTAATTACTTAGATACTTAATGTATCTTATGATTATTATTATTGTGGACATCACAAAACAAACAATATCTTGTCAAAAAATTCCTATAAATCATTTCACTGAAAGTTTGTAATTAAAATACAAATATTAATTATTAGGATTGCTATTTTATTTGCAAATTTAAAATGATTTATATAACTGTTTTATCACAACCTCTTCATTTCCGCTATAAACCCTCTCTTTCAAACTTTGTGATATTTTATAATACAGCGTCCGCAACCTCATTGTAAAGCAGTTTAGGTTTTCCCCCTCCCAAATTGACAGGAGCAATTTTTGTATGTTAACCTTCTATTAATATTCTGGAAGCGTCGGTCCCACATAATAAGAACACAACGGACGAAACTAGAACACAGCCATGGCCAGCCACGATAGTCAACAGTTATCTCTTAACAACTATGATATAATAGAAACCTCAGCTCAAGATTAATAGAACTACATGGACTTGAAGACTTGAGTGGCTTACAAATTGAATGTGACAATGAAATAGAAAGTTAACAATAACCTTGCATTTCTTTTATCTTTTTGTAAACAGTTTTTATTTGCACAAGTTGTTTTAGATATATATTTTTGATATTGGACACAAATAAATAAAGAAATAGAAGATTTACCAAGTACTTACTAACAATGACCATCGGAAGCGCAACTTAATTAAACATGAAATGCTTGCAAACATTAACTTTAATTTAGATATTCAATGGCAAAATTTGCCTTACCAAATTTGTTTCATATCTTCGTCATTCGATATTTTTACTATATTATCTAGTGCATTGATTTTGAACCTCAGGGAGGAAATTTTTATTTATGGGATTTCAGTTATTTCGTTTTAAAATCGTCAAAAATATAAATGAAACGCACCAGCACAGTGATTTTATTACATCAGACTTACATTTCCATTCTGCGAGAAACTTGCAGAAATTCTGTGCAAGGTCGCAAACAAAATAATTCCACTCAGAGCTGCTATTCCATGATTTGTAACATCCCTAAATGTTTTGTTGTTTTCAATCGATTAACGAACGCGGGAAACCAGTTTTGCTTGTAATTACATTCTTAAATTTTAAGGTTGTTTTCCACAAATCACAGGGCCGGAAATTATTAGAACAGTTAAAGTTAAGAGGCGGAAGGATATATGATGTCACTTCAGTAACTTGTCTGCGAAAGAAAAACGAAACGACGTATAGGTATTATTAAGATTAGGTTTTATTAACTTTTTATTAAAGTATATCTTAGAAATTAACAATCGATCCGCTTTAGCAGTTTTGTTTATGGTACGAGAACATATCTTAATATGTTGGCAATGGTGAAAAGTTAAAAACTCTGCTTTAAAACAACAAACTTCAACCTGGTTTTGTTCACTAATTTATTTTCAATGTTTACATGTTCTAAATCGTTTATAAAGCAGGCTACTTTTTCCAAATCTTTACAGATAAACAAATAGATTAAGCATTACAGCTATTCTTGTCGTAATCTAAGATAATTGAAAGCTGAAACACCTTCAAATTGAAACAGAAACCGAACCGAATAAAATCAGTGTATTTAAGTAATCATAATTATGTAGTTAATTGTTTTGATTTATTGGTTTTAAGTGCAAATAGCTGTAGAATCCTCTAGATCTCGGTGGAAAAAAACCACTATCAGGAATAAAAAGTTGTATTTGCATTGATATTTCTGAATTATTCGTTGTTTCAGTAAAATGAAAGATAGTATCTAATCGGTTCTAATCATAGATGCTGTAAACCTCTGATATCAGATTTAATCATCCAACCAATAAATAAATAATATTTATTTTACTAAAGCCAAATAACTCTTATTCTCATAAATCGAAAAACTAATCTTTACTTATGTTTTCAGTGAACGAATTTGAATGTTTGGAGATTTTAAATCATTCCAGTAAATCAATTTGAAGAAAACACCAAGAACTAGGAAGTAGCTCCCTCTTTCGGAGAAGATGGAGCTGAAATATCTCCCTCACATTAACGACGTTTTTAGACTCCTGTAATTTCATGGTCATGTCAGCAACCAGACTTTTACAGTTGTTTAGTAAGTTATAAAAAGTCCATTTGCGTTTTGGAATAGCTGAAGATGTCAAAGATAATCCTTAAATTTTAAAGAAAATATTCTTATAACTATTTTTTTTATTTATTTGTAAGTCTACATAATTAAGAAAGTATGTTTTATTTGGGTCTCTTATTAAGATAACAACTAAGATCAAGAAACTCATTAGCTGTTTGACCTTCGTATTTCATATCTTAGTTTCTGGTATATAATTAAAATTACTTCACTAAGATAACTTCAATACTTAAGGAGAATTACATCAATGAATACTTGATAAAATTACAATGTGTTGTTTGTGTCTGCCACTGTCTTGTGTTTTATGATGTCTGCTTCACTGATAGATGGTCATAGTCTGGACGATAAAATCACTGTTTGTGGGGTGCGATGGAGATCTGCACTGCAGTTCACCACGCGGCGTCTCCTGGCGATCAGATTGCAAAGCTTTATTGTCGATTTTATGATTGATAAGCGTCATCCACAAATTCTGTCTGACATCGGTGATAGACCGATAACACTGTCATCTGTCTAGAGAGACAGACAGATTTATAACGACTTTAGCAATCTTGAGATCAGTATTAAGTCGAATTTAGTATGGCGTCCACAAATTACAGGCTTTAGGTTTTTGATAAAGAAACAAAAAGAATCAACATTAATTAGATTAATCAACATTAGGACAGATAAAATGTTGTTTAAGATCAAGTAAAATTCATGCGTATACGGCTTTGTTGTACTTTGTCGACGGACGTTTTGAGCGAGGTTGATGTAAACAAAGGTATAAATTCAAGGAAAAGAAGTAGAAATTGTGAAAATTGAGTGAAAAATGTGCGAAAGAATTTTACAGAGATCTAACAATAGAAGTGGAAGAAGAAAATAATGCTGATTAAAAGCATTTTGTAATGAAAAATGGAGATGGTCCAGTCCAATATTTTCTATTTTTGTGTAACTACTTTAGAACCAAAATGAGCCATATCCATCAATATGAAAAATGTTAATATTAAACACTAATTAATACACTGTAAAGCCAGATAATCATTCATTTACATTTTCTACAGATTAGTTAATATGTTATTAATGATATGCCTATGTCACATTATGTTAAATATTATTGAATAAATTATAAGATTAAATAAACTTAATCTTATTTTTCTCCATTTTTAAAAAATGGCACATGGCCCACTATGGTTATCAGCCCTTCATTTGTTCTTCAAAATAAAGGTAATCTTGATGTTGTGTAACGAAAAATTCCTTGTAATCTTTCATCGTTTCTCTCATGTCAATGATGTTTGGAGCTGGTAGTTTCTATTTCAGTGTTTGTATCCTTCTGTAGTACGTTTTATTTTCCTTTTGCAGGCGAGTTACTAAAAAATATCTTTCCGCTTCCTAATTTTTAACTGTACTAGAAATTCCTATTCTGTGATTGGCGGAAAGCTAATTCAAAATCTCATTACGTAATTAAAATAATGAAAAAAAAAAAATTGCTTGGCATTCTCTGCAAACAGAACTGCAACAAAAGATTTAGAATACAGTAAATCCACTGATAACAGCTGTGTTACGAGCTTAGAATTAGGACTATGTTGTTAGCGGTATTACACAAAGTTGTGAATTCCTGCAAGTTCTACACGAAATGTTATCTCATTAAGACTCATTATTTGAAAACAAAAATGGCCGACACTGCTGGATTATTTAGGCTAAAAATAAAGAATTAAAAAATAGAGTATATTTTCAAAATTACAGATTATTAGTGTCAAATATTTAAAGAAATCGTTATTATTCCATTTGTTCAAATAAATTTGGAAGACAGATTTCAATTTTCATTTAATGTTCTTGATGATTTATTACTTTTAGAATTACATTCATTTTTCTTAGCCATCGTCAATTTTCTCTGGAATTTGTCAGTCCCCCCAAAAAAAAACATTCATATGCAAACCATGTTTTTCAATACGCAATTTTTCTTGAGTAATTTCTGCCAAACAAAGGCTTGGAAACTGGTAGGAATTACATAATTGTATGTGTTCGATCAAAATAATCTTTCTTCTCTATTGACGTAAAAGAACTTAATAATCTTAAGAAACTCAACTTGTACAATCAATCAAATTCGATTACGATACTAATTAATTATAGTGGAAGTTGAGTTGTGTGTCATTATAATGCTATTTAGTTCGAAGCCATTTGTCATAATTACTGCCATTTGGAACAAGGGAAATCCATTCATTTAACATAAAAATCTTGTAGATATTCTCTTCATTGATGTGTATGAAGTGAAATCCCCACCTGTGCTCAGGTAACATTCCTTACAGCCACAATGCAGACTTAACACACAGTTATTTCTTGAATATTGAATAAAAATATTTAAAAGTTTAACTTTTAAGTATAATTTTTAACGACAGAACTTTATTCATTAAGAAATAAAATAAATACATAAACGCCAACGTATCCCGAATGTTGGAATTTAAAGTAATATGTATGTTCTTTACATTGAAAAATGTTAAAATATGATGTTATAAATACAGGGTGTATCAGTTGGACCCGGTCAACCCGGTAACTTCTTCCAGGGAATCATTTTCGAAAACAGTTTATACGTTTTCACAATAATAACAGTATCAAAGGCGGGCACCAGAATGCTTCACCTCTGTACAACAGTGGCAATGCACATGACGTCAGTAGCACCTCGTGACATTGAATGTGTTAGTGACCGTGTAATAATTCACAATGGCAAGCAGGGAAAGTGGTGCGTTGCGTTTTACTTTAAAACAACATGTGTCTGTCACGAAGTTTATTTTTGAGTCGAAGGGTAATATGCAACAAGACGTTTATTGGATGAAGTATATGATTTTTCTCTGAAATGGGAAACAATGACTGCAATCAAGAAGAAAATTTGAAGACACTGGTTCTGTTGCAACAAAACATGCTGCGAAAGGGTCACAGAGCACAAACACTGCCGAAGAGAAACAAAATTGACCGAAGCAAAAACAAAAATATCGAAGCAAAATTGACGAAGTCAATGTTGATTGTTGCTACTATATGCAAAATTGACCAGGTTCAATTTTATACACCCTTTATATTTACAACTATTTTTGTAAAGCTATTTTTTTAATATAAATATATAAATAGATAATACCTGTAAAACTCCTGTTGTGCCTCTATGACTTTCCGATAATTCTCTCCCAGTTTTAATACAAAACTTGTCAATATTTGAGTGGTGTGCGTCCTGTTCAACGATACGATACGTAATTTATTAAGAATATCTTATTTGCAAAAAGCAACATGGATGTCAATGGTTTGTTTATTTGTGTACGTAAATAATGTACAAATTTACAATGTTTTTTTATTAGGATTCGTAGAGTATTAATGTAGATGGCATTATCTATTGACGGAATAGTTTTTCTGTCAATGAAAATAGATTACAGTTAATAATTCCAGAGATCAGATAAATCAGTTTTATCGATACATATTTTAAAATCTTCCTTCGCCAAATTTTACTTCGGTCAAAAATCTAATGTCATTTGCAATAATTATTTTTGTGTTGTTTCTATTCGTGGAACGCGCTTGGAGATCATTTCCAGACACTGAACTATAATTAATTAATTTGCAATGCTTATCGATCTATGAGAAATTATGGGATATCTCATTATTAAAGGATATTTTTTTTTCTTTGCTTAAAATCTTTTTAAAATGAAGTTTTCTTTATCCTGCTAATAACTAAGTGAAAAACTGTTATCCCTAACTAACAATAATCTCTCTCATTTTAGGTTCGGCTACAGTATTAGTGAATTTCCCTTTTTGATATTTTTTTTTTCTTTTTTCATTTCGTTGTTTAATATACGGTACATTAAAACTTCAGTTGATTGTTATGTGAGATGGTATTCTTATTCTTTCAATATCTGGATAGATCTTTCCGTAAATTCTGGTTCGTTCGCAATAGCATTAGAAAAAAATTAAGAAACAGACCATTTTTCAGACTATGTTGTAATACAGATAGCTAACTTATTTAGATTTTAGATTTAGACTCGCTAATCCGGCACGTTCGGGACTTCGGCAGTGCCGGATTACCGAAAATGCCGGATTACTGAGCGCCGTCTAAAAATAGCCGTTATTGCGAGGATAGCGAAAATACCGCTAAAATAGAGAGTCAAAAGGGCTATTAATAGGTACATCAGGCCATTTTTCCGTGTTCTATTGTGATTTCTCTGATTTCGGTAGTGATGGAAAATGTTAAAAACAAAACAACAAAATATATTCTTATGTAGTATTATATTTTAATACAATATATACAGTACAGTATAGTTACTTTATTAGATTTGTTATCACTGTCGAGTACGCCCGACCTCATCCGATTGCCCGCGAACTCTGCCGAACGCGCCCGGATAGCTTATTCAGTGTAAAAAAAAAACCTTAGACCAATGCCGGATTATTGAATGTGCCGGATTATCGGATGCCGGATTAGCCGGGTTTTACTGTACTTACATTTTTTTTCTTATTTCTTCTAAATTTTCATTCTAAATATGCAGTGATAAACATACAGCAGTACACTAATTTTAGGTTGTAAGCGCCATCTGACGATAACTAAAGCAAACATCTTGAAATAAAGAGCGTCGTAACAAATTAGTAGCAAAACACGAGCACCATTTGTTGTAAAACCATAGTGTACCATAAACAGAATAATATCTGATTTACCAGCACCCGCAGAAGGGTTTTTCTAGACCTAAAAGATTAAAAATTATCTGAACGTGATCGTTGATTTTGCATCTTAAAAAGGATTACGATAATATCTAAATACTAACTAACTAGTTATTAGCAATTATATGCCTATAACTTTCATGACTATAAACATATACTTTAGATGTAAAAAACTTCTCAAATGAACACTTAAACATCAGAAATATAAAGATAAAGTTGATAGAAAACAATTTTACGATTTCCTCCAAACTATTACTTTCCTGCATATTTTTTTGTTCTTTTACGTTTTGAGGTTGCCTTAAGTGGTCAGCAATCGTTCTCATGCATTATGTATTTTCTTTTTATCTTTCATTTAACTGTGACACTAAATACTTTATAAACTATCTTTATAGATACTTGAACGTCAGATAGAACGTGTCTCCATGACTCGTGAACAGGTTTGGGAATGCTTCATTGAACACCAGTGTCACAAACAAAACAGATCGGAGATAAATTAAAAAAAAAAGTCAACAGCAACTATAAAAGCCACACAGCAGAGGATATTACAGAAAATAACGTTTAGAGGAAAAAAAAACAACAACTAATAAATAGTTAGATGACTTCCAGAACGTAACCAAATTGTAATATCAAAATGTTGTAATAATTAAACAAGACAATTCCTACAAGAACTTGAAGAATACTTTCGTATAAAAAAATTTCCTATTGACTTTTTAAAATCGTGATAATGGGGGAAGTCTCCATATTGTAAATTCTTACTGAATGTAAAAAAGTAAAAAATAAATAAAAACCCTGCATTTAAATCCGCATAGTAATTTAAGTCGCAGATGAGAAAAGGTTTTACGTGCGCTGAACATAATTGATTAAGTCAGAAATGAAGCCGACACACCTGCTTAATACAAATTTAAATTTGCTAAAATTAAAGTTACAACCTAGGTTTCGATTCTCAAGTACTTACTTACAAACACAAAGCCGTCCGGATACAAACATAATCCTATACTGATGTTACGAACCTAATTTTTCTTATGCATTAGGCTTAAAAATTAGCGAGAGAAAAACAAAATATTCTTGTCAAGAGATATTTAAATCTTAATTATAAAGGATTTGCAAGGTTTGTTGGCCAATTTCAGAAAGAAAGAATAATTCATATATTACTGAGATAATAGGCCCCTAATTACTTCATTGCAAGCTGTTAATTTCTCAAACAAACTGTAAACAAATTGATATTTAAATTAAGATATTTAGGATCATACTGTATGTAAATTTTGTTTAAGGGATCTACATTTATTTTTAAAAAAGTTTTTCATCTGGATGTTCTTAATTCTAAATGTAAAAAGCCGATTATCTATGATAACTTATTTACTATAATATATTGTTAATTCCTCTAGAATACGTTAAATATTATTCAGTATCACGCCATGCTTTGAACAGTCCATCTCTGTTTTTTGTGGACCATTGTTGGGATAAGATCGAAAGTCTTCCTTTCCATTAGATCACTGTAACAATTAATTTTAATTATTACTACTCATTGTTGTATCGACCTAGTAGAAAAAAAGCGTACGTGAATATCATTGTCAGTCACTTAACAATAATTCACAGAAATCTGTGAAAAACTATAAACTTACTGCACAGCACATTGCTGTAAGTATCATATTGAAGCAATGTCTTTTAAGATTATGACTTTTTTTTGTAATTTAAATTATATATATAAATAATGTTTTCTACAATATCAAAAGAACGCCATGAGGCTGAAAACTTAGGAGCCACTTGTCTAAAGTAAAAAACTTCATTTTAATTTTTTAAAAATTAAAAAAAAAAAAATAATATTAAAAAAGATTTATATTAAAAAGAAAATTTTTTTATTTGAAAACACTTAAAAAAAAAATATTTACTTCCGGTTTGATCTGTAGGAAAAAATTTAATAGCGATGTGCTAATATGTTATAATCACAAGCATTTTAGACTTCTGTCTTTCATTGCGAAACTTGCTTGCATAAGAAACGTAAAACTCCGACAAGTAGACTTTCCTGTACAGCCACGGAGCGTATGTAGGCCAATCGTTTGGCATTTATCAAAAAATAATCACACTTGTTATATAAACCAAACAGCACAAGTGTCAATCACACCGGTGCTTAAGATTACGTTTGCAGTTTTCGGTTTGTTTGAACTATGATTAGAGCCCTTCCTGTCGCAATTAAAACAAATAAAACATACAAAGCATATTCTGTTATCATTAATGGAGTAGCAGTTAAGATTAACGCACGATAATGGATGACTCAAGTTACAATTTTGACTTTATCGAATGCGCAAATATATTTATGAACTCTTTATCTCATTGTAATGAAATTTCAGTTATTTCCAACCTTTGTAATTTTAAAGTGCAGACTTAAGATAGGCCTATAGAATGAACTACAGTAGACCTATACAGTATATAACATGCATTTTAATAGTTTCAGTAGCCCCTCTTTAATGAGCTACAAATCTATTTGTAAGAGTTTTAAATGAATATTATTTATTGAATTAATTAAAAAAAAGTCAGTAACTTTTTTGGTCTTATTAAGCATTAATTTGGAGACACTACGCTGCTTTATAAAGTATTTATATATATATACAATATTTATTGATTTGATTTTTTGAGTTAAATAATTATAATTAACCAATTATTTTTACATAAGAAATGTAGTATCAGCACTGCTTAATTGCTAATCAAATAATAATACCCTATCATGTTCTAATATTCTAATATTTCTTTAATAAATCTGAAATATGCACCGGCGAGGGAAAAAAATGGTTTAGAATATAGTTTAGTCGAAAAACATATGTACGTCTGTCCTTGATCAAGATTACTCAAAAACTAATTGTTGTAGGAAACTGAAATTTCAGAGAAAGGCTTAGGTTACAAATAAAAATCCCTATTGATTCTGATAGATATTAGATCAATAACGAAGGACCTAGAGGCGAAGAAATCTCCAAAATACTGTGTCGTTAAGTTGCAACGAACCCGATTCATATCTTAGAAATTAATGGTTGAACTTTTAGTTGTTTAAATGAATGTTACTGAGCAGCTCTTCATTGATTTGTTGGTAGATATTTGATCTGTAGATGGCTTCAAACTTCTAACACGAGCATCCTAAAAGTGTGGTTATCAGTATTTAAATATTTTCATAATTTGATTAAATTCAGTCAGTTTTGCGGCCCGCTACGAGGCTGAAGCGTATGAACTGAATTCGAATCCCGGAGCCGTCTTGGATGCGAGGTTTCCTCTTTTGTATATCGTCTGTTTCTGTGGGTGTAATGTGAACTTCCTCCTAAATTAATAAGTTCACAAAATTTACCTCTTGTTGAGGCCCAAATACTTACATGCCAAGAGTTCGGGCATTGGGGGAACAAAAAACTATTGAAATACTATAAAAAAAGATTAAAAGTTTTTGACTATCACCATCTTTTTTTTTGGGGGGGACGATCTTACAACGAAGTGGATTAAAACATTACTTAACATTATATTAAAGCGTTTTATGCGACATCTGTTCCGAAAAAACTGAACAGTTGAAATTGTTCGTCAAAGAATATAGAAATAATGTTATGTTGCTTACTAATGTAATTCTTACATTATTATCCTAAATTCAAATCTAAACTTAATTTTTTAAGTGGGATTTGTATTATATGGCTGTCACGGGGACTTCCAGCCATGATATGGGCATTTCCTTACATGGCAAAGTTGTAGCTGTACTTCAGAAAATCTTATCGTTCCAACAAGTAAATTTTTAAAAAATTGTCTAGCTTCATTTTTTTTTTAAACATCGAAATTTCATTGTTTTAATTACAAAATTGATGAACTTTGGTTGATATTTTAAGAAAATTGGGGAAAAAAATACTTGAAGTACGCTTTACGAATTTCAGATGTGCAAAAAAACAAATAGTTGGAAATGTTTTTCTTCGTTTATAGGACTTACATTATAACGACATATCTCATATTAAGAAGAGGTAATTTATCAAAAATTGTCCGTCTTTCGGAGTCAATTTGGTTTATTCTCATAGGAAGTGTATTGAGATCCCAACTGCAAGCACTTGCGCAATTCAATTTGTTTGTTTAATAAATATTAAAAAAGAAAATATAGTTTTAATAAGCTTCCAACTCATATTTTGTCCTACTGAGATAAAATAATGACAAGAAAGCATTGTTTTCTTTATATAGCTTATAAACTATCTCTCAATTTTTTTTTTTCTTTTTGAATCTCTCCGTAATTTAATAAGAGATACCGTCTCGCTCTTTCATCATTGATACATTTTTTTCTTATTGTGATTTTTAAGTCTTTTGAACAATTTCTAATAAGCTTCTTGTTAATGCTAATAGAATACAACAATAAGGAAATTGATCTAGGCTGATTGAATAAGAATAGTAAATTATAATTAAATATGCTGTTTATTTATTATATTTTTGCATAGGTTATTATATGAATTGAAAAGGGTGAAATCTCTAGAATACAGGAATTCTCAGGAATTTGAAATGGAGGGAGAGGGTTGTGATGGTTCTCACCTTTCAACCAAAAAAAAAAAAACAAATTTCCTTCTTTTGGTAGTGATTATAAATAAAATTCTTGCCCTCCCAACAAAAAAAAAAAAAAAAAAAAAAAGTCCCAAAAAAAATGCTAGATTTCTTCCTTTTCCGTTGCAATTGGGAGGAATTACAAATCCCCAGCAATGCACAGTTTAGCTAAAATAAACCTAGAAAATTAGTTATTATTATTATTATTACGAAAATTTAGATTTGGTTGTTGCACTTTATGAAATTTTTATTTAATTTTTTTAAACAAAAACATCTTTTACACCTTTCATTTTTTGTTTTCCTCGTGCAAAATCTCCTTCCTAACATTGTTATTGAATTTAATGTTCAAACCATTATGTTATTTCATTAATTGATAGCTTACATTTATTCCTTTTATATTTTTCTAGAAACTAGAAGAAAACTTAGTGCAATTAAAGATTACCGATGCTGTTTGGCATCCCACAAAAGCAGCAAAATTCCTTCAGGTAAGTTACGACAGAATGTTAAGAATAATACTTTATTATCTTATTATTTATTTATGTAGCAAATCTAAGATACTGTACAAGATGGATTTTTTGGAGTTAATAACCTTGTGGTATTTCTGATTCTTACTGGGAATCATTATCCCTTTTTTTAAGAGAAAGAAACCAACATAGAATTTTGATTGATAGTCAACAATAGCAAAGGTGTTTGAAGGTAGTTTGTAACTGTTGACAGGGAGGGAGTTTGATTTTTTTTTTTTTTTCGGCACTTGGCAGGTCATGGCTTACTTTATTTTTAGAAGGTCATGAATTATTAATAAGGACAAGGCAGTATTGACTCCTTTTCACTGATTCTTTAAGCATACCAAGCACGAAATCTGTTGATTCACTGATGGATTTTTCTGTCCTTCAATTCTTAAGTAATGGATTGATGTTCAGTACTTAATACTTAAGTTAGTCAGAAACACATTAAAATTCATCAATACATCAGGGTGGTTCAGCATTAATGTCCACCCTCGGAGCCAGTGTTTGAATAAAGATTGGCAAAATGGGATTCTATACACACTTATACAAAAAAAGTTACTCATTTTTTTCTTTTTCTTTTTTAAATTATATGCAAACATTTACTGAGACTTTGAAAGGGAAGAAATTTTTCAAACGAAAGAAATGTTTGTTTGAATTATATTGTACATTATTAAAAAGGAAAGCGATGATTAAAAAGGATTGACAGATACGAAAATGAAATGTTTTTACAGTAAAATTAAATAAATAAAATGTATATTGAAATAAGAATATGTATGATCCCATACATACATAATATTTGTAAGACTCCATTCATTTAGCTTATTCGATCTTGACCTCATATCTTGTCTCCAAAAAACAAGGCAGACATCTTTGTGGGCAAGTAAATAATGCAATCTTTTGTTAAAAATCAAATTTCATGTATGACAAAATAATTTAGGGCCCAGAACTGATCCATGAACCCCCCCCCCCCCAAATTTTTTTTTGCATATATTATTATTAATTTTAGTCTATATTTCTTTGGAATCTTATCTCTTAGATCTGTATTTCCTAGATTTTCTAGTAATGTGTTTTTAAACAAGCCTTCTATGTGCAAATATTAATTAGTGAATATTCCATACATGAAATTAGAATAATTCTTTATTAAAACTTTTGTAAGAAATTGATCGTTATTCTTCTTTTTCATTTATGTATCAGGTAGTTTTTACCTGCGAGTCCCAAGAGCGATGCGAAGAAATTTTACAGGTTATGTACCGAAATGGTATCGGCAGATTATATGAATCTTCTTTAGGGTAAGAATTTATGGTTTAATTTTGTAAATTGAATATTTTTTGGAAGAAAATCACATTTGCTTTCTAAAAGAATGTGAACATTTATTTATTTTTATATTTTCATCTTTCAGTGTAATCCCATGTTCTATATATTATCAAGGTAAAGGTCTTGGTGAAAAGGATTTTGGAAAAGATAAAGAGTGTTGGTCAGAAACTGAAAGCGAAGCCAGGTAATTATCAGTAATGTATTTACAATTACAACTGTTTAAAGTTAATAATGTAAAGAGTTAAATGTAAATCACTTAATTTAATGGTGACTTGATTTTGTTTAGCCTGAATGTAATGAATTTATTAGTAGGCCTTTTTATGTTGACAAAAGCAGACCTATATTAAACATTTAATTATAATAATTATGTTTGTTCAATTAGATTTGAATAAATATTGCACGTTGTCTTACACTACTGTATGTATTCTTTTTTTGCTGTTCACAATTTTTTATTTAAGAAAAAGTTTTTTTTCACTTAATCTGGTCGCGCAGTTGGCGTTATCACTCAGACACTGGCCTCTCACCTCTGAGTACCGGAGTTCGGTTCTCATGTGGGTTTCCTAATTGTGGACGATCTGCACTGGGCAGGTTTTCTCAGGGTTCTCACATTTCTCCTGCACTTCTCCCACCATTCTTTTTCAGTCCTTCTCTCCGTCTGTCCTTATTTCTGTGGGATAGCACAATAGACCCAAGGTCGTGGTGCTCGGCTTTCCTGCCATCCACACTCACCACACATAAACATAACATGTTTTCTCCTACTGATGCACAATACCTTACATTTAAATTACATTATACATTTCACAGTAAGGTTGCTTGATGCACAGTATAAAAATATGCTATAATGTTATTTTTTAATGTAAATAAAAAAAAAAAGCAAAGCAGAATAATAATAATCACGTTCATGATCAAAGAGAAAGAGAAAACAAAACATAAAGACTTTCACAGATGTCATCAAAATCATTTGTAATTGATCTCAAGACACAGGAATATCTTAAACTGTGCAAATCCAAAGAGGATAATTTTTTTTCTTTTTTGCAAGTTTCAATTTTTCAAACTGCTTAATCATTGTATCCGACATCTACAAGATTCATTTTCCCACAATGCATTGTAACTACTGCAGCAACAACATATCCGTATCCTTACATGTCAGTAGTAGATAAAAAGTAGTTTCTTACTTTAAGTATAAAATTAGTCTTCTCCATACTCTCCTGTACTTTACACTTTATTAGCAATCTTTCTATTTTTCATGTCTTCTCGCCTTTCCCACAAGCTCTCAAACCCACACATTTTTCAGATTCTTAGAGAATCTTTCCATTCTTTCTAGGATTGTTCCAAACCACTTCATTAGTGTAAGATCTTAGTAAATCAAAATAGACCCCTTTTCTTTTTTACTTCCAAATTTGGAGACAATTTTCAATTGTATTCAGGTATTCTTCACAGGTATTTTACTTCAATTGTGTATGGATACCTTCCATGTCCTGTTTCCCACATCCAAGTTCTACTTCGTTATATCATGGTAGACACAAATGCAGCCAGTTTCTTTGCAAATTTAGCATTACAAACTGCCCGTTAACAACCAATTCACAACTATGTCAATAGCGAGCTATTTTAATATTCTTAGCCAAATCCTTATTCCATGCATAACGACCAAAGACACTTTCAAAAGAGCATTAATTCTTCTTCTTATTCCTCAAACAAATTATTCCTTCTTTAAAAAACGCCAACAAGAGAGGAGTTAAGGAAGGTATGGGGGGGGGGGGGGGTTTTAAATGTTTGACAATGTAACCGTTCAGCAGAGGTTAACGAAACGTGCGTCATAGTTTTATATTAGGGTTTTTATCCCCACTTTTTGTTTTAAATAGTTAGATGTCGAAGTAGTTGGCTTTTTTTAAATCTTGTTACGACACTTTAAAATATTTTATCATTGAAATTATTCCTTCTTTGTTAAGCATATTTTCCTAAATCTACCAATTCATTCAGCTGTTCTAAATGTTTTCCATTTTACTCTAAACTAGTGCTTTGTCTTTTCCTCTTTTTCTTATTCTCATCTGTAGTTCCTTATGACATTCATTTGGTTCATTATGAATTATTAGATCTTTCTCACACTTAGATAAAGAGGGTAATCAGCATAGAGAAGACAATAATCATCTGCTTCTATCCCCACTTCCCCTACCAGCCTCCACAGTCAAGAACATGTTTACACATCTCTGCCTTAGAACATCCATCAACCCCTGCTTTCAGATATCCTGTCACTTATTCTCACTGCAGCAGAACTATAAATATATATTTCTTTTGTAAATCCAAACAAGTCTGTCATGTCATACTCTTTCGGTGCATTCCAAAACCTACTTTTTCAAACTAAAACATTTTTGAGATGTAGATTTTATTAAAATACTAAAGTGGAAATGAATGTAGTGACAGATTCAATCAGAGCTAGAAAATGGACATTCAACAAATAAATAACTGTCTTTGTGGAAGCACAAACATGGACAACATGCACCTAAAAAAAAAATCAACAAACTTATTTCAATATCTGCCAGTAACATAACTGCACTGATGCAGTAAAAAAGGTTACACTTAAACATCAAAATTACCAAAACAGTTTCTATTGTTTATCTCAAAGCCAATCATTTATGTAGCCCATTTACAAAATACGTGAACACGAATGATTTGTGAGAGAGAAAGAGATACCTAGATCAGTTGGATTTGAAACTTTATTAAACTTATTATTTTTATCACCTTTTTAAATTGTAATATTTAATAAAATAGTAATGAGATAATTTACTAGCAAAATTGTTCTTTACTAAATTATATATGTCTTACTAGTGAAGACGATGAATTGCAACCAAAAGATGATGTCAAGTCATTACGTAAACAGTTTCTACAATCAATTAAAGCCAGATTGACTGTTGCTCAGGTACAAAAAAAAAAATTAATAGTCATATAAATTTTAAGCTTGTGAGGTTAACAATTTATTATGATTTAAGCAAAATATTAGTTTTGTTAATAATTTAATTAAATTTCTTTTTTTTATTATTTTTGTAATAATGTTGTTTGTTCTGTTATTTTATAGGTGGTGGAAGGTGTCAAAGCTGGAGCTCTCATTACTTTTGATTACATAATGTTTGTTATTTTAGCCAGGTTTGTTTTCACTGCTTTTATATTTCTTGATAAGTAAAACGAAACAAACAAACAAAAATCTTTCTCTTTATTGAAATTAGTTGATATAATAAGATGTTGTTTTAAATTTAAATGGTTGTACTTTCCCAAATTCTGCGAAAAAAAAAAAAAAAAATACTTCCATGATTCTGTTCAGTGTAATTTGGAATTGTTTCTCATATCTTTTACATTATCTGAAGACAGCTTTTGTTTCACAGTTTCATTACTCATCACTGAAACACAAAAAGAGTTCAGATACTTTAAAGACATTGCAAATTACATTGAATGGAATTGATTGAGAAGGCTTTTCAGGCTTTATGAGAATAAAATTCTTGAAAAATTTAAGTGATTTCAAAATAAGATGCTGTAGTTGTAGACAGATCTCAATTAAAGTAAAGGAATATACAACATAACTGTGTTTCGTGCTGTGAATATACTGGGTGTTGCAAAACTCTCTCTACATATATCTTAATGGTAGATTGGGAACACTAAGATTAACTTTTTTTTGTTATGATAGTGTATGTTGCTGATAGCTCCAGCAATATTATGTGTTTACTGTGTGTCCCAGCAAGTATGTTTGGTGGGGCACACAGTAAACACAATATTGCTGGAGCACATACTAAACTGTAATCACAGTGTTTCTTGCTGCAGTTATAACAATACATGTATGCAATACGTTAATAATATGTTCCAATAACATGTTTGGATATCAGTGGATAGGCCAGGGTGGATTCATCATCTGGCCACTGAGATCAACTGACTTAACATGCCTCGATGTCTTCTTCTGGGGATACATAAAGAACATCGTTTAGAAAACTCCATTGACTCTGAATAAGATCCCATCTCAAGAATCACTGTCGCCGCTGCAAATGTTTGGGAAAGTTCAGGAATTTTTAAGCATGTACAGCAATCCATGCTACGACTTTGTAATGATC
This sequence comes from Thereuonema tuberculata, assembly GCA_023159025.1. Taxonomy (NCBI): domain Eukaryota; kingdom Metazoa; phylum Arthropoda; class Chilopoda; order Scutigeromorpha; family Scutigeridae; genus Thereuonema; species Thereuonema tuberculata. Next base: position 67,025,301 of record JAFIDM010000002.1, read on the forward strand.
ATGCAATGATCAAGAAAAACAATGAACATACACAAATTACGCAACAAGCAAAGGATTCGCACCCCCGAGCTGTCATCGTGAAGAGACTGGGACGGACCGTTTCATCCTTTTTAGGACTCATCAGCCAGCCAAACTCCACCGATGACAGGCTCAGAAGGTGCAAGAGCTTAGTATCCTGGTTCTTGCTCCCAAGAGCGGGACTACCCCCAAAGAAATCCAAAACAAAAATTAACAAAATTAAAAAATACAATAGTTCCTTGGCCTGCAACTTGCAAGGCACAAAAGGAATTTAATAAAAGGCATTAAATAAGAACTAAGCGGTAAATAGAAATTAGTAAACGTTCTTTAACGCGTGGAGTGAACTAATCAAGAAAACAATAAACACGCACAAATTCATGAAACGGTCCGTCCAGTCTCTTCACGATGACAGCTCGGGGGTGCAAATCCTTTGCTTGTTGCGTAATTTGTGTGGGTGCATTGTTTTTCTTGATTAGTTCACTCCGCACGTTAAAGGACATTTACTAATACTACATGCAATGATGTTGCCAGTCGCCACTTTAAAAGTCAAAGTTTATATGTTCTCTATGCAATTTTACTTTGACTGATCAAACCAAATTTTGCATAGATGCTCTTATTACCCTATGCAAAATATACGCTACCTTGGAACCCGGTTAAACACCTTCAAGGGGGTGAGAAGGGGTGAAATCTCTGAAATAGCGCCACGTGGATCCTGGTGGCGACAATGGGAACTACACAAATATTGTTCTGGAACAATTGGGAAAGGTTTAATGTGATAGGGTTGTGGAGAAGGGGAGAACCAGGACTCACCACCTCCACCCCTCCCCAAGCAATGCATAATACTTTAAGCTATATTCAGTGATGAAGTAGAGAAAATTCAACAAACATAAAATTTTAGTTATAGAATAGTCCAATTACATAAATCGAGATCTGTCCACATTTGATATTTCGATTTTATAATCCTCAAATAATATATTCAAATATACAAGCTTTATTAGTAATAAAAGTAATACTTTAATTTTTGTTTTCAGCCTTATTGCAGCTCTTGGTCTAGTAGAAGACAGTCCTGTTATTGTTGTAGCTAGTATGCTTATTTCTCCTATAATGGCAAGTAATATGTTTAAAATTTCAAATATATCTTTTGAAGGAAAAATTATTAATACAATGTAGATTAAAGATTTATAAATATGAAAATAGTACTTCTTCATTAAATATTTGTAAGTATATGTAATTGAATATAAAGTTACAAACAATAATACAAAACGAATTGTCTTTGTCTCCTCAGAAATAACATCTTTCTTTAAATTTTTTGAATATTTGTCATTTCTTGTTTTTAAATGAAAATATTTTGGGAAAAGAAATACTTTCACTTTAAGAATATGGTATTGAAAACACACTTTAAAACTTAACAATCTCTAACAATTTTTCATATGATCTGTTTCTGATTTGTCTGCTCATTATGAGAATTCATCCCAATTCATTAATTGGGTATAACAATAAGCGGATCCAGGGAGGCTATAGCCCCCCCTCCTTCAGCTGTGGATATAGACTGGATAAAATGGGGTTTCCAAAGATTGCTGCCTGTTAGGCATTAATATTGCCATGATGACGATTTCAGTTGCTAATAAAAAGCTGGCAACTAGCGTGCGCTTCAGACTTACAGGTATAGTTAGCCCCTCCCCCCCCCCCTTTGAAAAATCCTAAATCCAACCATGGGTACAACTGAATGCCATGAAAATAGAAATATCCTTGAATTCAAAATATGTACATCAAAATATGTTATCTTCTTTAATCCAAACTAGACACATAAATAAACTCAAAAACACATTCACTGTAGATACCGTTAATACCAATATTTCGTTTTAATTTCTTAAAACTTTTTCAAGGTTTTGTTTGATGAACAAAAAATAAAATAACATAAAGAAACATAAAAATAACATAAGAAATTAAAGCGAAATATTGGTATCAACAGTATCTACAGTGAAGGTGCTTTTGAATTTATTTATGTGTCTAGTTTAGAAATATCCTTGATCTTACATCTATATTTCTTGTGTTAATTTCATTTAACATCTTCAAAAACCTAAACAATTACTGGCAATCTAAGCAGCAAACAGCAGAGAATTAAGTTATTTAAGAAATCTTATGTTACATTAATTTTATCAAACTGAAATAACTAAATGCCACAAGTATGACTTTAAGTCCCTTATCAGTGATCCATTTTGAATCTTTATAGTCTTATAGATTAACTTTGGTCTTTGAATTGATATTTCTTTGTCCTTATTTCAAAAATTCCATCCTAAACACAGAAGTTACATAGCCAAATCCTAAAAGTTTTCTTTAATGAAACTTAAAATTAGGGATTAATTGAAAATGTAAGTTATCCATCTAACATATATCCAACATGGACATTCAAAATATCAATATTAGTGTGAATTCGTGCACTGTAAACTGCTAAAAAAAAAAAATAGATAGTTAGTTTCAGAACTTGTTATTATAATTTTGGTTCCAGTTGTAGATTCTGTATACATGTATGATAGACATTGAGATTAACAATATTTCAGTTATACATTAAGATATTTAAAATTGATTGGTGTTTATTTTTGAATTAATATGTATATATTAATATTTGACTGATTTATTTCATCAAAAGTTTAAATATTTACTCTGTTATTTTTTTTTAATTGTAGGGACCAATTATGGCTTGGACTTTTGGCACAGTCATTCAGGATCGCTCTTTACAGCGAATTGGAATAAAATCAGAGCTGATTGGATTGGCATTGTGCATTTTGAGCGGTAATTTTTTTAGTTTAATCTTTAGTATTCTAGAAGTATCTAAAATGAAAGAAAAATAAAATAAAAAAGAAGGTTTTCAAAGGGTTCTGGTTATCTTATTATGCATTAGAGGAAAATTTTTGCAAAAGCCCTATGAACAGAAGCTTACAATAACAAAATGTGAGCAATTTTTTAATTTTTTAGCAGCCCCTAGGTTACAGCTTGCCTGTAAAGCCACTAGGGGACTGCTCTTGCTTTTATCCTGTCTGGATGTCACACTCTGGAGCGGCCAAACGGTTAGAGATATTAGAATGAAACCTTCACCATTGTGTTCAGCATCCAAAAGTAGGTGACAACGTAAAAAAAATCAGACCTGTAGGACCACTCCCTGACCCCCACAAGGAGTTTTTTGCTAATAATGGGTTGCTAAAAACCAAGAAACCTGATATTGTTTTAATTTCCTTATTATTATAAATGTGATTGTTGTGTTTAATGTGATTGTTGCGCATGCAAAAGACACAATTGTTGCAACGTTTGGAAAAACGAGATGCTGATGCAAAGCGAGAAGCTTCACGCTTGCGTCAAGAACGGTCTCGCTCAAAGTCAGAGACAAGAGACAGAGAACAAGAAAGAAATGCTGAAGCACATCGCCGACTATGATCTGATCGCTTCCGATAAATTCTGTTTATAAAATTGTGCATATTATGGGGCCGCTTTGCTTTTGACACTGTCTAAGGGCATTAATTACCTTGTTTAATTCCAATACTGTTATATTGTTAGCAGTACAATATCATAATGTCAGTGAAGCTCACTAACACTATTTGATTCTATGAGGGAACATTGACCAAATCATCCACAAAATTGAATTCATGGTATTTACACGTTGTTCTTATAGTACATACTATTTCATATCCAGACTTGCTTTTGATTTATAAGTTTATTGTTGGATTTCATAGATATGTTCTGAAATGACATGTTTAAACAATAATATTCAGAGAAAAGTGCAAAGTGGAACATACTTGCAAATAATTTTTATGGATATACATTTATATTGAATTCATTATATAATTTTGTCAATGAATATTTTGTAATTCTTTTACTATTAAGGAGTAAATTAATAGTATTCCTGTAAATTATTACTCAAAGATTTGTGGTTTTGTTGCAAATAGCTTTTCTGTTCAACAATTTTAGGGAGACAATTTACATAAATCAAATTCTAACTGTTTCACAAAGTTCTCACAATTATAGATCTGAATCATTTGGATAAATTCATCTGCATTGAAGCAGACAAGAGAAAAGCTTCCTTATCTCTACTTAATCCACGAACAAATACACTACACATAGTACTTGGGTCATGTAATTTTTAAAAAATATTTCTTTACTTATTTTCAGGTTTTATTTTTGGCTTAATATGTGGTCCATTGGACAAAGTCTGGGGAAGTGGACAACTGCCTACATCAGAAATGTTGGCAAGGTAAGTTTTTTCAGTTCTCTTATTTAATGAAATTTTGTATTTCTTGTGATCCTAAGATTTGTTACAATTGATTTTAGATGTTTAAACATAAAAAGAAATATTAGAAAAATAGTGTTATTTTTTTACCATTTAAAAAATTTGATTCCCACTATTCAAAAGTTACCTATCTTCTACTCGGTTGCTATTGCAAAGAAGGAAATGAAAAAAAGACATTCATTGAAAGCAACTGGTTTCGGGAGTAAAAAGAAATGGTCTTTATTAAAATCTTTCATAATTTTACCAAAGCTTATGACGAAGTATTCACTTGCTCATAAATGTGAAAATTATCAAACATAATATTCAGTTGAACAGTACCAAATTTTCACTTCTGGAACAGTGAAATAGATTTTCTGTTCACTGTTTGAAGAGTTATTAAGAGAAAGAGAGACACACACATTCATTAACTTCATTCAATAACTTAAGAATGACGAGCAAACATGGAGACCAGTATATACATGGCAGATTTTTGGTCTCCCAATTCAGTAACTATCATCCTTTGGACACTGGGCTAATAATAAGTTAATCCATTGATGATAACTTTATTGTTGCAATACAAGTATTTTAATAAGAACTACTTTTTTTCCACATTTCGACCATTCATATGTGAATATGAAATAAATCGATAGATTTCTCCTTGTTTTCAATGTTAATTTGTTATTTTCTGTACTCTTTCAGAGGTAAGCTGCGAGTGATGTGGGTTGGCATGTTAATTGCTTTGCCATCAGGAGCAGGAGTTGCCCTCTCTATTCTTGGAGGCAATGCTGGTTCTTTGGTGGGTGTAGCTATTTCGGCCTCGCTCTTGCCTCCATGTGTAAATGCTGTAAGTCCAATTCACTTTTCTTAATTACAAAACTTGGCATATTAAAGCTTTCAGTATTTAATTTTAAATTTAATTTTAAGCATAATATATCAAAGACAATTATCACTGATATTGAAAATTAATTTGTTTCTTTTTGTTCATTATTCTTTAAGCTGTTATATAAAGCTCTTAGTAAATGATTTACAGTTTAATTGCTGATGTTTTCATTTTATTTTATATGTATAACAATTTACATTTGTTAATTTAACAACTTTAATTAACTTTTGCAATATTTACTCCATTTATTGTGAAACTGAAACATTACAACCATACCCAAATATCAAAATATGAATAAAAGAAACATCGTATTTGGGTTAATTTCTGTAATCTGTTCACAGTTTTATTTTATTTTGCATTTAATGTAATATAAATGTATAGATGGCAAATTACCATAATTTATACCTTCCGATTATTTATAGGGAATACTGTGGGCGTATGCTCTAGTTATTTCAGTAAGAGCACTTATTGAAGAGGATAAAACTATACTGGTTAGTAATAATGTATTTACAGTAATAAAACAAATATTGATTAACTTAATTACTGTCTGTTAGTCATGATGAACCTTTGCTAAATAATATAAAAAAGATAGTATTTCATAAGACAATTATAATAATCTCTAAGTTATAAGTATAATCCTTCTTGATTCTTAGCATTTACAACCATACTTTTCATACTTCTTTGAAGTAATTGTATGAATCATTATAGTTTCAGGATGTGCAGTTAACCAACAGACCTTCTTTATTGCCTGCCTTGAATCATGAAGTACAATATTCTTACAATATGATCTATGAGAATCTACTGTTAGGAGTTGTCAGCCTTACGTTGTGCTTTATTAATATCATCTGTATTATTTTTATGGCTCTAGTGGTTCTGAAGGTAAAATGTTGTTTGTATTTTGTATTTTATTTCATTTAATTTTATTCATTATACTATATTTCCTAGGCATAATATTAAGAAACAGTTTATTAAATCTTAAATTTTATAAATTAAAATTTATAATTTTAACTGTTAATGTAAATCAGTTTCTGTTATAAATCTTCGAATGTAATATTAATTGAAAGTTTTATACTTTGCAAAAATAAAATAAAATCTGAAATAATTCCAAATTATGAATCCAATTTTTTTCTTAAGTAACTGTCCTGGTAGGAGATGTTTAAGTAATTATTATAAGTAAAATATAATATTTAATAGTTTGAGATAAACACGTGAAAGACTTAAAGTAAAATTAAAATAAGAAACATAAGCATAAAAATGCACACATTTAAAGTACTCACTTAGTTATTTTTGGAAATTTCGTACCGGGAACCCAAGACAGACTGTTTCGAGGTTCATACCTCTCGTGAATTGGATTCGCCCAGTACTCATAGCTCAGTGGAATCCAAAGAAAGATAAACAAAAGATTAAACAAAACAATGGCCCATGAATCAAAAAAAAAAAAAAGGCAATAAATTAATCTCCGCTAGCATAACGCTTAGCTTATGAAAGATTAATTTGTAAAACAGACATATATGCAATAGCAAAATTTTTACAAGCATAATATATACTGTATATAACAAGAAAAATAAGCATAAAAAAAAAAACCACATTTAAAGTATTCACTGAGCTATTTTTGGAAATTTTGCTATTAAAATTAAAATAATAGACACAGTGAAAGAAGACGTATGAAGATTAATTATATGATAGTAGAATACATATAAGTGCTTAATGATCTTATATATTAATCAGTAAAGTTGGGCAAATTGAAATATTCAAGCCTAGAAATTACCCCCAATTAAATAAAAAAAAAGGTAAAAGAGAGTAAATAGTGAGAATGCACAATATTCCATTCACACCTTAAGTTGTCATCACAATTAATTTATGCACATTAACTTTCCTCATTATAATTTAGCTAAAAATATGCATGATCACAAGAGTTCCTAGCCATTCTATAAATTGTTGCTAACTTCAAGTTAGGACAAAGATCTCAACTGCAAAGGCAGATTTAATAGACATATATAGATAGCCTTTTTTCTGTCTTGCCACTGTTCATTTGAATTCTCTTATACTTCTGTTGACATTCCTTTTGAAGAAAATGTTGTAAAATATCAAAAGTTTAAGACTTACATAAAACTGTAAGCTTCTTGTTAAGCATTTTTTTATTGTTATTATTTACTTTTATTTCAGATCAAAGAAGTTGCTCCACATACAAGCATTCCAACAACAGCTCGCTTCTGGAGACAAGATATTAAAGTAAGGGAAATCAAATTTTAAAATATTACTTTAATTGCAATTTTTATGTTTCAAACTTGAACTAAAACCTATGTTTCATTTAGATTACTCGTGATTATAATCGAACATTCCAAGGTCACGAAGCAAGGCATCTTGGGAGAACATTAATGGAAGAATGGGCAGTAAGTAAAAATTCCTATTCTGAATTTTATAAAGTTTTACACTTAATTCTTCCTTTTTCTAATCATGATTTTGAAGTGGAACTGAACTGTACAAAAGGTACAGATATTTACAAGGTGTAATGGAAACAGAAATGACAGTTTATAGGTTAAAAAACTAATCATAAGAAAGCTTTTAAATTTGTTGATCACAAGGCAGTTTAATCTTCGACGTTTATGTGTCATTTTAGAAAAAGGGCCACTGAAACAGAGTGTGACTTGAAAAAAAGTAGTATCCTGATTAACATTAAAATTTATTTTTAAAAGTTTAATTATGTTATTCACTGATAAATAGATTTTGATGTTTGTGGATTCACATTGTGGGCCCATTATAGAATGAGGTTCAAAGTCACGACTAAAACAACTTGGAGAATAATCTATATCAAATTTCACTTTTGAGAGTTTAGTATAATTGTGCACATCTCATTAGATTTGGATGCTTGTAATCCCATCTTTTGTAACCCATTTTTAAATTTTGGCCAAAATACTATACTCGTAAATAATTCAAAGAAATGAACTGATTTATAAAAACATCTCATTTTAGATCAAATAAAGAGAATATATCTGCACTGAAATATAATTTAGTTTTTGTTCCTAGTAAGATTTCAACACATAAAAAAATAAAAATCATATGTAATAAATACTTCAGATCTTAATGATTCAATCCATAATTAGATCAAACTGTTTTTATTTTTACTGTAACTATTTTTACTGCCTTTTATTATAAGATTATGTGTAGTTATGTATTATTACTGGTACATGTCATAATTTTAAATAACCATTGACAAATCAAAAAAAAAAGTTCTTATCATAACATTTAATGCAAATTTTATCGAATCAGATTTATAACCAATTAAACAATGGCCATAAACCTATCATCATATAATGTTTAACCTTAACTGATTATTTTTTTCATTCATTTATTAAACAAGTTAATGAGAATTGTTAAGAAAGATCATAGTATCTGTACCTACACCCTGACAGGGAATATTCAGTAATAGACTACATTCTTCATAGGCATACCCAGTAATTTGGAATGGGATGGATTATGCTATTATTCAACCAAAAAAAAAATCTCTCTTTCCAGGGGGGGGGGGGTTATAACCTCTACCAACCCCTTCTTCTACATGCCAATGATCTTCTTTCATTTTTTTCAATCCTGCTTTTGTGATTTTATTTTTATTTTTACATAATTAGTTTCAAATTACTTGAATAATATTGATTAATATAAAAAATATAATCACCTTTTTATTATTGAAAAACCATAAAATATAGAAATATCCTCCCGTGGTGCTTCTCTACCACTTCCACGGCTCTTTCAAAAGATGAATTAAAGTTTGTTAGCAAGTAACACAGCAGACAGTCAGTTAATGCCAAAAATAAACACTTAAAAAATATAATTAAAGTTATAAGTCAAGTACTGGACCTACTACTTGGCTCAAGTGATAAGGCACTTAACAGCAGGCTGGAAGGAAGAGCTGGATTCAATTCCCGGCTGTGACCACAGATTTTCCCAGTGGTTTTTAACCTCCAGATGGATCCTAGGGTTCACCAGTCCTGTGTATAAAGGATACCAAGTTTCCTTCCCACAAATTAAAAGGCAGTTGGACTGATCACGTGACCTTATCCAATCCTTTTGGTCACAAAACATGAGCTGCCTATCCCCCAATAATCCACAAGGGTCACCATAGTCTCTTATTCTTTAATTGTTTAATTAAAGTTATTTGATTATCTTTTATGTAAGTTAAGCATTTTATTAACAGAATGGTAATATTTTTTTTTTTTAATCTGTTTATTTTGTTTTTCAGGCTTTGAATCAAATTGATCCAAGTTGTCACAATCCCAAATCAGCCAGTCAAATAAATTACCTGAGAAATGCAGTAGAGGTATTGTCATTACATTAGTTTTACTTTAATTTTTAATATCTTATCAAATGAGTGGCTTATTTAATAACCCTCTCAAATATTTTAAGTAAAATCTTGATTATCCAGCCTGCTATTGGAGTGAAGTGAGCCATTCCATCAAATATGCTCTTAGAATGACCGATGGTACAGACATGCAATATTCAAATTAAAGCTAAAATTAAGAGATAGCATGGATATGCAAATAATTTATCAGTTATCTGAAATGTTGCATTATATAATACATATGATGTATTGTGGTAATTATACACATGTATAAATTTTCACTGTCCAACCACTTTATTAGGTACACCTACCTAGTAGCATGTTGGGACTCCTTTAGCCCTCAAAACAGCCTGAATTCATCGAGGCATGGATTCCACAAGATGCTGAAAACGGTGTCGAAGTATTTTGTACCATGCAGACATGAGTGAGTCATGCAGTTCCTGAAGATTTGATGGAGATATAGGCTTGGAGCGAACAGCCCGTTTCTCAAATTTTCAATCGGGCTTAGATCCGGGGACTGAGCAGGCCACTGCAGCAAGGAAAAGTCATCGTCATGTTCCTCAAACCATCCCATAGTGATGTGGGCTTTGTGCACCAGTGCATTATCCTGCTGGAAGTAGGCATCTGCACGAGGATAAACTGTTAAGATGTACGGTTGCATTTAGTCAGCTACGATGTTAGGTATTCTCTAGCCTCCAGAGGTATCAGTGGACCCAATGTGTGCCAGGAAAACATCCCCCACACCATGACACTGCCCCTACCGGCTTGAAGAATTGTTGTGAGACACGACGGGTG
>JAFIDM010000002.1:67040590-67057649 GCA_023159025.1 Thereuonema tuberculata
GAAGTTTATCGCACCATTATTCGGTTTGTCGGCCATCCATCTCCAGTCGATGTGAGTAAACTCTTCTGAGAAATTTTCACTTGAATTTATGTTTATTCTTCATTGTCACTATTAAGGAATGTAAACTAATCCATTTCTTATAAAAATTCTTGTAATTCTTTTTATTTTGATCATTATAGCCTGTGACTGCTACCTTAGGTAGCTTGAACCGTATAACATGGCCAAATGCCGGAAGTCAAAGAGGGTCGCTACGTAAACCCAAAGTCTGGGATATAGGTTCGAACTCTTTTTCTTTAAAGTATTGCCTAATACCTGCCAACCTGTACTTTCCTTTTCATAAATGAAAAAATGGATTGCTGATACTTGAAAATTTTCAAACCTTAATTTTCACATATCCTAACACTTACACAAGTAAGAGTTGTTAGGTTATGTTAAAGTTAACCTATTAATGCCTCCGAGATGCATGTTTCTCAGTTTTTGCATAAACCTATATAACAAGGAGTTAGGTTTCTTTGGCAGTAACTTAATTGGTTAAGGGCTTGCTTTTATTTTACAACACACTACTGAGTTACCTAACCACAGGTTCTGTTTTTCTTCTTATTTTTTCCATCTGCTTTGTAAGAAGCTATGCGCATGCTATTGATTGACGAATCATTGAAAATTAACCTTTAATTCCCTCTGTCCTATCACCAGTTTTAAACGTCTTCTTCATTCTAGCTGCATGTGAATAATACTAATGCTCAAAATAAGTTTGCATGATGCTAAAATTACTAATGTTAATTTTAGACTGCTTTATTTATTATGAATTGTTTATTGTTGATATTTATGATATAATATATAAATTAACAAATCTGAAAATATTTCAAATTTACTTAAAATTTGAATCTTAATATTTTCAGCAATATTTGTATACTTCTAAATGAAGATGTTCTTAATAATCATTATTAATCCTATAGCTAGTGAAGTATCAATTTTTAAGAATGAAACTAAAAAATACAATTTTATGAGTAAAATAAACTTCTTTTATATGAAGTTCTTATACTTTCTATCAAAATTATTTTTAAACAATGCATGTTTAGGCCTACACTCAGATGGCCTTTAAATAAGTTGGTACATATCCTTACAGAAGTATTTGGGCACTAATTATGTACATGAAAGTGAATGTTTATGAAAACGCAGATTAATTAATTGCATGTGATCCATCTTTGACCTGAATAACAGCATTGGTCCTTTGTGAGATACTTTTGATTAGGTCATGATAGAAGGAAGTTTTGGAATTTTGGCCATTATTCAATGTTCAGTTCACTGAACGTACAGCAAATTAATACGAAATATTTATTCTGATTTGGCTGTCCATCTCATTCCAAGAATATGTTTTGAGATTAGGATTTTAAAACTGTTCAAGAATGTCCTCAAGCCACAGGCTACAGTGTGGGCTTCACGTGAAGACATACTTTTATGGTGAACAGATATCTAACTTAACAGTGGCACTGTGCCACCATGGTATTAAAAGTGTTTGGATCTTTGATCAGTGAATACAATTGGATTTATTCTATGCCATGACATCTCTTTTTCCTGAGAAAATTGTATTCACATTCCAATTCATTACCTCTCGTTCTATGAGTAATTTGTAAGTCCAAAATTAATCATTCAACTTAAAATTTGAACCTCATTCAAAGAGCTACAACTACAAATAAATCATCTCAAAATATCATTTTAAATTTGCCGATACAGTAACAATGTTGTGAGCTGCAGCTCTACCGCGAAAGCTAAATTACTCTGAAATATACTTGTATTCATCAATACTCATGATGACATGTAGAACTATATTTTCAGGGAATATTTTTAGAGAGGCCATTAATTAATCTCTTCAGTGCACACTGATCCATTTACATTTCATGGATTTCCATTCATCATCAGTCATCTGTTGTTTTATAACTTCAGCTTTGTGATGTTAAACCATCCAGAAGCCAAATATTTTGCTGTAGTATGGACTGATACATACTTGACTGCCATAACAGAATCATGAATCTCTGAGAACACCACAAACTTCTTTCTGCAATCTTACTGGTTGCCAGTGATATCAGTAGTGCATCTTGGCAAGTTTGATTGGCATGCATCACTTCCATGCTTTCTGGCTGATGCAGGACTACTTTTGATATGATATTATTTTCTTTTATCCAATCCAATTCATTTAACAAAAAAGAGTAGATTTTGGAATGATGATTAGCATGAACTCCATGCAAAAGAATTTTGTATTACTTCTAAAATTTCTTGAATGTAAGCTAAAACTTTTAATATTTAGGTTCATAGTCTTTAGCAGTAATCAGTTATGAAAGAAAGAATAATTTGTACAATTATATAATCTATCTACAATTATATAAATAATTATACTTTATATTTTATGCCTTTTAGATGGATGTGTACATGCATAAGGCATGGTATCTATTATTATGTTTATATATACATATATGTAATCATATTGATTTCTTAACAGTGATTTTGAATTTAATTGGTCAGGATCCCATGTGCACCCCAGATATAGTATCTCATGATTCTTTGAGCATCTAGCCAAGCAGGCAGTGGAATGTAAATTGTAACTACATTGCAGATAATTATTGATTTGACTTCTTACAATGACTCAAGTGTTTAGTGCTTCAAACAAAAGAATGCTTTTTATATCAACATCTTTCATTTCATTAACTTAAGGACTGTTGGAAGGCATCCATTATCCTAACTCATAGAACAGCAAGCAAAAATAATGTGATGCAAACAGGACAGAAAGGAAAAGCTGATTCTGATGTTTTTTAGAATCTGCAGTTGAGATATATAATAAAATGTAAACCATGCATATCACACATTCTGGGAAAATTATCATCAGTAAAAACACTGTGAATAGAAATGGTGAACTAGTAGATGTATGTATCTTTTAGAAAGTAAAAGAAAAAAGAATCATGGTCATATTAACTAGAGCTATGAAGTCATCTGAGTCATATTAGTAGCTACACTGACTAAATATCCTCCTGAGATTGAGGAAGATTGGAGTCGATCTCATGAATGCAGGGAATAGCCAATAAATCAATCGCTCTCCAACAATATTTCCTGATTCTTTCTAATTTTATTAGAGATATTAATTTAATGTTACTGAATATAATATAACTTTAAAAAGAAATTGCAGTTAGCATTGATTCATCCTTTCTAGAATTGCAAACAAATATTTTGAAGGATTTAGTAACGTTGATGAACCAAAATAAAGCACAGAACTTACAGATAAATCCAATATCTTCATGTCATGCAGACCTCTTAGATGTTTTTTGTATTATTAAATGAAACAAAATGTAATCCCAATTTAAGCAACATCTGGTGAAAATGGGTAGCAGAGGTGATCTCAATGAGTTGGCAGCCACATCCAGTACAAATACATAGGAATGGAAGCAGGTTATGACTAATAAAATATGTTGGGAGCTATTGAAATTCAGAGAAACAAATTGTAGCACTTGCTCTTTTTCTAAAGACAACTGACTTTAGTATAAAGTTTTTATATTAAATACGTGACTAGAGGAATTGATATGTAACACTGAATTAAGAAACGTTGAATGGTTCAGGATTGTTTAAGAGGCTAGTTTCGAGGGAGAGATGCAATTCTGTACTGAAAATAGAAATAATTAAAATTGCTGTTAGACGGTTTCCATCTACAAAGAATCGAAGGAACTTTGAAACTGAAAAAGGCTTATTTTTCAGTGAATGTTGAAAAAGCATGTATGTTTTAATTCTAACCTATATAGATTGATTAATTAAGAATATAATAAAAGTATGTCATAAAAATATGAAACATAATGTCAATATAAAATAAGCATTTTTTTATTAAAAAGAATATATACAATTCATCACATCTCTTTTGATTTATTCATTCATATACAATATTTCGTCAAAAGAGATGTGATGAATTTAAATAAATGAAGATAATTTAGGATGTTATCTGAAAGATTATATACAAGTTTCAGTGGATGGCCGTCCTCAGTGTTCTGCTTGACAGGCTCTCTTAAATAAGCTTTTATTTTCTGATAGGAAAGTTCATGGTTCCAAACAGGGGCATTTTTATGTTATTGTTTTGTCACACCAATAAAATGATTTAATGGATTAATGACCAATCAGATTGCAGGTATCTCTATCCTTTATGCCTCCCTAATCAAATACGAGATGATTATGTTGTGAACAAATAAAGAAAAATTATAAAAAACCCTCATTAGTAAGGTAAATAATTATTTGGCAATTATTTAAAATGCTGTAATCAAATATAGAAATAAGGAATCATAAATTCGGATGTGAAATTTCCACAATAAAATAAGAATTGCAATTCTTGATTGAACTAAGATCAACTTACAGCAACCAGTGGATTAGGAAGTAATGGCTTTAGCAGCACAAAACGCATCCATTTTTGAGTATCAAGTAAAAGATTTTAGCAAAAGTTACACTTAAAATCTTACACTCATTTTTCAACAAACGTCTATATTCTCTATAAACTTATGCTTATATACAAGAATTTAGTAATGACCCAAGAAATGATTTGCCTGATTCTGAAGAAAATTTTAAAAATAGCTTTTGAAATGATGTATAATACATTGCAAACTTCCTCTTCAGAAAGGAATAGTATGAACAAGAAGAGCAAAACAAACACAAATCATCCATTCCCTTCTGTTGCCCCCTCAACTTTGTTCATCCCATCCTGCTGATAAGACATTTGTCTTTTACCATCTAGTATTTCTGTAACTGAGTTTCTACTTGTCTTTTCTTTCTTATTTGTTAATCAATGTTAAGCCTTGTCCAAAAAGAAAATCTCATGATTTTGCAAATATGGTTATTTTGATACAAAATCTTCAGTAAATTTGTAAACCATAATTAATTGTCTTTTTTTTTTCAGTTGAATTTTGCATCCTCAATTGAGTGAAAATAATTAACATCAACATTATCTTTTATTTTTCAAATAGACTTCAACCCAAAAGGAGCATCTATGAGGAAGAGAATGTTCAGTGATCCAGGCGAAAAATATACTCAGCTACAAACAATTAGTGAAACTGAATCTGAAAGTCCCGAATCAGAAAATGGGCCTGCAAGACCACGCAGTGCTCCAGCCCCTGGAGTTGCCAATGCTGCCCCACCACCAAGTGCAAGCAGCCATCACAGCACTCCCTCACGCCTGTTGCGCAGCCTCATTGGAAGCAAACGATTTACAGTCACCCGAGCCGATACAATAGAAGAAGGGAAAAACAACAGGAAGTCAAAAAGAGTTCATATGAGTAATGAAGCAGGGGTCTGATCCAGTTGGTACCCATCTTTGCGATGGGTCCACGATGTATAACTTGTACAGTTTGTAAATATGCATATATTTTTTTATGGTTTATATGTTAGAGTATAGGGCATTACCCGTTTGCTTAAAGATAATGGTGACATCTTTATAAAGACAAAGTTACCACTGTTTAACAGTGATTTCTATAAAAGGTTCAACTCTTCAAAAGAAAAATAGTAAATGTGAAATTGCAATCGAAATAGGATGACTTCCTCATTAATTGTATCTTTATTTTACATCTTTTAGATAACTGTTGATCCGAAGTGTACTTAATCAGCTATTGCTGCAGATACGTTAGATTTCTCATCAAGCCTGAAAATCTTATTTAAAATGAGCAGTTAAATAATCACCATTAGTCGCAAGTAAAAATTAAATCTTTGATTAGTTTCATTGTATGCTATAGTAGCATTGAAATCAACTGGTTCATATTACATTTCACAATCGACATATATATAGAAAAGTAAATGATATTGTAAATTGAAAATTTATTAAATACCAAGCTATTGAATAGGCATTTGTGATAATATATATAAATATTTTTTGTTTTTGTTTTTTACACATACCTCTTTGATTTGAGCTATTTATTCTTCGTAAGTAAAACTTATTAAAGTCAGTTGAAAAAATGCAATTGATCTCCTTGGTATTACTGACAATAGCACTTTCAGTGCTATTATTATTGATAATAAAATTAATCAAGCCGAAGAAAAAAATAAAATAATTTTTGCAAGTTTAATTTCAATGCATATTATTTTTTCTAAACCCTTAAAATTATATCCATTTTTTAAAAAAAAAAAAACTGATAATAAAGACAAAATATTTTTTATTTTTATTTTTAGAAATATATATTTATATATACACAAATTAATTTTCTTCAGGGATTTTTTTTTGTACTTGAGCCATTTTCTTATTGAAAGAAACTGTTTGAACGCAGTAAAAATATTTTATTATAATAATTAGAAATTAGCAAGTAATTAAAAAAAATAATTACACATATCATACATAGACTTTGTATTTAAATATTATAGAATTCTCTAATTAGACACTTATTTATTATAATTGTTATTTATTAATTTTCCTAATTTTGTCTACATTATTAATAACTACTGTGAAATGAGTTGTTAGTTTAGTATATTTGATTTTCAGTAGCAAACTGAGTTCTATTTTAGAAATCTTCATAATATATATTCACTGAATGTTGACATGATGATTGCCAAATTTTTTATTTCCAAATATACTAGTCTTTTCAAACAAACTAGAAAAAATATGAGTGATTATTACAAGCCTGTGAGTTGTTTTTATTTTTGTTTTTTGACATCAACATAAAAAGGAGAATTTTTTTTTTTTTTTTGCATAATTTTTAATTTATTTTTTTTTTTTGTCTTTATTTGTAATAGTTGCGATTTATTATTTTTTTGTATATAAAAAATAAACATTGGAATATTTTGTGCCAAGGTCCACTATTGATGTACATTAATGTGAGAATAATCCTTAAACTTTTGCACAATTTTGTGTAAATATAGAACTTCCTCATCAGGAAATTAAAATGATGACATAGAAAAAAAAAAACAGTTCAGGTGTTTACTGTACAAATTTATGTACAATTACACACTTAATTAACATGGTTTATAAATAAAAATTACTAGAAATAGAGTTTTTATGAAAATTAAATCGGTTAGAATGAACATCAAATGAGCTCCCATTGTTTACAAGTAATGGCTGCAATGGTCTAACCAGTGAAACAAAATTCCTGGTTTCTGATTTTCAGATTAAATAATTGGACAATCTTAACCATTACAATTTATAACGTTTAGTTAAATTAGTTTCCCAGAGGATGAGTTGATGTTTTTATTTATGAATAAATTTATTTATAAACTTTCATATTAATCAAGTGAAATTTTTATATTAATGTCTTTCACATATGTAAAAATTCATTCTTGTTAAATTTCATCATACAGTTTTCCTTTTCTAATTGAAAGCATTACATATTTTTGTGCAGAACTCATGTTATTGTCATTCAACTCGTTTATTTATTTTGTTGCCAATACTATAAACAGAAAAATCAATTATTTTCAATTCTAAAAATGTAGTCTACGAAATACTTACTAATACTTCCAATGGAAATGACATTGAAAAACATTTCATGTAGCCGAGATAAACTATAAGGGGTCTAACTAGACATGTTCATCACATATTTTATTTTAATATTCAAATGCTTGATTTTCTTTTTGTTTATTATTTCTTTTTTATCTTCAGCATGTATAATGATGAAACTGAAAAAAATATTTTATTTCTAAAAAAAAAAGAGAGAGAATTATGGAAATAAAATAATTACCATTTATATTGTACACACAATAAAAATTTTATATTGTTTTGTAAATGGTACTTTATAAATATTTTAAATTCTTTTCTTAATTTGATAAAAATTAGTGTACAATATCACTTTATCTTTATGAATATTATTTATAAAATTTTATAAAATCCATGATTACTAAAGGAAATTTTTCTTCTTTTTTTATTTTGTTGTTGTCATTATCTTTCTAAATTCCATTAAGATTTACGATTATTCCCATGTAATTAATTACAATTAAAAGAAATTATAATTTTCTACAATCAAGATATGTTTTATCTTTTTAAATTGTCTAAAACTAAGTCTAGATTGTCCTAAATCCATAATAATTGCCTTTATTAAATTTGTTTCATCCAAAAGCATAATAATTTTCAGCATAATAAGGTAGGTAGGTGCTCCTATATAGATCTCTTTTTCAAATGTGTTGTAATAAAGTTAAGTCCAAAATTTTTGAAATACTAGTTTAATTAGGAAGTACAGGTTAATTAATTAAATATGTGCCTTGATTTAAATCTGCGAAAAGAAACAAGAATTAAAAATGTCATTCTATCCCTAGAATTGTTAAAGGAGAATGGGCAGATATGCCCCACCACTATATAGCAATAAGATATATAGGTAAAAAAAATCTCCATGAATAGAACATTTTTTATCATTATGACTTGTCTCAATTATTAGTCCGTTCGGATTTGTATAAGTTTAAATACAATGTTTTAGTAACTGATTGTGGGTGGCAGGTGCTTGGCTTCCCTGCCACCCACATTCACCACAATCAATCACACTTTTAATAAGTATTATACGCAATTAATAATTAATAGTATCATTTATTTCAAATGAATAATAATAAGTATTAAATGATAAGTCATATCTAGTCGTATATAACTCCGAACGGATTAATAATTGCGACGAATCATAATATAATAACATATGTTCTATGTAAGGAGATCTTTCTTACTTACAGAAAGATCTCCTTACATAGAACATATGTTATTATCACTGTACAGGGTGGGGCAAATTTCCATAGAGTTTGCCCATTCTCCTTTATTGCATAAATTTGATTAAGCCTTAAAAAAAAACAAATATTTTTTATAAGAAAATATTTTTAAAATGATCAAATTTTCTTTATAACCTCTATTTGTAATCTTTTATTAATAGTATAAGAAATGAAGTTCAATCAAGAACTGCTCATAGAGTGGAACACTTCTATCATGATTTATGAAAATTCAAACAAGTTAACAAATTTTTTTTAACTTTTTTTTTTCGTTTTGTGTTTGATGGTTATTTACTGGTGAAGTGATAAAAAGTCACATCTGTTAAATTATGTCGTGTTCTTGCACTGTGTATTGGTGCAGTAAATTTAAACACTCCATCATTCCCAGTGCAAGTTGTTATCTGTTAACATGTGGCACCTCTCTTGCGTCGATTTGGCTGTAACAGATTAACTATAGTGTGATGCACATTATCATTGTGAATAATCCAAGGTCAGATCTAATATGCTACGAAGAAACTTATCTGTCCTTTTGAATGACCTTTCATTACTGAGAAGTGCAGATTGTGATTTAATCATCAAAAAACACCCAGCACCTTTTGGCAATTTGCTGCCTTAACATTACTATTCTGTTTGACAATTTGTTGATCAATATCGGCTATTATTTTCTTTGCCCCCAAAAAGCATGTCACTTTGTATGTCCAAGGGAGACCAACTTCCCATGCTAAAAATCATACAGCGAAAGCTTCGTATGACTCTGAATATGTTTCAGTTTTGAACAAAACATAACATCTTGATTAGTAGAAAATGTACACTTTTTTTTTTTCTTTTTCACTGAATGAGCGTAACAAAAAATTTATTTTTCACATTTTTCTCCCCGGATTTTGACAAAAAGTGTTTTTCTTCAATTTAGAGAAATATTTTTTTAAACATTTTAGTAAACCCCAAACTTATCATATAAAGTCATTTTGTAGAAAAATAATAATTCAGTTATTAAAGATATGAAGAGCAGAAAAGTATTTCATTTATTTTTTTCTAATAAATAATAATCCACAGTTTGAAACCTATTTTATTATGGTAAAATTTCACCACAAGCAATTAGTAACAATGTTTAGCCACAATAAAATTTATATCAATTTGTTCCATAACTCAGCATTTTTAGATATCTCTCAATACATGAAGACCTATTTTATTATACGCTAATATTTCAGAATTTCAATAACTTGGAGTATATTTAAATTGCTATAATTATTAGCGAACAATAATAATCTTATTGGTAGAAGATTTTACTTTTTATTACTTTACTACTTTAATTGTCCTTAAAAATTAAATCAAATGATTATAAATTATAATTTGGATCCATCACTATTCAATGATTCATTTCACTCTTTAATCTTAATATACAATAAAGTAATTTTTCCTAATGTATGGTTGACATAAAAAATAAATATCAATAATTATGTTTCATGTTTTAATATTTTATGTAATTACTTTAGCAGAAATGAATAAACAGGTTTATTTTAATTAATATAGCTGCTTTAAATGAAATATAGGATAGAATTTTCGTTCACGTGATTCCTTAGAAAAATTAAAAATTGTAGTAGTACTGTCCTGTGTTCAAATGTGTAAAATTGAAGCATTACAGAGCACTAATACTTAAATATTTAAAGTGTATTTATAAAGAACAGAAGCAATCAATTTTTGAAAATGTAGTTTTTAGACTGTTGTGATGAATTGATTAAAGTAACAAGTATATTTGTTATAAAATATGATGAAAAAATAGTAATATTTACACAAAAGACTGATGGAACTATTTTTGCACAACAATCATAGTCTTTCAAAACAAGTTTATAAAACAAGTAATGCTTTATATCTGAAGAATAAAAAAGTATAATTTTAGAATTTATAGAAAAAAAAAAGCAAAGTTTTGAATGCTTGTCATTAGTTATCCATCCATTACATTGCTGAGAATGTACACCACATGCTGATTTGTACTTAATTCATCGTATAGTATAATTCTTGCATATAATATATTCGAAAGAAAAAATTAACAATATGATTTAAAGAGAACAAGAGACTTCACAAGGTGGGTAATAATATGAAAAAGATATAAAAAGAATAATGATTAATATACCACTGACAGTTTCCCCACAGGAGATCATTTTCAAATCAAGACAGAACTTGAAGGCAATGATGAAAATGGTCTCCCATGGGAAACCAAAACTGTTGGTGGTATAGTAATAATCATTATTCTTTTTATTTCTTTTTCACATTATTAACCACCTTGTGCATTCTCTTGTTATTAATGTTTGCTAGCTGCATATTAAACTATGAGCTAAGCAGAACAGGATTACGTTCTTTGTTATCCATAAATGAGTAAAATGAAAAATATTTCATAAATATTGTATTACTACAAGTCGTACAACTCTTATGTTGTATTGTAAGTATGGAAGACAGTCCCTGAAAAAGAAAATATTTATTTTCAAAGAATTTATGCATGTTTTTGAAGCACTAGATGTTCTCATGAAATTAGAAGAATCAATTGTTCAGTGTCAGACATTTCATGAATGCGTTGGATTTTGTAAATATTAAACTGAATTGATTTAAAAGACATGAAGAAATAAAAATTAACTTTTTACAGTATGTTTTTTACTATTTTATTTTAAATATTAGATAATACTTATATTTTTTATCTTAAGAAATATTAATTCATATATATTATGATGGTTTTAGACTGAGAGATGGCTTAAGTTGCGTGAAGTCTTAGGTAGCATAGAGTTGTTACATCTCTTAAATAAGTTTAAAAACATGTGTCCTCAGTGACACAATGCTTTGGTGTAAGCTTGTATTAATTTTATTTGATTAATTTCGCTTTGATGTTGTATCATCTTTATGATGCCCTGGAGAAAAACCTAAGTTTCCTATGTCTAAAAGCACTTCTATTTGTATTTTGTTTTCAAATCCTTTCAAATGAACTAAATTTTTCCTTAAGCCATTATTTTAAACATCGGAATCACAGTGGTGCCTCAAAAGCAAAAATAAAAAACTCACTAATGAAAAATTAGTGAGAAAATCCAGTCCACCATCTCAATGAATTTTTTTTAATTGAGGCTGGCAGACTGCTGGCACATGAATTTTCTCACTAATATTTCATTAATGAGTTTTTTACTGTTTATTTTTGCTTTTGAGGCACCACTGCAATTCCGGTAATTATTCATATTAGCCTCAGTACTGAAACCTCGTTGTTTATTGGCGACTGCTTCTGGCTGATGACTGCCAAAGAGTGTGAAACAGCTGTCCCAGGATGTTCTTGGTAAAAAATTTATCTCTCCCATTGCTGTCCATTATTTTAAACTTCAGTCAATATTATTAATATTTATTTTTCTTTATTCTCTTGTGCTTTTTTTCTTATTCTAATACTTCGTCACTTAAATGTCTTTGCAACCCATGAAATGCAATGTAAATTGACTGATTTCAATCTTATTTTCTTAGCCATTAGAATTCCATGAGAAGTAAGGAATGTTGAAAGCTTTACAAATTTTGATTCTACCTCATAATCAGAGAGGAAATAAACAAGTGAAAGAAAATTACAACTTGCTGCTTAAATGCTGATTGTTGTTCATCTTCTGTTGCAGATTCCTGCTTATACAGGGTGGCACACATAAAACCAGCCAGATTTCTGCTTTTAATTTTTAACGTGATACATATATCCTTCCAAACATCTTGTGCAAAAGGGGCAGCAGAGAGATTTATACAATTACATACAACAAACAATGGTTGTTCAATAAGTAGTGGCAACATTTGTAATTTTATCTAAGCACATCTCATAACAGATTATCATTGTACATTAATGAAGATTAAAAACTTTGCTAAATTTGATCCGAAAGAGTAGGCGACCATACATATGAAAAATGTAAGAGTGAAGGACGAATTTCCTTCAAGTAATGTTACCCATTATTTCCTTGTTTTAAGTTCTTCAAGGAGGAAGGTTGCAAACATTGTCTGCTCCCAAAACATTGAGATGCAAATAATGGGCATGGACTGACGAATGTAGTTTTGAATTTCTCTTGAAGGCGACTTAAGATACTGAGTTGAAATTTGAAATATTGAACATTGCCTGGAGTGGGGAAATTCCACATTCTCTCATACTTTTTGTATGTTAATTATAAACTTTTGCTTTTCTTTTTAAATACTGTATGGTGGATTCTGTTTATTTGGGACACATCGGGACTAGTGCAGTCTGGCCCAATTATGAGAAGTGTAACATAGACAAATCAAAGTTTAAATGAAAAAGAAGAAGATATTTAAATAAATACCTCATTGCTCAACATTGGACTAATGACGGCCTCTCCTCATCAACTTACAATGTAATACCACTGATTCAGGGCATTCTCAAAACTTGATGTTTATGTTTTTGGGATGCTTCCTGTTTTCAATTGCATGTCCATTCTGTTGCTGAATCAAATGTGCAATTATAGAGTAACAGCATCATTCTATTTATCTCTGCCAAATGACTGATATGGGACAGATGGTCTTTTATTTTGGCTATTGACAGGGTCTTCATAGGGCATTTTATTGAGACTACAAAATTTGAATAATTTAAAAGAAAACCAATTTTCAAAACTCTCAGCACTGTAAAAGTACTGCACTTGCCGATTCAACATTGGCTCAATATGAAGGATAATACACATGCACACAGCTGACGCTACCAAGTCACCTGTCCCAAATAAACGACGTGCTGTCTCAATTAAGAGAAGAAAACTAAGGCTATTTTTCAATGAGGCAACTTTGTCCCAAATTAACGGCTGCCCAGATTAACCGGAATCCACCATAATATCAAGAGGGAACTTTTCCGTTTACAGTCACTTATAAATATAAAAAGTAACTTCTCAAAAGCTTAAAGTCACGTGCTGCATTAGAACGTTGGCAATATGGAGGGTCAGTAATGAAGAATCTCAGTATCATATACAATGAATGTGCGGACTGAAGTGTATTCATACAGAATACACCTATGAAATAGGTATTTATATTCGTAACCAAATCACCAGCTGTAATTAAAAATGAAGCACAATCATAAGACAAACAAAACAAACACCAATACTTGTGAAACTAATTTTATTTATAACTTATTATATAACTATACAAAGACAAAAAAATATTTTTTTTTTAATGGGTAACTGTTTATGTTCCATTTGTAATAAAGAGAGGATAAAAGGAAGAAAAGTAGAAATAGAGAGGGAAAAAAAAAGGTAGTACAAAATAAATCTACTGCTTTATAAGAATTTATAAATTGGAATCTGAAGCAGAAATGAAGACTAGTTCGTTTATTTTTGGACTCTTAAACCTAGAAAAATGATGGAATGAAAATGTATGGAATGTTCTGGCAACACTGAATTTAAAAATAAGTTAAATTAACAAAAGTATTAGGAACTTTGCTATAAAAGAAAATAATTCTTCAAGAAAGCTTATTAATAGAAACGGCAATTTTAATTAAATCGGCCTTTCTAATTTCTAACCAATAACACAGAAAGTAGAGGTTGATAACAAAGGCAATCATTGATATTCCCCTTCAAGCACACGGCAGGAGATTTGGAATTGAAACCTGCTCTAAAATCTAGTTCTAAATAATGAAGTGTGAATAAGTGGATGTTTATATGTAATCAGAAGATTGAAATGTCTAGGTTAGTGCTCGTCTGGACCTTCTCATTAGATATAATATTGTTCATTAAAAAGATAAAGTTTAGACACATGCATATATTAATATCAACAAATAAAATCAATAAAGCAAAGGCTTTCAGCATCAGTTGAAGGTTCGTCTTCAGTTAACCTTAAATCAAACAACATGTGTCGACTGAAGATGAATTCTGAACAGTAACATTTGATAGCCCTCAGTTTATTAAAATTATTAATGTTAATATAAGTGCATCTAACGTTTACGTTTCTGGCGAAGTATACACCCATGGGAAATGAGTAACGTGATTCCTTTCCTTTTGATAAATGAACTTCTAAAAAAAAAGTTATTTCTTTATTAGAAAAGCCATAAATTTTAATGAATTGTCTCTACTTCTTCAACTACTAGGTATTTATAGAACGAAGGCAGAAACTGAAGTTTTTACAGTTGAAATAAGGAGTTACTAACTATTACTACTTGGGGTTTTCTGCTTCATTGTTGCTGAAAAGTGCAAACGATTATCTTCTGTATAAATTAATAGCTTTTCTAATAAAGTGAAAGGGGAAACAGAAAGAGGGAGATTTTGTAAATGTTTTTATTTATTATTTAAACCTTACTGTCTTGTGCCACTGCTGTAAATGCCATTTAAATAATTATATTTAAGGGGAAAAAAAACCCGAACATATTAATTATTTGTTGTAAATAATCCCGAGTGCAATACTTTTGAAATGCTGTTATTTTCAAAAGCAATATTAGCATTTAAAGAATTGCTTCTACATAACTATCAATGTAAAGTAAATGTCAAATGTGTATATATCACAAAAAAATGTAACAACCTCAAGAAATAGGAACTGTGAATAGTAAACTGCTTCTATGACTAGGGATTCAGTTTAATTGCCTTTACATTCAGTCGAAATTTTAATTTTATTTTCCTTATATTCGAGCTAAGTTATTTCAGTCAAATATATTATTAATGATAAATTCCAGATTTAATATCTTTCATTAATTTGAATTTTTAAACCTGGAAAGGTAATTTATAAACTTACTATAAAAACAAACAAAAAAAATAAGATTAGTTGAAAGAGAAATATGAAGGATGTTTGAAAAAGGTCAGTTTCTGGTTGATTTTTTTTTTTTATATATATTGTTATTTAACTACTGCAGACTAAGTTGAAAATCTTATATATTGTTTAATGCAAATAACTCGTCAGAATGATGATTATAGGACTATAAATAATGTAAATTCAGGATAATATATAAAATTAAGTAAGATTAACTGAAAAAGATTTTTCAACTGCAATTGATAAAAATCTTCCAAAATACAATTATAAAAAGTCATAAGCTTTGGGGAAGTTATTAATGTTTTACATTAAATGCAATGTAAATATTGCAAACGTGGAATTTTATAATGTAACAGGATGATCGAGAAGTATCAATTCACTACAGATTGATGTTTAATGGCAATAGTAATAGGAAAAAGTGCTGCATTTTGTACCTTTCTAATTTGCAACGGGCTGTCTTAGGGCCCTAGCGTAACAAACTAAATTCTAACATTAACAATAAATATAACAAACAAACAAACATCATTCTATTTCGTTGAAACTTGCCAACCAGCCTGTAGCATTTCAATCAATTGATCCCAAAGCTTTAATAAATGATATGTTTAAACAATCAAAAAATATTAACAAGAAAAAAATCATTAAATACAATGAAATGTAGAAATTACTAAAAAAAATGTATTTACTTATTACTTAAAAAATATCAGTAATAATTAACTAAACTAGAAATACTGTTTCAATTTCATATTCAGCAATCATTTTTGAAATATAAAATAAGAAATGTCATTGTGTTTAAAGCTCTACAGTTGCAATATATTTTCTACAATTGTTTAAAAGTAATGAAAATACCTATTACATATTTGGTATTTTTACTGTATTGGCACATACTCATATTCATTTAAAAAAAGGAACGATATGAAATATTAATAAAATTAATATGATTATTATTTTTTTTCCAAATTTAAATATAAATGAATTTGGAGGGGAAAAAAAACTAGATCCTACTGATATTTGTGGCCTATAAAGAACATCATTAAAAATTCTAAAAAGCTTGCACTGAATTATCCCAAAAAAAAATTCTCAAAATTCATTGCAAAAAAGTTATATTTTAGCAAAATATAAATGATAATTTAAAATTATCTTCACAAAAATGGAGTTAACAAACTTAATATACAGTACCTGAAATGGTAATGAGATGTTATATTTACAATTGCAATATTAAAACAAAAAAACCTATCTAATGCAAAACTTGGGATTTTTTACGGAATTACATTCGAAGCATAATACAAAATGTTGAAGTTCAGTATCAACTTTTCTTTTTTTTTAACTTTTTTTTTTATTCTTTCAGCTTAAAACTCTGAGGAATGCAATCTAGGAATAAGATTATGTATTGCACAATCAATTGCCAAAATCCCCCATTGATGGAACGTAAGAGAATCCAAGAAATACATTTTCTCCTTCGCATACACTTGCGCTGATGCCTCCACTCTGGGCAGATTTGCCAATAGATGCTGAAAAGAAAAACAGCAACTGTCAATATCTTATTTGTTCTGCAAAAATTTAACGTGTGTGGAAACAACTACATGAGAAATAAAACAGAAACGCACAGACTAAGAGTTGACTGATCTGTTTTTGGAAATTGTGATACCGG
>JAFIDM010000002.1:67058049-67094282 GCA_023159025.1 Thereuonema tuberculata
AATATAAACAAAAGACAAGTAAACACAGTAATAGCCCTTCATATAAATAAATAAAAAGGTAATAACCTTGAAACAGAATGTCCCGGATTCTTGGTGTCAAATATTCCAAAAGTAGCTCAGTGATTTTATTTGTAGTGCATTTTATCCCTTTTTATTCCTTTGTAGAATAAATTTACATTTAAAGTTTATTACTAAGAAAACTTATTCTAAGCTTTAAATAAAAAGCTCTTCCTAAATTAATACATTTTACTTATTAATTTACCTGGTACAGGTTCTTTCGTAAATTCAGGGTCGATGTTTCTTAAGTCCATGGCTCCATTCTACAAAATAAGCAGGTAAAATTTCTGTTAATAAGTTATTTACAGATAGCAGTTTCTGAGAAAAATAATAGAAATATTTTGTTTAGTGAAAAATATGACATTTCAAAAATTAATTATATTTAGTTATCACTTAAAAAAAAATGATATTTATGAAAAATATGTTTATACAAAACATTTTCAATAACAAAATAATCTTAAAGTAAATGTATCCTAAAATAATAAGCATCACTAATTTTTTCCTTAAATCCTTTACCCACTATTTTTCACCGTAATAATTGCATTTACTTTTATTGCTGTATAATTCTTCATCAGTGATCAAACACACTTTTTCCCGAGGGAAATATTAAGTGCACTGAACTTACCGTTAAAAGATATTTCCTAAAACAAATAATTATTTGTTAAAGTAAAAAGTTAAAAGAATTAAAGAGAAGCCTTGATTCTAACAAAGAACATCTAACGACAATGCTGTGCAAAGCTAACGCTTCATACTCTTTGTTGATGAACTGACTACAACATTAGTGAAATGGAAGTTAAATGGGGACACAAAGTAACAGTGGCAGTTAAAGTAACGTTTGTAGTTAAAGAAAGTATTACGAAGTCATGGGATCATATTGTGGATTCAGATGAAAGGGTTATCTGTTTCCTTAAGATACATTTTCCCAATAAGTTAAAAATAGTTGATTCACAGACAATTCTGTATTTATCACACCTATGTGATTAAAAGAGAATTCAATGATGTGATTGTAAGTTTTTAACTCAGGAAATACTTAGTGACAAAAGGGTGATATATGTAGCTGCCATGTTCGAAAATACAAATGGGAATCTGTGTGATTCAGTTATTCATTATTTAACACTATGAATAATGGCAATTTCTTAGGAAAATCTTCACAGGTAAATGCAGCATATTTAAGGAAATTCCAAGGATTTAGTGCAGGATCCATGATCGTTCTGTTATGTTCAACACTGATGTTGTTTGACTCAAAGTGAAGACAAGGTACTGTAAATATTTATTTAGTGTTTCAATTATTTACAGGAATTCAACGAAATAGTATTCGTGGACAAGAAGTTTATCAAGAAAGACTTTAAAGGACTGTTCAATTCTAAATAGAACATTCTGGACTTTGTTTGCTTATTTAAGACTGTAATTAGCTTAACTTAATACTAGTTCTACAATTATTTATGTAAATATTATCCAGTCAATATAATCTATTTGTATTTCTTTTCAACTGTTCACTCTCATTATTTTTTATACTACACACATTATTAAGTTCAACGTAGTCGTAAGTTGCTCAAGTAATTGGCACGACTACAAACCACATTTCCCAATATCAAATGCATTTTTTTGTAAATCCAAGCAGTAAAATTGTAAGTTTTTCATATTTTTTTTTTTTTTTTTATTTCCCAAAAACTTTGCTGGTAAAATTAAAATTTACATTCAAAAATAAATATTTTCAACTGCAATGTTCCCTACCCTCCAGAAAAAGCTCACCACGGCAACTTATGATATTGAAAGTGAACAGTAAATCGTTACCATATGTAAAATGGAACTTCTGGAGGAGGCATAACTATATAGCCTTATTATTTGCTGATGTTCTGATTAAGAACCTTTCTCACCTTTCTCGTAAAAATCTAAAATTTAGATTTATTTGGATAATGATAAAATTTATTTCAAACTTCACTTCCTGGATTTTCTCCAATCAATAAATGTTGCTAATATATAAATTGGCAATAGATTTTTACAATTAAGCAACCAGGTAAGTAATTAATTTGTACAATAATGATTAATTACCAGTTAAACCATTTTGAACCATTCAATTAATTTTGATGTGGTTTTCTGAATTTTCTAGAAGTTTAAATTGTTCTTCTTTAAAGATATAAATCACCTCTATATCCCCTACAGAACAGAGATAACAAGGCTGGGTTTTGTTTATTAATATGAATTTGACAGTTTTAATAACCTTTTCTATATTTAACCTTGTCATGTTTAATATAAGTTTTACTACTTACTAAATTAGGACAGTATGGAGGTGAAATTCTCTTGGCTACGAGGTCTTCCCAATTGATGGGCTTGAAAAACTCATGGCATTTGATGTCCTCAAAGTCTCGCTCCCCAGATCCCAATCTTTTATCTCTTTCTTTCTGAAGAAGCTAAAAAGACCAAGAAGCCAATGAGGTTCAAACTTGTCATAATAATATACATATGATAAATGTTAAATGTACGTATTACGTGCTAAGTTGTATTATTTTTGTAAACAAATAGTTACTTAAATAAAAAGGTGTTTGTTTTTTGTTTTTTTTTTTCGATTTTTTGTTTTTTTGTTTGTTTTTTCTTTTTACTTCTGATAATCTTATATTATAAAAGCGTTATTCTGTCTTTCATAAGACCTTCCGTTTTTCCAATTTTGTGACCAAACTATAAGAGATAGATTGGTCATGTAAATGGATAAAATGTAGAGCTTTTTAAGACAAACAAAATGCTACAAAAATCTTTCGAAAAAAGTTTTTGGTTTCCAAGATGGCGCCTTTTAAAGGGTCAAATTTTGACTTTTTCTCAATTTAAACAAAAAGTATAAAAGTTGGAAGAGAACATTATATTGAGGAAATGTTGGTATTTGAAAGTTCTATCGAACGATATATCAGTCATTCACAAATGTTTCTGCGTTTGCAAGATACATGCAAAAATGTGTGTGGCACAACCCCAGGTGTGAGGCGCCAACCTGCAGTACACCTGAGTTAAGTGGAGAAGATCACAACGGGCTGGAAAGTCATATATTCTCCAATCTCTATATTAATTTGCTAAATAAATAAATGTTTTTTTTTTTTTTTAATGCTATATATGCAAGGGTTCCATTTGAAGCGACGGTACCCGTCTAGTTTAATTTATAATTTCATTATTTTGCCACTCTTAAGTACAAAATAAAAACCTCACGGTAAATTACTAGGAATGTAAATATTGATTTTTACAAGAATTCAATAAAATCAGTAAATACTTCGGGAAAACGCTGAATAAACATTGTTTCCAGAATCGATCAAACTGATAAAATGACAACCAGCAACAAATTTTAATTAAAATTCGATTCCTGTTTGAAATACAAATTAGAGTTCTTATTTTTTAAAAGAAAAAAGAAAAACCTGCCAAACGCTCCACCTATGAAACAGAACAGGAATTTAAAAAGATTTAAAAAATAAAATAAAGAGTTTTCCTGGAGTTCAGTATTTACCCCAATTTTATTTTATTCTTGTAAACAAAAATATTTACAATGGATTCAATTTATCTGAATCTTTTTATTTGTAATTAGCAGTGAAGTAATTTTAATTTTAATTTATACTTAATTAACTATCTGTTTACAAAAAATAATACAGCTTAGCATATAATGTATTAAACAAATCTGCTTTTGTTTGAACTTTAAAATTAATATGAAAGATATATTATTAGGATGAGATATCTCTATATATAAAAATGAATGCATCTTTCTTTCTTTCTTTCTTTCTTTGTCTGTCCTTTATACACTCCTAGGCCCTTTGACCTATCTGGACCAAACTTTGCAGAATTACTCTTTAGGACCCTGCGGAAAAGATAGGCTATCTTAGAACCTGGAAACACCACCCCCAGGGGTTGAAAAGGACTGAATTCCACACAAATATTGTTATGCAACAATTGGAGCTCGGCGACAATGACAACTATACCCATAGTGTTGTGCAACAATTGGCACGAAACTATTGTTGTGCAACAATTGGACCTAAACTATGGTTGTGCATAATAGCGACATAATGAATAATAGTGCATAATGATCAGATGAATTTTTACGAACTAGAAAAGGTCTGATGTGATAGGATTATGATGTTACAAAATTCGAATCTCGAACTAGGGGTATAAACGGGACAGAGAAAGGGGTGGAAAATCTTATATTTTCCGATCTCTATATTATTTTCATATCTATGAATGTCGAGTTACAAAATTCAAATAACATGGAACTAGGAGTGTACACTGGGAGGACGGTGAGTGGATGAGCAAACAGGGTTCAAAGATACTTCTACGAGGGATTCGGGATAGCTATAGATTTGTAATGAGATCAGACCTTTTGAGTTGTTGTTGTTTTTTGTTTTGTTTTTATACCAACCGGGAAAGTTTCGAAAAGATCTCGCAATTGCAATTTCTTTATCATACACATTTGGACATTTGTTTTTTGCAACCCGAGCGAAGAACGGGTCTTTCTGCTAGTATAGTATATATCTAATATTAGATTTTAGTTTTAACATAAAAGCACATAAATTTAACTGAAGAAATTCTAATTTTTAATCCCACTTACAGCTTCAAGAATGTTTCGGGCAGGCATCGATATATTAGTCCTGAGACGAAGTGGTTTATACAAAATATTATCGTACATCTCTGCAGTATCTCGACTGTAGAAAGGAGGCTATCAAAAATAAATTTACAGCAAAAATTACAATATAATAAAGGACGAGTACTAAAATGTTTATAAAACAAAAATAAGCAAAATCAGAAGAAAATGAGCTACTGAAAAAGATATTTCTGAAAATTAAATTACTTTGAAAACGAAATTTTAAACACAGGCCTTACATTTAACACAAACAAGAATGAATATTTCCTTATCACAAAAGCAGGAAGAAATTGGTCACAAATAAATCGCTTCCCAACTAAATCTATTTATATCGACACATTTTCAATGACCATAGATAAAGATGATTTCAATGCCAACTCTTTCTTGAGACAATACAAAGTCTGCACACAGTATTCTAGATTCCTGCCATGGTTTTAGGTCAGTTTATGAGATTAATATTAGGCGATTCCTGAAACAATGATTTAAAGTATTTAACGGTTGACTGGGTTGACCACTGCCGAGCTTATATTTAATACTATCAAAAAGCTAAAATTCATTTCTAACAAGTAAGTTTAGTAATGACTTCCAAAAACTCTGCTAGAAGTTTGTAATCTATCTCATTACTATTTTTGTTTAAGTATAAGGAGGCTTAACGTGTGTGCATTAAAACAAAGAGAAAGTGAAAATAAATAAAACACACTTACTTACATGTAGGAGAGAGAATTAAAAATGGTGGCAGTAAACCGACAGTTTCGGAATACTCCACATATTCCTTCATCAGGGACGTCACAAACATATAAGACATTACAACAACATTTAAGATAACACGAGGTGGGAATGCGCGGCTCACTCTCACCATGCATTCCCATCTCGTATCGTCTTAAATGTTGTTGTAACTTCTTACATGTTTGTGATGTCCCTGATGAAGGAATATGCGAAGTATTCCGAAACTGTAGGCTTCTTACTATCATTTTCAATTCTCTCCTCAACATGTTTGTAAGTGCGTTTTATTTATTTTCACTTTCTCTTTATTTTTGTTTAAGTACTTTAGATATAAAGATTGCTCACAAATATTTCACAATGAAATGATTAATGTCTTTTTATAAATGAGTGAACTAATACATAATACTGTGAATCAATTATTCAAAACAAACAAACAAAAAAAATATGTTTATAAAATTGTGCTGCTCATCTATCAGTTGCTTCACAGTGTTGACAAAGAAATTAGATATGTTGAATGTTTGGAAAAAGAAGTTACTGTTTGAACTGAATGTTTAATAAAGTGAAGAAATACAAAGCTGCACCTGAGTAAACAAAAGATTCTCGCACCCTGAGCTATCATGACATGATAGCTCAGGGTGCGAGAACCTTTTGTTTACTCAGGTGCAGCTTTGTATTTCTTCACTTTATTATATATATCTCTCCACGTTAAACTTTAAAAACTGAATGTTTTTAAGATTGTTACAATTTTCCACAGCAATAAAGCTAGTAAATAATGAAATGTATGTATACTTCTAATTCAGCTTCTATTCAGTTTTTATTGACCAGCCATGTTTATTTAATCAACATTCATTCAATTCACCACAGCTGCCACAACCTTATGTAAGTGAAGTCACCCATCTGTCATCCTTCTTTTTATGTGGTTTGATGTCTTGATTCTCTCTCATTTTAGATCTGTATCATTTTTTGACTTTGATAATGGCTGCTGGATGATGGCCAAAATAATCTTTTCTTTTTTACACTCTTTAACTTTCATTTTGTAATCTCTGACTACATACGCAACTTTGCTTCCCATCTTTTTGTTCATTTCTAACAGCTTGAAATATAAAAACACCACGGTTTTCAGTAATTGATATTTTAATAATGATAAATTAAAATTTCAGAAAGGTAAATTTATTTAACTTAGAATTAAGCATTAAATTTAGAGTTTAAATATATTTAGAAAAGTTATCAAAGAGCAGAGGATAAATTAGGCTTAATCTCTGTCATAAAATTTTAGTAGTTGATATTTTTTTTAATTGATTTATCATTTAAATGAATTCTTTAAATAATATAAATATTTGAATTCTTTCACTTACAAGCCCATACATCATTTCATACAAAACAGCTCCAAGGCACCACCAATCTACAGATTTGTCGTAAGCTTGTTTTCGTAAAACTTCAGGGGCTAAATACTAGAAGGAAAAGAAAAAAAAATACATAATTTGCTTTTGCTGAAATCCATTCAAACAAATGAAGATATTATTGTAGGCTTAGGGTGGTGTGCACCAAGCTTTCGTTAACTTTGATGGTTGTCAAGTCTGCCATTAACTGAATTTTCAGTGCACCAACGTTCGTTAAGAGGTTTAGCAGCTGTTAAAATTTGACGACTCATCAGCGATTTAACGACTGTTAAACCCCTAACGAATGTTGGTTCACGGGAAAATGCCAGTTGATAGTAGACTTGACAACCATCAAAGTTAACAAAAGCTTGGTGCACACCACCCTTAATGTGATAAATAAATGTAGATATCATGGGATATAAAGTCCTATTAAGTTTCCCATTTTCATAGGAAATGACAAACAATTTCAGGATAAGATAATATGTGCATTAAGTGGATTTGTAACTAATGGCAAGGGATGATCACTTATTGATTGCGAAACTGTTAGCATCGATATACAGCACAATACATTGAGGTGAAGGAAAATGATGAGCAAATGGAACTGACTGAGGTAGATGTAATTAACAAAAATGCTCTGAATCATTGTAATTATGTTTTCCTATCGCTTTCTGTTTACAATTCCTATTTGTTATTTTTGTCTAACAAATACTGCCCTTACAATGGAATTCAAAGTGTTCCAAAATCATTGGAAACTTCCCCTTCATGATATCTACTTAATAATATCATTACATAGTCCAATAAAATTGGAGTAAATTTGTAGAACAGCAGCTGAAAGATAAAGTGACTGGAGGTTTCAAAATTCAATAACTAATGTTAATGATGGCTGAATCGTGTAGCCCAACAATCAAGAGATATCGAGAGCCATGCGCCACGAGCTCGTGCAATCCGTCTCGAATTGATTGCTGGATATGAGAGATTGGACAGTGTGTTTCCAGCGAGTGACGGAGTGACTGCTGCTTGCTGCCATGGAAAATGGACTTTTTGCGACTAAACACAAGTTTTAGTGAGTATGAAGTTATGATTACAACCACGCTCTGCTAATGGACAAAGAAAGACCAAGTTTATTTATAATTATAATATTTCTCACAAATAGGATTTTATTCCAGTTAAAAGTAAATCCCTTTCTTGGCACTGCAGTAACACACACACACAAAATAATTGCAGATGGTGAAATAGATGAACTAGAAAGCCGTTAACAAGTTGAATGCTAATGTTAGTTAATAAAAATTACTATTAATATTGGATGGTGAAGGCTTTCTATCTAATTCAGTCAAAGGAATAAAATAATCAGTTGAATGAGAAATTCTTAATGACAACTTAATGATCTTAAAAGTAGCGCCGTTTCTACATTTATCACCTGAAAGAAAATGAACCACAAAATTTATCTACAAACCATTAAAAGGCTGATATACAAAAATGAAGCTCGGAAACACATGCTAATTGATGTTAAGTCACAAGAAAAACTAAAAGTGAGAATTAGCTTTACAAACTGCTAACATATGTTTGGAATAAGTTTTTGTTTTGTTTAGTTGTTTTTTTTTCTTTTTTGCTTCTGAGGGGACAATATAAAAATTAGTCAAGTGAATATTAACACTTTATGTTAGTCTTACATATAAGATTTAATACATCAAAAGATCTTTAGTGATCAAAAATCAGTGCCTCAATGTTATTGTGAAAAAAACCCTGATATTATTATTATGCTTAAGGTAATGTAATTTATTTCTCTTTTTGTCGAATAAAGCACATCAAAAATATTCCATTTCTTTTTATTCTACTTATTTCTTAATGCATTTTAATTTAATAAAGTAGAATAAAAATAAAATAAATTTATAAATATTACTTTTTGGAGATTAATATTAAGCTGAATCTCACTGAACCTTCCTTAGAATCCCAGGGATTCACAATTAATGAATCGTGGAAATTCTCCTTGGAAATTATTACCAAACTGAAATTTTGGAATTTGATTTTGAGACTTTCTTCAAATACAATGAAAATGTTTGAAAAAGAAACAAATCAAACACTTATGTGAAATACGAAAAAATACAATTGTTTTACTTTTCTTTTGTTCTTTATCAATTTATTGTGTACAAACTAAATTAATACACAATTCAGTTGGAGGGAGGGAGGGCAACTGTCTTCAAAGATTTTTTTTTTTGGCAGCATACATGACAATGGCGATTTGGACACTAAAGAATAAGTAGAATTGATAGAACAATCATTGCGTATTCACAATCTCAAAATATCAAATTTAGACAACATAGAAACATCACTCATAAGAATGGTACAGCAAAAACAAAACCTCAACAGCCTGAGATTAGTGAAGGGAGGTCATTTTTGGAAATGCCAGAAGATTAAACAGTTTAGAACTTTCCGTCAAGATTAAGAGAATCTCGAAAGTGTGTTACGAAGGCCCAAAACAGTTGTTTTAATGTACTTAAGGTGATGATAATCTTAAACTTACCTCAGGAGTCCCACAGAAAGTTGTCGTTGTATCATTCCCTTCGATACCCTCTTTGCAAAGCCCAAAATCAGTCAAAACTATGTGACCCTACAAAATTAAAAAAAAAAGGATTTGAATAAAAGAAATTATTTTTAATGTAAATGTTCACTTAAGAAAAGTTAGCAAAGCAAACATTATTTGCAAGTAAAACTTTTCCTATTTTATTTTTTTGATAACTGGATCTTCTCAAGATGCCCGAAATTAAATTTCTAAGACAGAAGAAAGGAATTATACTGAAAACACGTCCATTTTAATGAGATCTTAACACCATTGTTCTTTATTTCAGATTTAATTATTTTTGCTTTTTAATGACCCTGTACACAAAGGGTCTTATGAAGGCTCTGCCTGACTGTCCGTCCGTGTGTCCATCACCATCTCTGCAGCCCAAACTGAAAGTCAGACAGACATGAGTGATACTTTATTGGAAAGCTTATGACTTATAGAGATGGAGGGAAATACAAGTCCTGATCTGCAGTCATTTTCTATCTCGTGAAAGTGGAAGCAACTGAACACAAAACATTTACAAAGTTGCTATTCTCTCGTGTCCAATATGAAACCAGTTTTTTTTTTTCCTTGTTTTTATTTTACATTAAATCAGCCATAGTTTACTTCCTGAACTTAATTTAAGGTGCAATGGCAATTAGTAATAGATTAATCATTCCTGGTACCTCGTCAACATCTATAGTTGAAAAACTGAATGGTTGTAAACTGCTCATGAATGAATGTAGAAATAGTATGATATTATTTATTGTTATACTTCATTATAACATCATTATTGTAAATTAAATATTTTGAAAATGTTACTTTCACTTATTAATTAATTTTTTATTCATATTTTGAATAACTGACGTGGTGATTTCCTTATATTATACACATTCATTGGTAGTGGCAATTAGAATTAAATATTTCTTAATACTGATTTTCGTAATCCATCAATAAAGAATATGATTGTATTTAACTATTTAGCCAATATTTTCTTTTTATTTTGTTATTCTCAGCAAAGCAAGTATTATTCATTGAATCAAAGAAAAAAGTACCGATTCAAAAACATCTTTGCCTATAAATATCTTCTTCTTTAATATTTTATTCATAACGAAGTATTAGAGGAAAGAACCCTGATGAAGTTTCTTGTTTATAAGAATCGAAATATTGTTTAAAGATATTTATAGGCAAAGATGTTATATATATTTCAAACACATGTATAGGATTTGAGAAGATTCATAAACAGCGACAGCCAATTTAAAACTGAATTGTAATAAACATGGCTATAGTGAGATTCTGGCTTTTGCTAGCAGAGAAAAAAAAGAGTTGGTTACAAATGATGTATTTTGTGAGATGTATTTCATGGTTAAAGTGACCACAGTAGTTGATATCTTCGCAGATATCAGGACCAAAGTTAATATAACAATAGTGGCTTAATTGCCGTACCAGTCCATTCATGACGTTTCCCATCCCTGTCTGTCGCAATTTTACTTGAATCATGTTACAGATCTACATCTTGTTACAGATACCCTTGAAATTGAGCTTTATTTGTTTGGTTTTCTTCTCTTAATTTCTTTAATCCACTTTTCTACCACACGTTACAGATTCGTAAAAGATATGTGGACAGAGTAAAGAGAGAATGGCGAGTGTCTACTTAATGGAGTCTCAAGAGTAGAGGATTAAATTAATTAAAAACTGTTTCTTTGCTCTATGAAACTAATGGCCCTCATCCTGAAATTCAGTTCTGTAAAATGCAAGGCTGCTCAAAAAATTCCATCTTATAAGAAATTTGAATCAAATGGTATTGGAAGATTTCATTGTTTAAAAATAAAAATAACGTCCTGCATTTCATCAAGATTTGTTTTCTAATGAATTAACTATATAGTTAACAAATATATTGAATTGGCTGTAAATTCTGTAAACTATGTTTATTCATTTTCAAAACTAAATTGGATTCCTGTGTTGTATATTTGATAGAAGAAGTGATTTACAAATAAAAGCAACAATAATGGATATAATTAATAATAATTAATTTGAGCAGATTTTCTCACATTCCTTAGAATTTTTTCTAACCAGGTTGATTGTAGTAACGTTTTGCTTTTCCTCATTTCATTAATGATTAATTTTGCGCATGTTAAAAAAAAAAAAAAAATTCATCATGACAAAGATTAGTAAACAACTTGTCACCTGGCAAGTCAAGCTTTAATTCTACAAGGAATGATATTATTATGGTGTTCGTGTATTTAACTTTATACGACCCATCACAAAAGACATTTTAATTGCAAACCATATTTCCACTTTCTGAATGGAAGTTAATGTAGATTATACGAGTGTTAATATATTTCTCTTAATAGTTTTTAACTTTCAGACTTCTTTCAAATACTAATATAAAAATTTATTAAACACAAACATCAATGCATTTTCATTATTATCAAAGCATTTTGTCTTTTATAAATAAACAAATAAATAAATAAATAAACACTTACGTCAGATTCTAACAATATATTTTCAGGTTTCAGATCTCTGAAAACAAGATAGGATTTCAAATAAGAAATAAAATTTTAATTTCTAGCACCAAAATGTTTAGCTTTAAATGTAATTGTTTGTAATTTTTTATATTGTCAAAAGATAATTAAAACTGAAAACTGTTTATAAAAAAAATTAACTTTACAAAGATAGCCTAAAAATTAAATTAATAACTATATCTTTCAAGCAACGAAAATGTAATCGTGTTTACCTATATACAATTCCATTTGAATGTAAGTAGCCCAAAGCACTGGCCATTTCAGCAGCATAAAATCTTGCTCTTGCCTCAGGAAAATATCTTTCTCGTTGCAAATGGAAGAACAACTAGAAATGGAAAATAATATTGCATTGCTAAGAATGTAGCAGAAACATATCTTTACTTCTACTTATCATTGTGAATTAGTTTTAGCTTTTTTAAGGGGTAGTGCTGTATTTTTGTCTCAACTAATTTTATATTTTATAATTGGCAATTTATTTGACTGCTAAAATTCATGTATAGGGGCAGAAAATGAATTGATAAAATTATTAATGCCTTTTTACAGTAGAATGTCTAATTTATAATGTTGAAAATAATTGCTGACATTTCGTCTTTAGCTGTCAGAGACGAAATATGTCAGCAAGGAAGTTTTCTTTCAAGAGACAGCGCCACCTGGACAGCCGAGAAGATTTATTTATCCTACATCTTTGTTTTTCATTACTGTCTAGTGTACAGTCATTTCTCTCTGATTGATCATTCTTAACTATAAAGCATTTTTGGGACCTTAACTTGAGTAGTTAGGTAAAGTTATCATAAGTTAGTGAAAATAAAAAAACTATATTGTGTTTAGAATCCAATTTATTTAATATTAAATAAAATTAACTTCGATGGAATGTATTACAATTGATCTCTATATGACAGTATAATTTTTTTTTTTATTTGAATAATATTCTTTACGCCTTTTTAATATTTTTTTTTTTTACTTTTGTTATTCTTTGTATTTATTAAAGTTTTTATTTTATTCTAATAACTTGTGTAAGTATTATTCCTTTATCTTGAACTTTTAATATTCCAATAATAAGCAGAAATACATTAAAATATCTGAGGAATTGTGAGAGTATTTTTTTTTTTTAATTTGACTGTTATCTATTACTGATTATATTTTATTTAATAGAAGTTTTTAATTTAAACAAGTTAGAATGCTTAAATTTAATACAACTAACTAAGTTAACCCTATCTTTGAATGGGTTTGATCCAGCATTATATGGCAATTACAGAATAAACAAATTTTCAAAAGCAGATGTGCATTTTTTTATTTTAATGACTAAAATTATTCCATTTAAATTGCATTGTTATTAAAGTTGTTAATATAGTATTTAAATTTTAAAAAGGAAATGAATATAAAGCAAAAAATAATTGAAATACAATAAAAGTGTATTACCTCGCCACCGTTAACATAATCCAATACAAAGTATAATTTGTCCTTTGTCTGAAAGGAATAATGCAGTCCCACAAGGAAGGGATGATGAAGATTTTTTAACAATACATTTCGCTCTGACATTATATGTCGGGTTTCATTACGTTTAATTATCATTTTCTTCTGTAAAACTTTTACAGCATAAATTTTCCCTTCATTTTTGTGTTTGGCCAACAAAACCTACAAATAACAATCATTTGATTAGTATGGTTTTATTGTGTATCAATGAGATATTAATAAAACTACTTATAATATTTCATCTTAAAATGAATGACTATAAGAAAAAGCCTATAGGTTTCCTATATCTCATTATCTCGTCAGCACAGAATTAAAAAATTATAAAAGGGAGAGAAAGCCTTGTGGCAATAGAAGGAGATGGAAAGAAGATGATCTCTACATCGTATAATATTTAACAGAGAACTGAAGAGAAAAGGAATGACCTAATGCCCGTTTTAAATTTACCATTTCACTCGCCATAAATGCAAGCCATAACGGAGGTCATGTCAGGGTAGATTGCGAGTGATTAGTGCACTGCTTTACACTTACCATATCGCCTTCCATCACACGGAACATTTACACTTCTCAATTGTCATCATGCCTACGTTTTATTTACGAAAAAATAGCACTGATTTATATATAAACCATTTAGTCAATGCATCGGATAGGTGAAAGAATGTTTTTAATTAATTAAAATAGGAAATATTCATGTTTTTTTTCATCGTTTTGTGTTTCGTTGTTTTCAGTTTCGATAAATAATTCAGTCTCGTTAAATCTCGATCAACGACGATATCTTTTCGAGATCTCCATCGCTGTCGATTAAAATTTTCAACCCTAATTATGAAATGATTTTGATTAATAATGTAACATTTTATGAAAGCATCCACGAAAACATAAGGAAAAGATGCCCTCCGATCGTGAAAATCATTTTTGTAATCGGTAATTTCGAATAAATAGATACAAATCGATTGGACTTCCAAGTTCTACAATTCATCACCAGGAGCGTTGGTGTGACATTGCGCCATCTGATATGGCGCCATCTCTTCAAAGATAGCGCACGGGCTATCTATCGCAATCTGTGTGACATGTGTGATGGCGAGGTGATGGCGATCATTATGGTGAGTGAAATGGTAAATGTAAAGCGGCTATAAGAAACATGTCTACTTTTCCATCTTATTTCATGATTATTAAATGTTAAATTAATTAATTAAATTAATTAAATATTTTTCATTAATATTAAAATAAATGCAAATTCAGCACTACAAAAAATTAGATATTACAGAGATCATTAAACATACAATAATTGTATGTATTTTCTTAATAACTTGTATACTTTCTTAATATTTTTCATTAATATTTAAAAATCTTGGAATACAAAATGTGCTGCTTTCAGAAATGCTTTTTTTTTTATGAAAAATTCTATGGTGATTTGCCAAAAGGGGACAAGTCCACAATCGGCCATTTTGAGGTAACATGTTCAGTCAATCCATTTTAGATGCATCCATGATATGCCAAACCGATCTAAGTCCACTGTACATAGTTCAGCTTCTGTACATAACTAAAACCTCGCATTCTGCACTATGTATTACACAACTCTGAACTTTCTTTTTCATTTTCCCAGAAATGTTGTTTCAGGACTTAACTCCTTTTGGCAAATCACTGCAGAATTATAGATACCAAAGGGTTAACTGCATTAACCAAAATACAAAAAAAAAAAGAAATAATGATACCTTTCCAAAGCTACCTTTTCCAATGACTTTTAAAAACTCAAAATCACTAGGCTTCACACTGAAAGTTAAAGAAAAATATTTGTAAATCATCACAAAAAATGTCTAAATATAAAGGATTTATTGTTAAAGATCATAATATATAATGTTTTAGTGCAAATAAAAAATCTGTGATGTAGTATGCTAAAGATAGATGATTAAC
Organism: Thereuonema tuberculata; assembly: GCA_023159025.1. Taxonomy (NCBI): domain Eukaryota; kingdom Metazoa; phylum Arthropoda; class Chilopoda; order Scutigeromorpha; family Scutigeridae; genus Thereuonema; species Thereuonema tuberculata. The sequence continues at coordinate 67,073,263 of JAFIDM010000002.1, forward strand.
CAAGTGTAATGGACAACAAACAATTTAAAACATTTACATATATGTGAATTTGTTATTTATTTCATTTGTTTATTCATTTTGATTTCCATTATTTTATAGGTGAGTAAATTCTATTTAAGAATTCTATTAAATATTCTGAAGCATGGAGAAGATTTTCGGGTCAAATAAAATATCAGCCAAAAGTAACTGAAATTCCCTACTTTTTTTTTTTTACTTGCAAATAATAATTCGCTTTTTATTATTGATACAGCGCTACAGTCATTCTAGTGTTGTGGCTGTCCCATGGCTTCCCCAATTGCTGAAATCTTAATCCGATTGACTTCTTCTGTTGGGGCCATGGTAAAGAGCCTTGTGTACACCACACCTGTCGATGAAATGTGAAAATGAATTGCCGAAGCCTGCAACACCATCTGTACTACACCTGGTATTTTTGAACGAGTGAGGCAATCAATGCTCCAGTGATGCCGCTATTGTTTAGAACAAAAGGGACGTCACTTTGAACATCTTCTCTAATGCACAACACTCCAAATAAACTGTTGGCAATGGTCCTTCCATGAATGATCGTCTATCTGCCACAACACTAAAACGACTGTAGTGCCGTACCGCAAGACCAGACACACATTACTTAATAAAAATTGTTTGTTTTCGTGCCCTCTGTCTACCATATTCTTCTGTAAAAAGTTCAGAAACACCCTGTATATATTTCAACTAACTAGACTATTCAAGAATTATGTAATGCAGGTTTTTCCCACTTCTACCAAATAAAAAGTTATAATGCAGGGTGACAAGATTTTGAAAATAAAACTACTGGACATTTTAGGACAAAATAGTAAAATTTTATCTCAGTGTAATGGACAATGTGAGCATTAACAGGGTGCCCCGGGGGGGGGGGGGGGGTGGAGATTGCCCTAGGGCCCCACAAAAATAGCTCAAAGGGGGGCCACATCTAAAGCCACATCAATAGGGGTGGTGGTCACAAATCGAAACGTTGCCCAGGACCACCAAAAGTCTCTGGGCGGCTCTGAGCATTAATATGAACCTGAAAGCAGATATATGCAAGAATGTCTTATTCATGTAACTAATCAATGTAAAGTCTAAATGCGAGCATAATATCAATTGTTGGAAACACGTTCATCACTATGTGCAGAAATGCTCGATAAATGATTCAATATTGCAATCGCTCAATGCAAATGCTTTAAAGTGAAAATACGTTTATCTCTTCACAGTTTCTCACGTGAAAATAAAACTTAAGAAGCCGATAGTCGTCTTTATCTTGAAATTGCATTAAAATATGAGACAGTTATGCATCCCGTATATTAAATTTATTGGCACAATGGGACACATCAAAAAATGGGACAATCCCATAAAATATGGAATGTCTGATCACCCTATCATAATACAACCTTGTCAATAATGTAAAGTAATAATATAAATAATGTGAATTTCTCTCTTTCTTGCTATAAATGATAGCGGAAGGTATTTATGGACATTGCTACTAATGTCTAAGCATTGATGCAAATTGACTTTAGTGGTTACAATTAGAAAGAAATAGATAAAAGGAACCAACAATTTAGTCGAAACTGCATATAATATAAACAAACAAAAAATGTTCGGCAATAAACAGAACAACAATTTAACATTAGCAATGTAAGATTATTTAGTATTTTAGAGCTTAAAATCTGTTATTGAGTCAGCATTTCCATTTAAACTTTGTCTTTTCAACAACAGTATATATCTGCTGTCACAAAAGTCATCATAATCTAAACCAAGTTTTCAAATTTTTCAGTACTGTACCCTTTCATTTGTGATACTATAGAAACCTGATACCACCATCTCCAAACAATCAAACAAATCATCAAACACCCACCTCTAAACTGAAGTTCCCCTAGCTTACCTCCCTATGATAGAATATTATTTTATTTGAGAATATTTATATAAGAAATGTTATTGAGAAATATGAATAAACTTTACTATTTTGGAAGAGATAATGGCAAAAAGACTGAAATTTCTGAAACTGATTTTTGTGAAATGCCAAGAATTAAAACTAAATTGTAAGTGTAAATAAACTTACTGGGGTTTCTCAGAAGGTCCTAAATCCATTGGCTTATCATCTTTAGTTTCCTGATTGCAAGAAAGAAAAAGAGAGTAAGTTTATGATTTTGTATTAAAATACAATGAAGCAATGCACTAGGTTCAATTGTACTCACTGGATTCTCAGTAGAATCTTCCATAGACTCCTCCTCTTCATGAATAATATCTTCTTTTTTGTTATCCAATGATAAAAAGGCTCTCACATCGGGACTATAAAAAAAAAAATGTTTAAAATGTCTTAATTGTACCTTAATATATATAATGCATTTTATTTTAATACTTTTTAAAAAAAAAAAAAAAAAAAAAAAAATCGGTAAATTGTCTTTGTTTTTTTGTGTCGAAACACGAAAACCCCCTACTTGGACGTTGATAAATGTGCATCTTTTATTGTTTACCTTATTCTAGATTTAAAAAGTTTTTGTTAATTCTGTAATTTATTATACAGTAAAAAAAAATGGAAAAGGAGAGGTCTGCAGATAATCGGGAGTTTACTGTATTTATACTTTAATCTGTAATACCTAAAAAAAAAAAATAAGAAATCTGAATCATGAGAAGTTTTTGTTTCTTAATGGTTAAATAATTTAGAGTTGGTATCAAGTTGTTTCCTGACTGAGACAATGTAGATTGAGTTACAGTAACAAGATGAAAAGTTTCAATATTCATCACTGAAGCTAATTATATAAAACTTAGTGTTTCAAGTGTTGTAGGGTGTTTAGTTCATATTGTTTCTTGTCTAGTTAAAGAGGCAGAATTCAGTACATTACATAAGTGTGTGTAAATGTATGGATTTGTGATAAATGCGTGATGATCACTTGTTGACACAAATGTGAATGATAAGCAATCAGTTGATAATGCACCGTTATCAGGAAAAATAAGAAAGAATAATCAGATAGCATGCTTATATTGTGGAATCTTATTGAGATAAACAGCTTCTGAGAGACATCAGTCAATTAAATATTCAAACATTTATTTAGTGTTTTGAATCTTTTGAATTTGAAATCTTCATTATTTTTAATAGCCATAAGGGTATGAGCCAGTTGGAGGGAGGGAAATTTGGGCAAAGCAAAAACAAAAAAGACCAGACAATAAAAATTGATACTTGTGTTTCTATTTGTGTAAAACTTCAGGCAAATTAACCCCCGCCCCATCTGCCCCCTAACCAAAATGTTCCCATAGGCCCATGTTGATAGCTGACAAATTAAGCAAATGAAAAGCATTTAATTTGAAAATGATCTGAATTTATTATTATTATTATTATTTATTTCTGCATCGGTTCAAATATTAATAATTGAATACATCCAGCATTTCTATATATTGCCTTGATTTCTGATGGGCCACAGGAAAGATATGGATAAATATCCCAATGCTTTTCTTGCATTCTTCCTGATAGTCATGTATACTTTTGATATCTGAAAGGCAGGCAAAGACATCTATCCATAAAGTAAAGACTATAGACAGACGAAGTTAGATGGAGATGCCAAATTTTAAGGAAAAGAAAATGAATACTATCACTCTACCATGCGCAGAGCAACCCTGCAGAACGCTATATTGGCTCTGTCAAATCAATGATTAAATGTTATTTAGAAGACAAGCATCAAAATTTGGATGTTGACCTAGATCAGTTCCTTTTTTGCATGAGAGGCACTGTCAGCAAGCGACTGGAGACTCACCAGCTTATTGTATGTTCCTTTTACGTTTGGCAATATATGCTTTGGTCCTTGACCCACCATATTGTCTTTGCTGGAGAAACCCATGGTTTGAAACTTTTACGACATAATAATAATAATAATAATAATAATAACCTCATGTCGACATGGAAGCGTCGAACAGATGGCTGACGAATGGTGAGCTGTTTGGGGAGACCGAAGGGTTCATGATCGCGATACAGGACCAAGTCATCCCCACACGCAACTACAAGAAACACATTCTACACGATGCCAGCACACATGACGACAGATGCAGGAAATGCCACACTATGCATGAGACAATCGACCACATAATATTAGGCTGTCCCCTTCTCTCTCAAACACACTACCTCCACCGACACAATACGGTAGCATCGATCGTTCATCAACAGCTAGCACACAAACACTCACTTATTAAGAACACGGTCCCGTACTACAAGTACATATCACAAAGCATCTTAGAGTCAACCTCATATAAGCTGTACTGGGACCGCCCATTCACACAGACAAAACTATACATCACAACAGACCTGACATCACACTGTTGATAAGGTCAACAAGCAGACCAATCTCATTGATATTGCAGTGCCTATCAGCAAGAACATGCAGAAAACTCACACAGACAAGATCAATAAATACACTGATCTAGCATATGAGCTCCAGAAGCAGTGGAGGCAGGACCAAGTACGTGTTGTACCCATCGTCCTGTCTGCCACTGGTCTGGTGCCTCACACATTGCACCACAGCCTCAGCACACTAGGACTTCATAAAAACACTTATGCACAACTCCAGAAGGCTGTGATACTCAACACAACACGCATAGTTAGGAAACAACCACATATCCCTAACTATTCTTCCACACTTTTTTTTTTTACGGTTGGCAATATGTGCTTTGGTCCTTGATCCGCCACATTGTCTTTACTGGTGAAAGTCATGGTTTGAAACTTTTAGGACATAATAATAATAAAAGGTAATTTTAATTAAAAAAAATTAAAAGAAATGGCACATTTGAATAGCAACAACATTTTATAGCTATGTGGTTATCGTTCCCAAGGCAAGGAATACATCATGCAAACACCTTCAGATATATTAACAAGAAAGTGAAATAATTCCATTCATTATATGTCAAAAGATGAATGAAATAATGATGTTACTAATTTTATCTATTAACTAGCTGGGTACCGTCGTATAGATAGCATAAAAAAACATAAAATAATATTTATTTAGCAAATTGTGGCCTTCTCCGGATAACTCAGATGTCTTGCGGGTTGGTGCCACACACCTATATATCGATAAGGCAACTTTAAAGTTAAAGTTAAACTCTTTCGAAGGTCAGAATAAAAATTCCATGTTTACATAGAATAGAATTCAACAGAATATTTACAACTAAATCCATAACATTTTAATAAGAAGAACTGTCTAATTCTAACGGATCACTTACTGTTGGCAGAGCTTTTCATCAGAGATAACTCTCTGGATGAATTCATCCAGACCTTCTCTTCTTGAGCGGATAAAATTGGGATCAAAATTATTGCCAAATATCTTCTTTCCGGGTAATTTAAGATGTATGCCTAAATGCAGCTTCTTGAGCTGTAAGGAAATAAGAATAATGAGTACCTTCTGTAAGAGTTAAAATAAATAAAAAAAAATACTTAAACTTTAAATATATAAAGAACATAGTTTAAAAAACAACACATAATCCCAAAAAATTGATAAAAATTTATTTTATAAAAAAAAAATACTTAAAAAAGAAAGCATACAAACCCAATAGTTTGGGCAGTTTCTGCTAAACTTAAAAGAGGTGGTGTTGATCGTGAACTTAAAAATTAATTTATAAAACATTTTAGTTTGTATGTGTGTTTTTAATCATGTTCTTTAATTATTAAAAAAAAATATGTACACATTAAAGTTCTTATTAAACTTTTAATGTTCGTTCATTAGTTTCAAAAATAAATTTACTTTTATGGAAAAATATAAATTGAAAACATAAGTAATAATGATTCATATTATATATTAATATTTAAAAAAAAATTATGTGAAAAATAATTTTGGATATGCACATAAAATTGCACAACAAACATCAAATTTGCAAAAAAAGTGCAGTTTAACATTTTTCATTAAATATGCTTCAAAGTACTGTAGGCTGAGCAATGTCCAATGTTGCTTCATCTTGAATAAAGACAGCCTAATCAATCAGTTGAAAGTAGATATCTCATGTGATGGGAGATGATCATTGTAATCTATACTCATCACCATACAAATCTCTAAAGTGTTAGATCATGCCATGCTGAGAATTCATATTACAAGACACTTAAAGTGTGTAACTGTTGAATTTGATTAGAGAGAGAGGAAAACACATAAAGAATCATTAAAAAAATTACAATACTTTATTAGCTTATTTATTATCACTTGCTTCTGTTCTCAATGTTATGATAGATGTAAAACACAGTTAAATATTGCACCGTGTAGATCTTCTCTAGATATTGCTTCCATTTTACTTTGAAGAACTTTAGGAATTCTAGATCAGAAATTTTCAGTTATTATGACAGCATTCAAGCATTAACTGAAAAAGGAGTTCAATAACAGTAATAGTAAACACTATTGAATAGTTTTAAGTTTTCATCCTTGATTGTCCATTCAGTAAGTGAGGCTTTCTTCTTAGTCCTTTTAACTAACGGTGCTTCTAAAGATTAACTACTCATTAATGAACTACTGGGATTAATGAAATGCTATATTTCATTAGTTGACAGTTAATAATCTAATATTTTTTTTTATCATATGATTTGAGTTAAATCTCTGTCCACCGATGGGATATCTGTAATTACAATTTCCGTTGTATAAAAAACAAACTACTACTTCTGTGTAATCCTAATGTGACTGTGGGCAAAGTTACTGCAAATGAGACTCTGGGGTTTCAATAAGGTATCTACTCGATTCTGTGCTGCTGCAGCCAACGTTATATTGGTCAAACTAAACATCCCCTCGTCAAATGCCTACTCGAGCACCAACAAGACATAAGAAACAGGAAAACAACCACCGTCACTATCCACACCAGCATCCCCGGTCACTCCTTTAACTGGGATAGAGCCGCCATTCTGTCTCAACCCTCTACCTACATTTACAGAAACATCGAAGATATGTGTTCATATTCTCAAAGCAGGATCCACCTCTGTTAACTCAAATCATGTCCTAGGCCTCCTCCAAATTTGGAAATGGCTCTTCTTCCTCAACAAAACGACGATCTCTCTTCGGTCCGCCAGTTTTCCCATTTGACCTCTCTCTCTTCTGTTCACCTTTTAACTATCTATTTATACGCCCTCCCATCTCTTTCTCTCAGACGATTCCTGAACAATAGGATGCGAAAGGTGAGTGCCTTTGTTTTCTAGCTTTTACTCCTCATGAGAAAAAAAAAAAATCTGTAATTTTTTGTCATTTCAATTGAAAATTTCAGGGGGTGGGGGCAAATGCCCCCCCTCCCTCCTTGCTCATATGTGTGGGAGCCCATGATGGCGTCCTAATATTATTTCAATTTTTGTTTGAAATGGTGTGTACATCTTTTCATTGGGGTTGTCCGAAATTTATAACTTTAGTTTAATTTCAGTAGCAGGAAAGAAAATTCATCTGTCCAATTAAATACGTAATATTGCAGTAAATCATGTTACGTATTATTCTGAAGTTAGATGAAAAATATATTAATTATTAATCAGTTTAAAATAAAAATACCAAATTGCTTGCAATAAGTGATTTGTTAAAAAAAAAATGCAATATAATTAAGGTGATTAGGTGAAAGCATTATTCTTCACACAGTGCCACACTTACAGATACATTTGCAAAGTATGGAGAAATTGAATGCTAACCAGTTTCATGATGTTACCAATACTTATAACTTGTCAAAGCGACTTTTATTTAGATATTTAAAACTTGGCAATCAACTGTGAAGAAAGAAAGAATGAAAGTTTTTGGATATTTGTTTTGTCACTGAAAAATAAAAATCAGAAAAAAATTGTGAACTCGTCAATTTTTTTACTTATAGAAACAGCAATATAAAATAAGATTCCCAGATATATATTGGAGGAAAAAAATGCACAACAAAGTGATGTAGGATTTGCCTATTCTGACTTAAAAATTTATTTACTTGTTAGAAAGGAAAGTTATCAATTTCATATATAAATTTATATTTTCTTCAGAAATGTACTAGACCTTAATAAACTGAGGTAAAACGTTTTTATAGTGGTACACAAGACAGCCAAGTATGAAAAAGAACAAAAATCAACTGCTTTTCAATTCTAGCACACATCTTCAGAATTAAATAAACTTAATAACTTTTTTTTTTTTTTTTTGGCCAACGCCCGGGCTCTTAGTACTTAAACTATTGGCCTCAACAAGGGGCGAGAAATGTGAGCATTTCGCCGATGAAACTTTGCCCAGGGTACGCCATAGGAGGCAGCTCACGCTATACTGGCAGAATTGGACAAGACACAGAAGGAGAAAGTAACACCCATGCCACTGCCAGGATTCGAACCCAGGTACTGGCGCATTGGACGCCACGGCTGGCCACCGCCGAGACCGCACGACCATGCCAGCACGGCGTAAACTTAATAACTGAAATAATGATGATTATTGGGTTTTAACTACAAGTTTCCATTCACATCTGATACTAATCACATTTATGAAGGAAAAAAAAAAATGTTTTTGGGATATCGATTTTTTTTCTGACTTGGCTGCCCATCTACAAAAATATATCTATTTGCAAAATTGATCAGTTGAAATAAAAAATGAAAGGCACATTTTATGATTTAAGGTATATTTAGTTAGGAATCTTCTCTAGTAACCAAATAGCAGTGCTGCAGTTTTTTTTTTTTTTAAGCGTGTATTTATTTACAATTCCATCAAAACATCGACAAATAGATAGAATAAAATTTTAACAAATAAAAACTGAAAACACAACAATTCTTTTGTAAGGTTATTCTAACAAATGAAGATTTCAGATTAAATAAAGACGTAATCTGTACGATACTTCTTGTGAGGTTGTTTTCACTTATCTGTAAGGCTTTATTCTATCCATTCAAGTGGTCTTGATGTAACTAAGCAGTCCACAGCATGTTCCTTTATATTTGAATTTATTTTATAAAATCTACAAACAAACTGCTAAAAATCCAATACTCATAATTTGGAATAATACGAAATAATGTGTCATATTATATTTATTACAAGACTTTTAGATATAAACAAAAAAACAAAACAAAAATGCAGCATTTTTGTATCACATCTAGCATAATGCGTGCAAACTTAATAAGAAAAAAAAAAAAAAAAAAGTTGTTTTTGGACTATAATTCAGAAATTCCTCAGTCAATAATAATTTAGTATTTACATTTACTGTTCTTTTCAAAATTCACACTCATCTATGTAATTGAAATTTAAACAAAAGTTATTATTCAAAAGTATTTTCCTTGCTAACATCTCTTTATATATAAAAAAAAAGTTTCATTTGTTTTTCTTAAATTGAACTACTATAGGCACAAGCATGTATCTACTATATTTAGATCACAAATTTTTAATAATATCTTTAATTATATTTTTATTAATCCTAATAAAAATATAATTAAAGATTTAATTAATATATAGATAATCTGGAAAATGAATAATCTCAGGGTTTATTGATATGAAGTAGAGCAGCCATCATCTTATCCCGATTGATTTTTACAATTGAAATCCCCTACCTCCGTACAGATGATTACATTCAATGGTTGCTGGTTTGGACCGATGAGTGCCAATAAGCACAAAACATCTGTCTCAAGATTTATTTATGAACAAAAGATCAACTTTTTTTTTTTTTTAAAATTATTACAAACTTAAAATTTTTAAAAAAAAAAAAAACAAAAAAGGGTATTATTCTAATTTAATTTCAATTTAATCACTCGAAGAAATGTTACTATTTAGATCCTGAATTGTTATTATTATTGCATTCTTCTCCTTTAACCCTATTATATCTTGACGACTTGATAGAGCCAATAATTGATAATCACTATAGTTCTTATCAGAATGATATACATGAGTACGTTTTAACTTAAATAAACATAACGAAGGTTAATACTGTAAAGAAAAATATATTCAAGAAAAAATTCTACTTCATTTCTTTTTCCCTATTCTTACTAGAATTATATATATTCTTATAGAATTATATAATAATATTATTTTTTTTTTTAACACGTAAGACTACTTTTATATTTCACCAAATATGGCTTAATTGTGAAGACTTCATCTCAATTTTATGATTATAATTTAAATAGTTGATCTAAAAAGGGTTAAAGGTCACAAACAAAAATAATGATTTTTTATCTCTCCTTTGAAAAACTTGGTATTTTTTTTATGAAAATGGGGAGCTTGGAACTTTTAAATTAGTTCTCTTACATTTCAAAATTAGTAAAACATCTAGTTTATTATGAATATTTTAGTGAAGCGTTGATTTTCATATATATTTATTGTTCTTATCTGTTCTCAAAACATTGTGAAAAAATAGTAATATTACATGTCAGATAGTATCTCAAGTTTTAATTATTAACAAAAGTGAAACTAAGCAAAATTAAAAATAATATTTTCAGAAGATAAAAATATCAGATTTGCAATAGGTAAACAGGTGCTGAACATCATACAGTAATCGTCCATTCAAAGCACTGGTTTCAATAATTATATTCTCATTTCCTACACAAATAATCTTTAATTATATTGGAACTATAAATATAAGAATATCATTATTATTATTTATTGTTATGAACTTTTAGTGTAGCACACAGCACTTATTATTACTGCTTTCATCATCTCGAGATAAATCAACTCTACATAATATATATTATATTCCGAAATATTCTACAAGAATCATTTGTGAAATGTAAGACTTACCGCTTCATATAATTTATAGAATTCATTATAACGCCTGAGGACGATCCATGTTTTCCCACCTGAATTCACGACAACTTTGTATACCTAATTAAATTCAAATTGATTAGCAAACATTGAAATCTTTAACTACTATAATACAAAACAAAGAATTGTAAAATCTAGCTTTGCTTGATATTTCACTGTTGTCTGATTACTCAATCCTTAATAAATAAATAAATAAATAAATAAATAAATAAATAAATAAATAAATAAATAAATAAATAAATAAATAAATAAATTTGTAAGACTACAAAAAAAAAAAAAAAATATTAAAATAAATTAATTAACTGAGAGATATTGATCTTGATGCAGCATTGTTAAATAAGAAAAAAATATATATATTTTGAATATATCCTATAAAAATGAAACCACATCTAGACAACATGATTTTTATTTCAGCTATTAGCAAAATAATGCTTACTGTAAATTTCTTGTGAGTCTCGCAAATTTCAAAGTTGGATACACTGGCATGAGTCTGTCCAATTTCAAGAGACTTGCCACTCATTTTAAGTACCAATCGGACAAACCAAAGCTATAAAAGATTAGAAGATCATTAATAATCTCAAGGATTCTTTGATCACCTTCAAGATTAAGTAGGGCAACATTAATAATACTTTTTTTTTTTCAATTGGCTTACTTAACATAAACATCCCAGAGTTTAACTTTAATGTTATTACCCAAAAATAAAAGCAGTAACATTTACATTATAATCATGTAAATTATAATTTAGGTATTCACAATAAAAAAAAAATAAAAAAAAAAAATCGTTAAAATTCAAATCTACATTAAAATACATATTTTTTTTTAAACCGCCTTGGAATTTCAGAAATGGTAAGTTATCAAAAACTTTATAGCATATTTAAAACTTATTAAAGTTTAACTAGTGTTCCCTAAGTTTATTATTATTTTTATTATTAATAGGCTTATTTATGACTTCATTAAAATGTAAACTTTAAAATATATCGGTTTTATTTATTTATTTTTTGTAATTACGCAGAACAATTTTTTTATTCTTAATTTTTGAAACACTTTTCTATGTTCTTTAGACGCTGTCTTTTGTATTTTGTTGATGTGAATAAATGTAAAATTTGTCAATGATTATCCGAAGATGTAATACTTCCAAATACAACGTACAATTTTACAAAATTTTTATTCACTTTCCAACCTGAATTATCAGAAAGGTTAAGAGGTAATTATGACAATAAAAAAAAAGAATTATGACAATAGTGGCGCAATTAATGTTATCTTTACATCTAATAATATCGCAAATGGGGGCGTTTTTTTACAGGATCTACGAGACTTCAGGTTGAATATATTTATTATTGCAGGACTTCCAACATTTTCAAATTCCTCATAGTCTTTAAGAAAAACGATACAAGACACGTCGACACTTTAATAAAATAAAATGAAAGTTTTATCATCACTTAAACCATTTAATGTTTAAAAGTAGGTCACAAATCTCCTTCAACGATCAATATTTAGGTCTAGAGCAGCAATAGAGAGGAAAATTCATTAAGCATACTCTAATTAAAGCAGTAAATTAGTTAAAAATATAAGCAAACATTCTTTACAAGCATTCATTATGTAATAAATTTAAAGTCCATTCAGCAAAGAGGCCTTTTTTTTGTATACATTTTTTAAGTTATTTTATGAATTAAAGTTAAACTTTTAGTGACTGTATTAATTGGGAGGGTTGAAATTAGAAGGTTTTCACTTACTAGAATTGATTTTTGATGCACTTTCTCGGCAAAGAAAATCATCCAAATAGAAAAACTGTCATTTTGTGTCTTTTTAATTAGGTCTTAATTTGTCAACTCAATCCAATGAGATATGTCTGCATTTGTCGCACATAATTAAAACCCCGGAAAAAAAATATCCTGTGCTTCGGAAGTTTCGAGAGCGTTCGCGAATGAGGTTCGAAACGATTTTCGTGTATTTCATCGGGAGGTAAACAAAATAATTAGAGACATCGCAAGGCCGCCCCGTCCCTCAAAACAGACCTTTAAAGTATCGCCCTGTAGTTCCCCGTTTCTCCGCTTGGTGAAAGCACTTTCGCTATCGTTATAGCAACATCGTTGGCTGTCACTTGCCTTTCTCCGCCAGGTGGAAACATCATCGTGGTCGTCATAGAAACCGAAAGGAGGTTTTAATGATTTCCACGACCCAAAATCACGCAAATTTTAAACAGGAAACGCTTCGATTTTTGTTATTAAAGTAAACTTGCCTTGGGTATTATGGAAACTGTAAACATAAAGCCATTTTCATCCCCCCCGTTGTCCTGCTACTCGCTTCTGTGGTTGCCCACAGCTTTACGATAGCTTTTGCTGCGATAGGTTAGATCGAACCTTCGTTACATTGCATTGGGGAGAAAAGGATTAGAACAAAAAACGTTTTAGAATGCAATTTTACGTTGATCTTTGATCAAGATAACACAAACCTATTTACTCTATCTTCTGTAGGCCTATTAAAAAAAAAAACAAAAACAACTGCGTGTGCACGCGTACGTTCGCAACAATGGAAGCGTTGCCAGGCAACAGTACAGTTGCATGGTCAACTCATCAGAATTCTTTTAGATAAGGAAAATTTTATATATAGGGAAATTGTTTAGAATATCGTATTGCATGTATTTGTTAGGATATAAACTTTAATTTACCTTTCGTTTTAGTTTGAGTTTGTAGTTTTCTTGATGTAATTTGTTTTTTTGAATAAATACAATGTTGGTTTCCATTCATTAACTGTAATCACGTTACATATACGAGACTTCCGGAGCGAAGTGACGGGTAGCCGTCTAGTAGAAATAAACTTTAATTTTCAGCTCTCAGCTGTTAAGAAATAAATTACGTTTTTCACTTCACAAAGCATACCCTATTTTCCTCTTATAAGAAGAAAATACAACTATTGAAGCCTGCAGAATTACCAGATAACTTCCTTTGATTTTTTTTTTCATTATATCATATTTTTATAAAATATTTATAGTATTCACTTCTTAAATACGAAATAAAGTTCTCAGTAAGATTTTTGCTCGTTTTTAATATCCTCTGTAATAACTAACATGCGTGTTAATATATTCTTCTACGATAAACATATAATTTAGCTTTAAAAAGAGTATGTAAAAACGTTTGCTTATAACTTAAAAGTATGCTTATAAATGAATGATATTTCTTTGCAGTTATAAGTGAAATTCGACCCGAACTACTTCAGGACGCTAAACTGCAGAATTAGAGAGTTCAATCTATTATAAAGCTGAAGAGTTTGTATGTTTGAACGCACTAATCTCAGGAACTACCAGTCCGATTTGAAAAATTCTTTTTGCGTTAGATAGCACGTTTATTGAGGAAAGTTGTAGGCTATTGATGTTATATACATCCCCCCCCCCCCCAAGGGGATGAAAAGGAGTGAAATCCACACAAATATTGTTAGGCAACAATTGGAGCTCGGTGGCGACAACGGCACCTATACAACTAGTGTTATTCAACAATTGGACCTGACATATTGTTGAAGAACAATTGGAACTAAAATATTGTTGTGCATAATAGCGACGGGGTTTTCGGGTTAGATATAGATTTGTAATGATCAGATGATTTTTTTTACGAACTAGGAAAGGTTTGAAGTGATAGGGTTATGACATCACAAAATTCAAATAACCTGGAACTAGGGGTATAAACGGGAGGGAGAAGGGGAGAAATTGGTGGGAAATTTTATATTTTCCGATCTCGATATTAATTTCAAATCTAGGAATCTCGAGTTACAAAATTCAAATAACCTGGAACTATGGTGTACACTGGGAGGGCGGTGAGTGGGTGGGCAAACAAGGTTCAAAGATACTTCTACGAGGTTTTCGGGATAGATATAGATCTATACTACTATTCTAAAGCTGAAGAGTTGGTATGTTTGAACGCGCTAATCTCAGGAACTACCAGTCCGATTTGAAAAATTCTTTTTGCGTTAGATAGCCCGTTTATTGAGGAAGGTTATAGGCTATATAACATCCCGCTACGACCAATAGGAGCGGAGCAGTAAACATAAAGGTCAACCACTCAGGCAAACTGTCGGGTGCAGCGGCGGCCGGGGGCGGGTTGTATGTTTCCACATAATTTCCAGATGATATTAATAGTTAATGAGATGCACTTAGTTGTGTACGCATAATGTGTATGAAACAGATATGTATAATCACAATTTAACGCGGGTGAAACCGCAGGGCAACGCTAGTTTCTTATTAGAAAAATATCGGATCAATAGTTATGGATCTACAAAAGCCGCCATAACACGTTAGCATTCAATTCCAATACCACAATATCTGAAGTAAAAACAAACAAACATAGAATTCTCTTCTCTTTAACACATTCATCTATTCTTCTCAGTTGAACCTTGAACTTATTTCTTTTCTCTATCTCTTCAATTTTCGATAGCCTTCTTCTTCTTATTTATACAACTGTATTTCTCCTTTTTAATTGGCTTTTTTTTTTTTTTTTTTTTTTTTTATTTCTTACAAAACCGTAAGATCGGTGTTTGTAAAACCGTATATTAAAGAATCAGTTTTATTTTGATCAGGTGAATGAATATTTTCAACAAATAATAGCTCATGGTATGATTTACATCACATTATTTACATCAATGAATGGACCACTTGAGGTTTATGCCCCTATCGACATCACGTACGACGTGTATCCCACATGCGGCGAGAGCTTGTGGGATAAACAAACATATAACTTTGTGTGAATTACTTAAAAAATCGACGATTTTTGATATTTCGAGACGAATGGTTCAGTACTGTGCAGATCCTTATTGTAATAATTTTATAAAAACGCTTGGAATATCCTTCTTTCATATAATATTTCTTCTATATCTACACCGGTTAAAACAAAGCACATGGCTTAGTTTATCCCACATGCGAAGCAGTAGCCTGGTGGGATATGTTATAACTACGAAGCCCCGCCTATCCTCAAGTGATCCATTAAATTATATCCTTCTTTGAAAATATATTGCTATCGTCTTCTTCAATAGGCGATAATCAACTCTACATCCAATCTGAAAATTTTGGAAGGCTTACAATCGTTGCATCCAAATCAAATCTTTTAGTTCAGCCTCTATATCTACTAGGGTTAAAACGAAGCACATTGCTTTGTTTATCCCATAAGCCAAAAAGTAGACTGGTGGGATATTTTGGAACTACGAAGCCCCGCCTATCCTCAAGTGGTCCATTGCTTAGCAGAATTGTATTTCAATAAATTATAGATCAATCTTAAAGAATATTCTGGATATCACTGAGACTGATATAGACATAGGCCTACCTCTTATACTGCAAACGAGACTCTGGGGTATTTCTCACATCATAAAAGAGAGATAGACGAGGCCTTTCGCGTCCTATTGTTCAGGAATCGTCTTCACGTGATTGATTACGTGATTTTTTTTTTTTACCAACTGGGAAAGCTTCACAATTACAATTTCTTTCTCATCCATATCATGACAACTCCTTTTTGTAACAGCGCGAAGCATGGTTACATTTTATAAAAGACAGGTAACCCATCCGTAGTACGAGAATTCTTAGTGTTGATGTTATATCATCTCTTTGGACAAAGGGACATAATTTAAGAATTTTCACGGTAAACTGCAGCACTTACTTGGCGACTTTTTACAGGCCACCCAAAGAAGTAAACTGTTTCGAAAACAATCACTGCACGGAGACACTTTCTACATGGTTGTAGCATTAACAATGAAAGATTTATGGAAAAATTAAAAACGAACTTACATAGATGGACAAACAGAAATGCCATTAATTATTATCCAATCTCGATGAAATTTGGGGTTTGTTATTAAATTTTATTGATCAATATACAAAGTTTTATGAATATCGATCTATAAAGTAGACCTGTTTCACACTCTGTCAATGCTAACGCATCTATCAATTCGTAATTAAATTATGGCACAATAAAATATTCATAACCATTGAAGCTTTTTACATTAAAGTTAGCTCATTTTTGTATCAGCACCGAATAAAAGCAGTAATGCATCAGGAGATGTAAATCAGTGTGTAAAGTGAATATACAGCTACAAAAATCCACAATACATTGAGCCGCATCATTAGTTTTCCTCAATTAAGTTCTTGTACCATAATATTTGTGTAGCTGTAATGAAATACAACAATATATATTATTGTCTTTCACGACATTATGTTAAAATACATCCTTTAATTTTCGTGGATTCCATTTTGAAATACAGCGATTACAGACACGATAGTCATCTTTTAAACATTACTATAGCCACTACAATAATTTCATCCATTGTTACATCACGAGCTATTTCTATGCAATCAATATTATTGCCTTAAATTTTGTTAAGCTTTTCCTATTTTTAAAATAACTCATATAAAAACATTTCATTTATAAATCAATAGCTCATTCTCTGGCTTTTGTTTTGACGGATATAAATTTAGCATGAATGATATTAGTCTATTTGCGAATTGGATTTCAAGCTCCATTTATTTGTTTTTGGGTATAATGAACAGTTCTCTTTGAGATAAAACATGCATTCGTGATTTTTGAAGGGGTTCAATTCGTTATTGCTTTAGAATGAGAATGAGTTAAGAGTGTCTTGAAATTACTATAAACGCAGTTGTTAAATAACAAGGGTATAACCACTCAATACCATCTTGGCCAATATCTTTCTTGAATCATTTTCGAAAACCAATTCTCCATCTTCCATTTTCAAGCGCAGTATATGATGGCGTTATGTTTGACGATGTTTTCATGGTTTGCACCAGTACTCTTCCAAACTTCTTAATTTTCTAAAACACTTTCAACAACATCTCCTTTACCATAGAAATTGAAACCTGCTATGTGCTATCTTTCCTTGATTTACAGGGTGTTGCAAAATTCATGTGTAATATTCAAACCACGTGTAGGGGAATGGCTAAGGACCAATGTATTCCTAATGAACCATGTCCAGAAACGCCCCATTAAGGCGCTAGGTGGTCCTAAAGTGGACCTTCCGAGAGAACATTTCCTTGCTACACCATAGGAAATGTTTTGCAGACGAGCCCACACATTGTTTCAATTGAAACAAATAAAAATAGCACCCCCAGATCAATGTGCGTGCTTGCCTACAAAACATTTCTTACGGTGTAGCAAAGGATATGTTCTCTCGAAAAGGCTCACTTTAGGACCACCTAGCGCCTTAATGGGGCGTTTCCGGACATGGTTCATTAGGAATATATTGGTCCTTAGCCATTCCCCTACACGTGTTTTGAATATTACACACGAATTTTGCAACACCCTGTATATATGACAAGAAAGAAAAGAATCACTAGGACTTATGGCTGAACTTCAAATCCTAGTATCGCTTACTGTATTGTCAAGTATGTCCTCACTTATTCATAAGACGTCCACGATCGGACTCAATCAAGTTAAAATGACTGGCTGTAACAAACGCCTAAATTTAAAACATTAATACGACTATTTTCATACAAAAATCTAAACCCTAAGTCTAACAGACATTCTAAAAAACTTTTCTAAATATTTTTTTGTACAATTTGTTCCCGAACTCATATTTAATATGGGCGCCATTTTGCAGTAACAGGGTCAATACTGCAACACGGCTTAAACTGAAGAAGCATTACCAATACTTAAAAATCGAAAATGTTTTCCTTACCTTAATGATTAAAATAACTGTAGAATGTTATGTTTAATTATATTCCAACATTTTTGGTTTGCTAATTTTTGTAATCTTAGAGTTGAATTTAATATAATCAGCAGAAGAAGAAGAAGATGAATTACTAGTAATCATCAAACAAAAAGATTAAAATTGCATTTTTACATACATGTACCTACATACATGTACCTGCATTTTTACATACAGGAACTCATTTTCAGCATTTAATAACTAAGCCCATAAAAAGTTATTAAATTATATAAATAATTGCTTTAGAAATATTGAAATACTTTTGTAGACTAACCTTTTTATAAAATCGTATCGTATTATTTTACTGTCAAAAAATGTACCGGAACGCCGTTCCGGTGTGTTCCGGTCGAAAAAAAGCCCTGCATGTACCAATGAAGAAAGAAAGTATTTTAAGAAATGTCTTCCTGAGAAAGTGTTCGCTGAAGTTAAATTACTTGTTAAGTAATATTTATTATACAAATACCTTTTTAAAATTAAATCGCAATTGATGACATTATATTAAAAAAAAAAAAAAAACTTTTTTGGTTATAAGTTTTTTCGAATATTGCTATAATTTTTAATAATTTGTTTAAAATCATCAATGAAATATGCAGTTAAGGAATTATAATAGGTAAATAGCGAAAGAAATTAAAATCCCTTGTGCTTACCAAATTTTAATATCTAAGTCCATTCGTGGATTTAGATTATGGCGGCCATTTGCATTTGCAGGAATTAAGAGAGATAATCCAAATATAGCTTAAAATAATCATAGTAAAATTAAAAACTTCTGTTTTCTATTTTTAGTTTCAGTGAACTTTAAACATTCCTAATATATCAATTATCTTAGGTTTGCTTTTTCTAATGTTACTTCCTTCTCTAGCTATCTATAATATGTATTGCTAGAAAGAAAAAATAAAATCTATGTAACGCGAAACTCGTAAGTATAGTTCATAAGTTTTACCATTCGAAATATAGTTTTTGAATTAGAGTTTCAGAAATTCCACGTTTCTGTCCGGCTTTATGTAAACTTTATATTATTTACACTAATATATATATTAGTGTAAAATTATTTCTTAATTAATTATTTTCTTTTAATTTCTAATCCTAACTTTTTATCTTTTATAAAAATAGCTATAACTTTACACGACAATATTTTACATCACTTCCAAAATAATTGGCTTACTAATTTTACAGGTATTTCTTATTGTAATGATAAAGTTTCATGTAGAATATAAAATAAATACATTATTTACCCGCTTTCTTTTTTTTTTTTTTTTTTACATTTATAAAAAGTGCATGAGAAATTTAGGAATCTTTGGAACACACGAATGATAATAATATTCTAGTGGAACATCAATTACCTTATTTTTTTTTAATAGCAGCGGAAATGTAAACATGGCTGTTTCATTGACATTTTTGGATCATGAAATCATCATACAGAACTAATGGATGCTTTGGACTGTCGTATTCAAAATACGTAATATAATCGTAATATAATACAATCAAAGGACTAAATACATATTTCATATTTTCCAAGGACAGAGGAGTTTGAAGTCGTTAAACCTATTATTCTTACTTACAATGTTGATCGTAACTTGTTTGGTTTGAAATCACAATTTTTCAACCTTGGAATAAAAAATTAATGAATTCATTTGCAGCCTGATGAAATTCACTTAATAGGTAATTTAAATAAAAAATCTTTTTCACTGATACTTAGCCAAAAAAGGCTGAACATAAGTTCTCAGAATGTCTTTTATTAGCAACTTCCTAAGATGTATAGGTTTTGATCCATCTTTATCACATACGGATGGACGAATTGTCATGCTTACTGAAATCAAAACTGCATAAAAGCTAGAACTTTTTTTATTATTAGATTTATCTATTCATTCATATTTCATTGCATTCTAACACCCTCATTTTTTTTATTTTTTTCTCTCTCTCTCAAATATTAAAGGGCATTACAAACGTTAGCCCAAACTTTTTAGCATTCTTTGGTATTACCCTACATGCTGTTTTATAAAAATAAATTATCTATAAATGAATATCAACAAAATAAGTTTTTAAAATACTGTATTTTTCACTTTTTTTTTCTATTTACTTTTTTTCATTCCTTATTATTTCTTTTTCTTCCAAAAACAAACGAAGAATGATTTGGTATGACATTTGATCATCTATCCCTTCGAGAACTGTCACAACTACCCAAAATATTACAGAAAAACACGCACAGATCTCTGCTATGCAGTAATTCCCTAGATAAACTTATTCCAGGAATTACCAATGATTATTCAATTCCAATTTTGTAAGAATAAAAATAATCAAGTGAACTAAAACCCGAGTAGCCGTAAGTTTCGTAAAGGAAAAAATTGACAACAATGAAATATCAAAATGGCTGCGATATGTTTAGTGTAATAAAATGACTAATAGTAAATTATTACGTTGGAAATCGGCCACATCTGTCTGTTTCCTGTAGCTCGCCCACGGACTCTGATCTTTGCCTTTCTAGAGAGAACCGCAGCTACTAGTATTTAAGTCCTAATAACAGTTGATCTTTTGCTTATATATGCTATGCACACCATTACGTCATCGCTGAAATGGTGCTATAGTTTAAACTGGGCTATAAATCAAGGCAGCAATACTCAACAAAAGCAA
>JAFIDM010000002.1:67096340-67110175 GCA_023159025.1 Thereuonema tuberculata
ACTGGAGATGGATGGCCGACAAACCGAATAATGGTGCGATAAACTTCGTCGTCTTCTGCTTCCTAAAAATGAAACACACTTTAAATAATAATTCTTTCAATAATATAACAATTTACTGTTTTTTTTCTAAGTTAATATATTTTTATTAGCCCAATAACAAATCTGATTGTAGATTAATTTATATACTGAATGTTCTGAGCAAGTTCTTTGTCCTAATTTTTTATCTATGTAGAAATGAAGGACTAAGATTTACTTAATACAATAAAATCTTTTGTTATCCAGTACTTTAGTCAGCAATAGATTTATGATAACAGTTCATTTCTTTTAAATCCTTCATAAGTTGTCAAGGATTAGCATATTTTTGCTCTTATCTGATTTTTTTTCAATTGCACACACTGACAAACAATGCTCTTATATATTGTATACATGTATATTATTATACATCTTAGTTTACAATACAAGATGAATCAAAATACACTATATGTATTATATAATGTAACATTTCAGATAACTGATAAATTATTTGCGTATCCATGCTATCTCTTAATTTAAGTTTTAATATGAATATTGCATGTTCTTTACCATCTTTCATTTGAGCATATTTGATGGAATCCAATAGCAGACTGGATAATCAAGTTTTTACTTAAAATATTTGAGAGCATTATTAAATAAGATAGTAAAGTAAAACTAATGTATGGCAATACCTCTACTGCATTTCTCAGGTAATTTATTTGACTGGCTGATTTGGGATTGTGACAACTTGGATCAATTTGATTCAAAGCCTGAAAAACAAAATAAACAGATTAAAAAATAAAAAATAAAAAGATAACTATTCTTTTAATAAAATGCTTAACTTACCACATAAAAGATAATCAAGTAACTTTAGTTAAACAATTAAAGTATAAGAGACTATGGTGTGTTTTGTGACCAAAAGGATTGAATAAGGTCACGTGATCAGTCCAACTGCCTTTAATTTGTGGGAAGGAAACTTGGTATCCATTTTACACAGAATTGGTTAATCCTAGGATTCATCTGGAGGTAAAAACCACGGGGAAAATCTGTGCCAGGAATTGAATCCAGCTCTTCCAGCCTGCTGTTAAGTGCCTTATCACTTGAGCTAATTAGTACGTCCAGTACTTGACTTATAACTTTAATTATATTTTTTAAGTATTTATTTTTGGCATTAACTGATGGTCTGCTGCGTTACTTGCTAACAAACTTTTACTCATCTTTTGAAAGAGCCGTGGAAGTGGTAGAGAAGCATCACGGGAGGATATTTCTATATTTTATGGTTTTTCAATAATAAAAAGGTGATTATATTTTTTTATATTAATCAGTATTATTCAAGTAATTTGAGAGTAATTATGTAAAAATGAAAAAAAAAAAAATCACAAAAGCAGGATTGAAAAAAAATGAAGAAGACCATTGGCATGTAGAGGAAGGGGTTGGTAGGGGTTATAACTCCCCTCCCCCCATGGAAAGAGACAAATTTTTTTTTTTTTTGGTTGAATAATAACATAATCCACCCCATTCCAAATTACTGGGCACGCCTACGAAGAATGAAGTCTATTATTGAATATTCCCTGTCAGGGTGTAGGTACAGATACTATGATCTTACTTAACAATTCTCATTAAATTGTTTAATAAATGAATGAAAAAAATAATCAGTTAAGGTTAAACATTATATGATTATAGGTTTATGGCCATTGTTTAATTGGTTATAAATCTGATTCGATAACATTTGCATTAAATGTTATGATAAGAACTTTTTTTTGATTTGTCATTGGTTATTTAAAATTATGACATGTACCTGGTAATAATACATAACTACACATAATCTTATAATAAAAGGCAATATAAATAGTTACAGTAAAAATAAAAACAGTTTGATCTAATTATGGATTGAATCATTAACATCTGAAGTATTTTTTACATATGATTTTATTATTTTATGTGTTGACATCTTCGTACTAGAAACAAAAAGCATTATATTTCAGTGCAGATATATTCTCTTTATTTGATCTAAAATGAGATGTTTTTATAAATGTTCATTTCTTTGAATTATTTACAGGTACAGTATTTTGGCCTCAATTTAAAAGATTTTAAAAGATGGGATTACAAGCATCAAAATCTAATGAGATGTGCACAATTATACTAAACTCTCAAAAGTAAAATTCGATATAGCTTATTCTCCAAGCTGTTTTAGTCGTGACTTTGAACCACATTCTATAATGGCCCACAATGTGAATCCACAAACATCAAAATCTATTTATCAGTGAATAACATAATTAAACTTCTAAAAATAAATTATAATGTTAATCAGGATACCACTTTTTTTTCAAGTCACACTCTATTTCAGTGGCCCCTTTTCTAAAATGGCACATAAATGTCGAAGATTAAACTGCCTTGTGATTAACAAATTTAAAAGCTTTCTTATGATTAGTTTCTTTAACCTATAAACTATCATTTCTGTTTCCATTAAAGCTTGTAAATATCTGTACCTTTTGTACAGTTCAGTTCCACTTCAAAATCATGATTACAAAAAAGGAAGAATTAAGTGTAAAACTTTATAAAATACAGAATACGAAATTTTACTTACTGCCCATTCTTCCATTAATGTTCTCCCAAGATGCCTTGCTTCGTGACCTTGGAATGTTCGATTATAATCACGAGTAATCTAAATGAAACATAGGTTTTAGTTCAAAGTTCGAAACATAAAAATTGCAATTAAAGTAATATTTTAAAATTTGATTTCACTTACTTTAATATCTTGTCTCCAGAAGCGAGCTGTTGTTGGAATGCTTGTATGAGGAGCAACTTCTTTGATCTGAAATGAAAGTAAATAATAACAATAAAAAAAAATGCTTAACAAGAAGCTTACAGTTTTATTTAAGTCTTAAACTTTTGATATTTTACAACACTTTCTTCAAAAGGAATGTCAACAGAAGTATAAGAGAATTCAAATGAACAGTGGCGAGACAGAAAAAAGGCTATCTATTTATATCTATTAAATTTGCCTTTGCAATTAAGATCTTTGTTCCAACTTGAAGTTAGCAACAATTTATAGAACGTCTTTACTTATTCATGACGAACTCTTGTGATCATGCCCATTTTTAGCTAAATTATAATGAGGAAAGTTAATGTGCATAAATTAAAACATAAAACCTAAATACTAACAAGGACAAAACAGCTATCCCAGATTCCTGTTAATGACAACTTAAGATGTGAATGGAATATTGTGCATTCTCAATATTTACTCTCTTTTACCTTTTTTTTTATATAATGGGGGTAATTTCTAGGTCTGAATATTTCAATTTGCCCAGCTTTAATGATTAATGTATAAGATCATTAAGCACTTATATGTATTCTTCGTACGTCTTCTTTCAATGTGTCTATTATTTTAATTTTAATAGCAAAATTTCCAAAAGTAGCTCAGTGAATCCTTTAAATATGTGTGTTTTTTATGCTTATTTTTCTTGTTATATATAGTATGTATTATGCATGTAAAAATTTTACTATTATATAGAAGTCTGTTTTACAAATTCATCTTTCATAATCTAAGCGTTCTGCTAGCGGGGATTAACTTATTGCCTTTTTTATTCTTAACTTGTTTTCTAATTTTTTTTTTTAACTCAAAGGCCATTATTTTGTTTAAGTTTGTCTTTTGTTTATCTTTCTTTGGATTCCACTGAGCTATGATTACTGGGCGAACCCAACTGACGAGAGGTAGGAACCTCGAAACAGTCTGTCTTGGGTTCTGATACGAAATTTTCAAAAATAGATCAATGAATCCTTTAAATGTATGCGTTTTTATGCTTATGTTCTTTATTTTAATTTTACTTTAAGTCTTTAACGTGTTTATTTCATACAATTAAAATTATTTTTTAATTGCATTTCAAACTATTAAGTATTATATTTTACTTATAATAATTACTCAAACATCTCCTACCAGGACAGTTACTTAAGAAAAAAATTGGATGCATAATTTGGAATTATTTCAGATTTTATTTTATTTTTGCAATGTGTAAAACTTTCAATTAATATTACATTCGAAGATTTATAACAAAAACTGATTTACATTAACAGTTAAAATTATAAATTTTAATTTATTAAAATTTAAGATTTAATAAACTGTTTCTTAGTATTATGCCTAGGAAATATAGTACAATGAATAAAATTTAATGAAATAAAATACAAAATACAAACAACATTTTACCTTCAGAACCACTAGAGCCATAAAAATAATACAGATGATATTAATAAAGCACAAAGTAAGGCTGACAACTCCTAACAGTAGATTCTCATAGATCATATTGTAAGAATATTGTACTTCATGATTCAAGGCAGGCAATAAAGAGGGTCTGTTGGTTAACTGCACATCCTGAAACTATAATGATTCATACAATTACTTCAAAGTATGGTTGTAAATGCTAAGAATCAAGAAAGATTATTCTTATAACTTAAAGATTATTATCAATTGTCTTATGAAATACTATCTTTTTTATATTATTTAGCAAAGGTTCATCATGACTAACAGATAGTAATTAAGTTAATCAATATTGGTTTTATTACTGTAAATAAATTATGACTAACCAGTATAGTTTTATCTTCTTCAATAAGTGCTCTTACTGAAATGACTAGAGCATACGCCCACAGTATTCCCTATAAATAATCGGAAGGTATAAATTATGGTAATTTGTCATCTATACATTTATATTACATTAAATACAAAATAAAATAAAACTGTGAACAGATTACAGAAATTAACCCAAATAAGATGTTTCTTTTATTCATATTTTGATATTTGGGTATCGTTGTAATGTTTCAGTTTCACAATAAATGGAGTACATATTGCAAAAGTTAATTAAAGTTGTTAAATTAACAAATGTAAATTGTTATACATATAAAATAAAATGAAAACATCAGCAAATAAACTGTAAATCATTTACTAAGAGCTTTATATAACAGCTTAAAGCATAATGAACAAAAAGAAACCAATTATTTAAAAAACTGAATTTCACTGAATATTATAAAAATTCTTCATAACCACACGTTATCCTTTAAAACTCCTTTTAATCGTGATATTTCGCAATCTTTTATCAACTTATACCTAACGTCCGACGAAGCAATCTTGATAAAAGATTGCAAAATATCACGATTAAAAGGAGTTTTAAAGGATAATGTGTGGTTATGAAGAATTTTTATAAGAAACCAATTAATTTTCAATATCAGTGATAATTGTCTTTGATATATTATGCTTAAAATTAAATACTGAAAGCTTTAATATGCCAAGTTTTGTAATTAAAAAAAGTGAATTGGACTTACAGCATTTACACATGGAGGCAAGAGCGAGGCCGAAATAGCTACACCCACCAAAGAACCAGCATTGCCTCCAAGAATAGAGAGGGCAACTCCTGCTCCTGATGGCAAAGCAATTAACATGCCAACCCACATCACTCGCAGCTTACCTCTGAAAGAGTACAGAAAATAACAAATTAACATTGAAAACAAGGAGAAATCTATCATTTATTTCATATTCACATATGAATGGTCGAAATGTGGAAAAAAAATAGTTCTTATTAAAATACTTGTATTGCAACAATTAAGACATCATCAATGGATTAACTTATTATTAGCCCAGTGTCCAAAGGATGATAGTTATTGAATTGGGAGACCAAAAATCTGCCATATAGATACCGGTCTCCATGTTTGCTCGTCATTCTTAAGTTATTGAATGAAGTTAATGAATGTGTGTGTCTCTCTTTCTCTTAATAACTCTTCAAACAGTGAACAGAAAATCTATTTCACTGTTCCAGAAGTGAAAAGTTGGTACTGTTCAACTGAATATTATGTTTGATAATTTTCACATTTATGAGCAAGTGAATACTTCTTCATAAGTTTTAATAAAATTAGGAAAGATTTTAATAAAGACAATTTCTTTTTACTCCCGAAACCAATTGCTTTCAATGAATGTCTTTTTTTCTTTTCCTTCTTATGTAAGCTATAGCAACCAAGTAGAAGATATTGCACTAATAGTGGGAATCAAATTTTTCAAATGGTAAAAAAATAACACTATTTTCTAATATTTATTTTTATGTTTAAACATCTAAAATCAATTGTAACAAATCTTAGGATCATAAGAGAACTGAAACAATTTACCTTGCCAACATTTCTGATGTAGGCAGTTGCCCACTTCCCCAGACTTTGTCCAATGGACCACATATTAAGCCAAAAATAAAACCTGAAAATAAGTAAAGAAATATTTTTAAAAGTTACATGGCCCAAGTACTAGGTGTAGTATATTTGTTCGTGGATTAAGTAGAGATAAGGAAGCTTTTCTCTTGTCTGCCTCAATGCAGAAATACTTCAGCTGAATTTATCCAAATGATTCAGATCTATAATTGTGAGAACTTTGTGAAATAGATAGCATTTGATTTAAGTCAATTGTCTCCCTAAAATTATTGATCAGAAAAGCTATTTGCAACAAAACTACAAATCTTTGAGTGATAATTTACATGAATACTATTAATTTCCTCCTCAATAGTACACAGTAAAAGAATTACAAAATATTTGTTGACAAAATTATATAATAAATTTAGTATAAATATAAATGTATCCCTAAAAAATATTTGCAAGTATGTTCCACTTTGCACTTTTCTCAGAATATTATTGTCTAAATATGTCATTTCATAACATATCTACGGAATGCAAGAATAAGCTTACAAGTCAAAAGCAAGTCTGGATATGAAATGGTATGTACTATAAGAACAACATGTAAATAACAAGAATTCAATTTTGTGGATGATTTGCTCAATTTTCCCTCATAGAATCAAATAGTGTTAGTGAGCTTCACTGACATTATAATATTGTACTGCTAACAAAAAGACAGTACTAGAATTTAAAAAAAATAAAAATTTGCTCACATCTTGTTATTGTAAGCTTCTGTTCTGAAGGCTTTTGCAAACTTTTTCCTCTAATACATAATAATAAGATAAAAAAGGTTTTCAAAGGGTTGTAGTTATTATTTTATTTTTCTTTCATTCTAGATACTTCTAGATACTAAAGATTAAACTAAAAAAGTTACCGCTCAAAATGCACAATGCCAATCCAATCAGCTCTGATTTTATTCCAATTCGCTGTAAAGAGCGATCCTGAATGACTGTGCCAAAAGTCCAAGCCATAATTGGTCCCTACAATTAAAAATAATAACAGAGTAAATATTTAAACTTTTGATGAAAAAAATCAGTCAAATATTAATATATATACATATTAATTCAAAAATAAACACCAATCAATTTTAAATATCTTAATATATAACTGAAATATTGTTAAAATCAATGCCTATCATACATGTATACAGAATCTACAACTGGAACCAAAATTATAATAATAAGTTCTAAAACTAACTATCTATTTATTTTTTTCAGTGATTTACAGCATACGAATTCACACTAATGTTGATATTTTGAATGTCCATGTTGGATATCTGTTAGATGGATAACTTATATTTTCAATTAATCACTAATTTTAAGTTTCATTAAAGAAAACTTTTAGGATTTGGCTATATAGCTTCTGTGTTTATGATGGAATTTTTGAAATAAGGATAAAGAAATATCAATGCAAAGACCAAAGTTAATCTATAAGACTATAAAGATTCAAAATGGACCACTGATAAGGGATTTAAAGTCATACTTGTGGCATTTAGTTATTTTAGTTTGATAAAACTAATGTAACATAAGATTTCTTAAATAACTTAATTCCCTGCTGTTTGCTGCTTAGATTGCCAGTAATTGTTTAGGTTTTTGAAGATGTTAAATGAAATTAACACAAGAAATATAGATGTAAGATCAAGGATATTTCTGTTTTCATGGCATTCAGTTATACCCACGGGTGGATTTAGGATTTTTCAAGGGCTGACTATACCTGCGAGTCTGAAGCGCACGCTAGTTGCCAGCTTTTTATTAGCAATTGAAATAGTCATCATAACAATATTAATGCCTAACAGGCAGCAGCCTTTGGAAACCCCATTTTATCCAATCTATATTCACAGCTGAAAGGGGGGAGGGGGCTGTAGCCTCCCTGGATCCGCCTTTTGTTATACCCAATTAATGAATTGGGATAGAATTCTCATAATAAGCAGACAAATCAGAAACAGATTATATGAAAAATTGTCAGAGATTGTTAAGTTTTAAAGTGTGTTTTCAATACCATATTCTTAAAGTGAAAGTATTTCTTTTCCCAAAATATTTTCATTTAAAAACAAGAATTGACAAATATTCAAAAAATTTAAATAAAGATGTTATTTCTGAGGAGACAAAGACACATTTGTTTTGTATTATTGTTTGCAATTTTATATTCAATTTTATATACTTACAATATTTAATTAAGAAGTGCTATTTTCGTATTTATAAATCTTTAATCTACATTGTATTAATAATTTTTCCTTCAAAAGATATATTTGAAATTTTAAACATATTACTTGCCATTATAGGAGAAATAAGCATACTAGCTACAACAATAACAGGACTGTCTTCTACCAGACCAAGAGCTGCAATAAGGCTGAAAACAAAAATTTAATGTATTATTTTTAATACTAATAAAGCTTGTATATTTGAATATATTATTTGAGGATTATAAAATCGAAATATCAAATGTGGACAGATCTTGATTTATGTAACTGGACTATTCTATAACTCAAATTTTATGTTTGCTGAATTTTCTCTACTTCACCACTTAATATAGCATATTAGCTTAAAGTATTAAGCATTGCTCGGGGAGGGGTGGGGGTGAGAAGGGGTGGTGAGTCCTGGTTCCCCTTCTCTACAACCTTACCACATCAAACCTTTCCCAATTGTTCCAGAACAATATTTGTGTAGTTCCCATTGTCGCCACCAGGATCCCCATGTGGCGCTATTTCAGAGATTTCACCCCTTCTCATCCCCTTGAGGGTGGTTAACTGGGTTCCAAGGTAGCCTATATTTTTCGCTGCCTATATTTTGCAAAGGGTAGTAGAGAGCATCTATGCAAAATTTGGTTTGATCAGTCAAAGTAAAATTGCATAGAGAACATACAAACTTTGACTTTCAAAGTGGAGACTGGCAACATCATTGCATGGATTGTTGTACATGCTTAAAGATTCCTGACATTTCTCAAACATTTGCAGCGGCAACAGTGATGCTTGAGATGGGATCTTATTCAAAGTCAATTGGAGTTTTCTAAACGATGTTCTTTATGTATCCCCAGAAGAAGACATTGAGGAATGTTAAGTCGGTTGATCTCAGTGGCCAGATGATGGATCCACCCTGGCCTATCCATTGATATCCAAACATGTATTGGAACATATTATTAACGTATTGCATACATGTATTGTTATAACTGCAGCAACAAACACTGTGACTACAGTCCAGTATGTTTGCTGGGGCACACAGTAAACACATAATATTGCTGGAGCACATAGTCTACACATCTCACCAGCGCTGAAATGCGATGTCAGCAACATACACTCATTAACAAAAAAAAAGTTAATCTTGGTATTCTCAATCTATCATTAAAATATGTACAGAGAGTTTTGCAACATCCAGTATATTCACAGCTCGAAACACAGTAATATGTATATTGTATATTCCTTTACTTTAATTGAGATCTGTCTATAACTACAGCATCTTATTGTGAAATCACTTAAATTTTTCAAGAATTTTATTCTCATAAAGTCTGAAAAGCCTTCTCAATCAATTCCATTCAATGTAATTTGCAATGTCTTTAAAGTATCTGAACTCTTTTGTGTTTCAGTGATGAGTGATGAAACTGTGAAACAAAAGCTGTCTTCAGATAATGTAAAAGATATGAGAAACAATTCCAAATTACACCGAACAGAATCATGGATTTTTTTTTTGCAGAATTTGGGAAAGTACAACCATTTAAATTTAAAACAACATCTTATTATATCAACTAATTTCAATAAAGAGAGAGATTTTTGTTTGTATGTTTCGTTTTACTTATCAAGAAATATAAAAGCAGTGAAAACAAACCTGGCCAAAATAACAAACATTATGTAATCAAAAGTAATGAGAGCTCCAGCTTTGACTCCTTCCACCACCTATAAAATAACAGAACAAACAACATTATTACAAAAATAATAAAAAAGAAAGAAATGTAATTAAATTATTAACAAAACTAACATTTTGCTTAAATCATAATAAATTGTTAATCTCACAAGCTTAAAATTTATATCTAAAATTAATTTCTTTTGTTTTTGTACCTGAGCAACAGTCAATCTGGCTTTAATTGATTGTAGAAACTGTTTACGTAATGACTTGACATCATCTTTTGGTTGCAATTCATCGTCTTCACTAGTAAGACATAAATAATTTAGTAAAGAACAATTTTGCTGGTAAATTATCTCATTACTATTTTATTAAATATTACAATTTAAAAAGGTGATAAAAATAATAAGTTTAATAAAGTTTCAAATCCAACTGATCTAGGTATCTCTTTCTCTCCCCCAAATCATTCGTGTTCACGTATTTTGTAAATGGGCTACTATAACTGATTGGCTTTGAGATCAACAATAGAAACTGTTTTGGTAATTTTGATGTTTAAGTGTAACCTTTTTTACTGCATCAGTGCAGTTACGTTACTGGCAGATATTGTAATAAGTTTGTTGATTTTTTTAGGTGCATGTTGTCCATGTTTGTGCTTTCACAAAGACAGTTATTTATTTGTTGAATGTCCATTTTCTAGCTCTGATTGAATCTATATCACTACATTCATTTCCACATTAGTATTTTTATAAAATCTACATCTCAAAAATTTTTTAGTTTGAAAAAGTAGGCTTTGGAATGAACCGAAAGAGTATGACATGGAAGACTTGTTTGGATTTACAAAAGAAATATATATTTATAGTTCTGCTGCAGTGAGAATAAGTGACAGGATATCTGAAAGCAGGGGTTGATGGATGTTCTAAGGCAGAGATGTGTAAATGCGTTCCTGACTGTGGAGGCTGGTGGGAGAAGTGGGGATAGAAGCAGATGATTATTGTCTTCTCTATGCTGATTACCCTCTTTATCTAAGTGTGAGAAAGATCTAAAAATTCATAATAAACCAAGTGAATGTCATAATTGAACTACAGATGAGAATAAGAAAAAGAGGAAAAGACAAAGCACTAGTTTAGAGCAGAATGGAAAACATTTAGAACAGCTGAATGAATTGGTAGATTTAGGAAAATATGTTTAATAAAGAAGGAATAATTTTTTGAGGAATAAGAAGAATAATTAATGCTCTTTCGCAAGTGTCTTTGGTCATTATGCATGGAATAACGATTTGGCTAAGAATATTAAAATGGCTGGCTATTGACATAGTTGTGAATTGGTTGTTAATGGGCTGTTTGTAATGCTAAATTTGCACAGAAACTGGCTGCATTTGTATCTACACTGACATATCGGAGTAGACCTTGGATGTGGGAAACACATAGAAAGTGTCCAAGCACAGTTGAAATAAAATACCTGTGGAGAATACCTGAATACAATTGAAAATTGTCTCCAAATTTGGAAGTAAAAAAGTTCAGAGGAAAGAAAAGGGGTCTATTTTGATTTACTAAGGATCTTACACTAATGAAGTGGTTAAGAAATGTGGTTTGGAACAATCCTAGAAAGAATGGAAAGATTCTCTAAGAATCTGAAAAATGTGTGGGTTTGAGAACTTGTGGGAAAGGCAAGAAGACATGAAAAATAGAAAGATTGCTAATAAAGTGTAAAGTACAGGAGAGTATGGAGAAGACTAATTTTATACTTAAAGTAAGAAACTACTTTTTATCTGCTACTGACATGTAAGGATACGGATATGTTGTTGTTGCAGTAGTTACAATGCATTGTGGGAAAATGAATCTTGAAGATGTTAGGATACAATGATTAAGCAGTTTGAAAATTGAAATTTGCATAAAAGAAAAAAAAATGTCATCTTTGGTTTTGCACAGTTCAAGATATTCCTGTGTCTTGAGATTAATTACAAACGATTCTGATAATATCTGTGAAACTCTTTATGTTTTGTTTTCTCTTTCTCTTTGATCATAATGTGACTATTAATATACTGCTTTGCTTTTTTTTTTATTATTTACATTAAAAAAACAACAATATATTTTTATATTGTGTATCAAGCAACCTTACTGTGAAATGTATTATGCAATTTAAATGTAAGATATTGTGCATCAGTAGGAGAAAACATGTTATGTTTATGTGTGGTGAGTGTGGGTGGCAGGGAAGTCGAGCACCGCGACCTTGGGTCGATTGTGCTATTCCACGGAAATAAGGACAGAGAGAAAGACTGAGAAAGAATGGTGGGAGAAGTGCAGCGGAAATGGGAGAACCCCAAGAAAACCTGCCAAGGGCAGATCATCCACCATCACAAAAATCCTCAGGAGAACTGAACTCCGATACTCAGAGGTGAGAGGCCAATGTCTTAGTGACAATGCAAACTGCGCGGCCAGATTAAGTGTAAAAAAACTTTTTCTTAAATAAAAAATTGTGAACAGCAAAAAAGAATACATACAGTAGTGTAAGACTACGTGTAATATTTATTCAAATCTAATTGAACACACGTAATTATTATAATTAAATGTTTAATATAGGCCTGCTTTTGTCAACATAAAAAGGCCTACTAATAAATTCATTGCATTAAGCTTAAACAAAATCAAGTCACCATGAAATTAAGTGATTTACATTTAACTCTTTACATTATTAACTTTAAACAGTTGTAATTGTAAATACATTACTGATAATTACCTGGCTTCACTTTCAGTTTCTGACCAACACTCTTTATCTTTTCCAAAATCCTTTTCACCAAGACCTTTACCTTGATAATATATAGAACATGGGATTACACTGAAAGATGAAAATATAAAAATAAATAAATGTTCACATTCTTTTACAAAGCAAATGTGATTTTCTTCCAAAAAATATTCAATTTACAAAATTAAACCACAAATTCTTACCCTAAAGAAGATTCATATAATCTGCCGATACCATTTCGGTACATAACCTGTAAAATTTCTTCACATCGTTCTTGGGACTCGCAGGTAAAAACTACCTGATACATAAATGAAAAAGAAGAATAACGATCAATTTCTTACAAAAGTTTTAAAAAAGAATTATTCTAATTTCATGTATGGAATATTCACTAAGTAATATTTGCACATAGAAGGCTTGTTTAAAAACACATTACTAGAAAATCTAGGAAATACAGATCTAAGAGATAAGCTTCCAAAGAAATTTAGACTAAAATTAATAATAATATAAGCAAAAAAAAAATTTTTTTTGGGGTTCATGGATCAGTTCTGGGCCCTAAATTATTTTGTAGTAAATGAAATTTGATTTTTATCAAAAGATTGCATTATTTACTTGCCCGCAAAGATGTCTGCCTTGTTTTTTGGAGACAAGATATGAAGTCAAGATCGAATAAGCTAAATCAATGGAGTCTTACAAATATTACGTACGTATGGGGTCATACATATTCTTATTTCAATATAACATTTTATTTATTTATTTTTACTGTAAAAACATTTCATTTTAGCATCTATCAATCCTTTTTAATAATGTACAATAAAATTCAAACAAACATTTCTTTCATTTGAAAAATTTCTTCCCTTTCAAAGGCTCAATAAATGTTTTTTTAATATAATTTAAAAAAGAAAAAGAAAAAAAGTGAGTCACTTTTTTTTGTATAAGCATGTATAGAATCCCTTTTTGCCAATCTTTATTCAAACACTGGCTCCGAGGGTGGACATTAATGCCGAAACACCCTGATGTATTGATGAATTTTAATGTGTTTCTGACTAACTTAAG
>JAFIDM010000002.1:67138869-67150301 GCA_023159025.1 Thereuonema tuberculata
TGCCATTAATACGATGGTTTTAATGTTTGGCTTTTTGCTAAATAAAATAAAAAAATAACTTACTCCACAGCATCTCCTATACACACAATTAATAGCAACAGCCTTCTTGTTGAAACTTTCAGGAGACCAAAAGATCAATTGAAAGAAAGTTTATTACGGCCTGCCATTTGAAATCTTGATCTTTACTATCTGGGATGCTAGATTGAATCAGTACAACTTAAATGAGTTTGGTGACAATTAGTTATTTTCTTATAATAAAATTCAATTGATTTTATTATAATTTCAACTCCAGCCATTTTATATAACGACAGTTAATCTCAGAAACCAAAAACTGTGCTTAAAATAACAATGAAAGCAACTGAAAATATTTATGGACAGAATCAGCAACTGAATAGAAACGTTGACTGTCTTATATATTTGCATGTTAGTCAGGAAAGTTTGGAAAAAACAAAAAGACAAACTGTTGGGAGACCAAACTCTTGACTTTTGGGGAAAGGAGAGTTGTTTAACATGTGTATCACGTAAAACAGTGGATAATCTTAATATTTTATTTTATTATCTTATTCAATTGTACTCACTGTAAGTTTTGAAGTTCTGAAAAAACGTGTATAGGCTAACATGTGGGTAAATATATAGAAATTTCAAACCGATACTCCCTGTAAATACACACATTTTTAATGAGAACACAATAGAGAATTTTTTTAACTTCACATATTCTTTTTCTTTTTATTAACAAATCTGGTTGCTTTTGGATGAAAACAATGACAATAATGGTAAGTAATTTCAGATGATGACTTCAATGATGCCTTCACTATGATCTTCATTTTAATACCTGGAAAGAAAAAAATAAAATACCATCATTAGTTCCAGAAATTTTTTTTGTTAAATTGTTACAATTATCCTTTATGCAGCTTCAAAATAATAAGAAATGGGCGGAAAATGTAAAAAAATTAGGTCATTACTACTGAGTTTTTCATAATTTCTTGATTTTTACATTTTATGCTCATTTTGGATTATCCTTTTTTATGATAACTTTTACTAATTTTTATTACAGCCCTCTTAACTTTAATGAACTGTATTTTCAATTAAAAAAATGGACTCAATTTATACAAATTTGAAATTACAAACCTACTTCAATGTGCTCAGTGATATCAGACTGCGTGCTACAGGAGTTGAGTTCAATTCCCAGTTGAAGACAAAGGTTTTTCCCCGACCCTCTATAAAATGAGGAGAGACATTCTTTTCCAGAGGTTAAATGCCAGCGAGCACCCATTCTCAAGTGATTCTGTACAGAAACATTACACTTGCGAGCTCCCAAGAGCCAATGGAAACTTGAAAGGGATTAAGTAACATCAGTTCACTGATATATTGAGTATATTTACATATTTTCTGTGTCTGACAATATTTTTCTCCGTTCTATCAGAATCACAAATCTATTTTTGGCTTATTTCCGGCCAGTCTCTGAATGTGTCCCCCCCCCCCCCAATAACATTTGAACTGTGATGGATCTGCTTGAAACTTGATATGTATATTCAAGACTATGGAAGACCAAATTTTTATATTTTAAATATTTTCCAAAAATGGGTTCTTGTCAAGAAATTAGCATAAGAGGCAACAAAAATTGTTTTTCTATGTTCCATTTCTATCAGTATCTATGGAATCAGTCTCATAACCTAAAAACAAATACTACAGAATAGTACATTCCTATAGTTCTGGAATTTTTATTTTGAATTGTTGGTATCGTTATAAATTTAAACCTTGATGCACGATCATCATATTCAACATGTGTGCAGTGTTATCACTCCTTCCTGTTGTTGTAGTTCTTGTCTCACTGCCGTAAATAATGTTTGTCTTATGTGGAATTCCCTGGACTCTCCATCTTTCCTTCTTCCATGGATTACAATTCATGCAGATTAAGATGAATTAAACATGTGCTTCACCTTTAAGCATGCTTATGTATTAAGACAACAGAATTATTAAATTTACAGTTGATGACCAAAATGAAAAATCTCATTTTCAAGATCAAATATTAGACTATCCTCATTAAAATGTTGATTCAAAAGTAGGCTATAATTGCACAAATTAAAAACTGCAAATCGATCTGACCATTAATGATGAAACATAAGCAACTAATGCTATGATTTATCTTCTGGTCCCAATCTTAATATAATTATACTACACTTAACTTTCAATTGGCATATAAGTGCAATAAAAGGCATGTGCTGATGTTTTTTAGATCTCATATACACATATAATGATCAGTGAATAAGGAACATCGTTTTCTGAGAAAATATGTACCTTTCACTTTGAAAAGTTTTGAATTTTATGGAATTCATCAAATTCTCTTCCATTTTTGTTATGGATAAATATGTTATATTTTGTTATGAAATATTTTGTTATGTTAAGCTGATTTTTGCTTTACTGTGTAGATATCATATTTTGTTTACTATTATAGTTAGTAGTGTGATTTCACTGTCTTTGTCATGACTCATCAATTCTTCTTTGAAGATAATCACTTTCTGGTCTTATTAGATGATCTAATTGATCAAAGATAGTGAGAAATACTAAGAATCTTATTATCCATCAGCTCTAATAGCAAATTAGAGCTGATTTGTTCGGATTACACAGTGATTGCATTAAATGGGATACTCTTTATCTATACAATCCATTATTGTGCAAAACTTATTGGAACATTGTTTTCAAAAGGATGTTCAGTTGCTTATGATTTCTGGGTCTAAAACGCCTGCAGGAAATTACACAACAATAAGCAATTCTCATCCTCATAGATCTGAAGTAGAACATTATTCTTCAAGCAACTGTATCTGCTCCTGACATGCACTAAAAATACCATCATGAGAATGAAATGCATTGGGTACTTATAGATACCCAGAATCTTTTTGCACCAATTAGATCACCCCTGTTCCTCTGCACCCATTTGTTGATAATAAATTATATGCGTTCATACTAATTGTATCTACTCAGTTATTTTCTTTCCCACTTATTCAATCTTGGTTTCTAGGCAGCTAAAATGATGTTTTTCGCTAATAAAGGTAAACACTTGTCAATCTGGGTGCATGAGTCTTAATAAGGACAAAAGAACTGTTTCAGATTTCTATTAATGATAAGTCAAAGCATGAATGTTGTGTAGCCTGAGTACTTACCTTTTTTTAATAATAATAACTTACCATATATAAAAGTTCCCTGAAAATTCTTCACTCAGCTTTCTTAGGATTATTTACAGCTACATAATGGTATAAAACTACAAGAAGGAAAAGCGTCACTCCTAAGACGTTGGCAAACACAGCTAACTGCAAATCTGTTATCATCCTGAAAGAGAATTAAAAGTTAAGCATTGTAAAATGTTATCTTTTATAATAAAGATGTAACTTAATATTTTTGAAAACAGAATATGCTTCGTTATTAGGCTCCTTATTAAAACTTTTGAATTAAATTTACATACTTAGAAACTGCATTAGAAGATTAATAAAATTACATTTGCAGATTGGCAAAGACTTATTACTAAGAAATGAAAGAAATGTTTCAATTTACTCATAACAATTGTTAGCAATATTTGCAAGTCACTATGCAGTGATATGATTTAATTATATTAGAAATATATCCATTTCAATATTCTTTTAACTAAAGCTCGGATATCAGTAAGAAAAGAAAAGCTGAAATAAGCTCTTTCTGAATAAACAGCAGACTTACAGAACTGAAAAACCATAGAAGAAATAATACCGATTTGTTTGGTTGATATTTTTCATAAATACATACTTATAAACACTAATTTTTCACATGAAAATTCAATAAAGTAAGTAAAGTTTTCTTTTTTGATTTACATTAATAGAATGAATGATGCAACAGAAATAGCTTTGAAACAATCTAAAATGAAGATTGCACAGTTTTACAAGTGGGATGTCTTTCTAAGCCACATTGTGGTTACCATTTCTTCAACTAAAGCACGAAGTTTTTATTTTTTCATGGAGATTTATGATTCCTTTGTATAGATTGAACAACTTAATAATAACAATGACCGTCGAATGAAGGAATGCTAGTTTCTCAAACAATCAAAGAAAGAATAAAACCTGCATTTCTTAATACTAATAACACAGATTGCATTCTCTCTGGTCAGAAGACTATTCTTGTTGCATCTGTATTAGCATTACCAATACTAGTTTAAATGGAATGCCCTTACATTTTAAGATATCATACATTAAAATAAAACGAACTTTCTTTCTATGTGCTTTCGAAACATTACTATTCCATCTAAATACAGCTGAACCATTTATACATTTTCAACTGAAATGAAACAATGATTTTTTTGTGCTTTTTACTGGAGCCTTTGAAAAGACTTTAAATTCAAAATTTCTATTTATTTTCCCATTCCTAATGAAGTTAGTTTCATCTGGCTGACGCCGACTGCTGTAAATTTTACCCCAGTGTGTTTTGTGACAACTTGCCGTTACCTGCATGTTCTTCAAAATTGAACCTCCATCTACAGTACCTGCAGGCCAATCAATCTTCCTGCGACTACTCCTCAGAAACTACATCATTCTTACACTGGAAGTTTCCATGTACGGTTCTGACCACCTTCATCAACTATCAATATCTTTTTGAATCATTACACTTTTGTATTTTTTTGAATCTTATAACACCCGTTCAATTGCATTTGACAAAGAAAGGTATTTTTAGTTTCTGAAACTAAAACTATTCATTTACATCATTTGGGTATTCCAAAAACTAAGCCGGCACACCTGCTTATTCAAATACTTTAAAATTTAATGAACACTAAAATTAAGACATAACACAACCTAGATTTGGCTTGAGAGAAACACAAAAGTCAACGTTTTGTAGAAACGACTTGTAAAAGGTTTGTCACTCAAACCAAAACCTATATCGTCTGTATATTAATTTTAATTTCAGTGTTCAGTAAATTTTAAAGTATTTGAATAAGCAAGTGTGCCGGCTTACTTTTTGGAATACAAGTTATGATCAGCACACGTGAAGCTTTCTTACGATATCATTTGTGTGTTGTTGTGTTATTTTTTTAAAGCAATATAGTGTTTGTATTCTGAGATTTGGTTTGAATTTTAGGTGAAACCGGAGACTACGGTACCAGGCTATTTTAGACTATGGTCGAGTTTTGACAAGATGGCCGCCTTGGCACTACTTTTAAGATATGAATTTTAGTTTTTCAATTAACTAGTGAAAAGTAGAGTGAGATTTTAAATAAGATAAGCTTATTTAAAAATGGTTTTGCACAATCTTTTACTAGAAAACTAACCCTCATCTGGCTAACTGCGATTTGAGATAACATTTCGCACCATCATGTATCCCTGCACGGATGTATCCTTACGAAAACTGTGATTGGATTTAGCATGTTCTCCAGTTTAGCAGAATTTTGTTTTGTATAACAGTGGTCAGCAGAGAGAAAGGAAATTCTAGATATTAGCAAGCAAGTCTTGCTTTATAAAGAGTTGTTTTTTAGCTTTTCCTCAAGTGATCAGATATATGGGATTTCGTCCCCCCCCCCCCTCTTTTTTGGTGCTCTGTCTTCTTGTTGTACGTACTATGTAATCACAACACTGTACAATTGTAATAGAGTTACTGTTTTGGAAGAATATGCACAGAGAACATTACAAATAATGCATATGCTAGGAAATTGATACTGATTTTTGGGCCAAAAACAAAGTCAGGGGCTGGAAGACAATCAAGAAGATGCTGTACATGTGAAAATATGCATGTGAGAAATGTATAAATGTAAAGAACTGTAAATGTAAATGTATAAATGTAAAGAACTGCATTTAGAACTCGTATTATTACGAAATTCTCACCATTCCATCATTAATGAGAATCTAATTTCTTCCTAAATTAAAAATAAATATACTGGCTGGTACATAAAAGAGAATTACACATTATCAGAGATCATCTTTACTGTTTGCTCAATTAAATATAAGTGTTTTTGGCTGTTCAGAATACGCTGCGGAAAAAGGTTTACTATTCTATATTGGTGGATAAAATCAATTGTACTGCATCTGTTCTAATATCCTTTATATTCAGGCACGCCTTGCATGTACCGTATCCACAGCAGAAGATATCTTCAGATCTCATCTCCCGATTAAATAGAGAATGGCAAAATTATTTAGGATTTTTCATTTTAAATGAAACTATCAATGTTCTGCTAACTACATTTCTTAAGCTTTTTTTTTCTTTTTTTACCAAACACCGGTATTAGTGCAGAATATACTTAAATCTATAACAGTTTATAGATTTGTTTGTCAGTCTGAACTGACAAATCTTATATTTATTACATAATTACTCACATAATCAATACATAGTT
Organism: Thereuonema tuberculata; assembly: GCA_023159025.1. Classification (NCBI taxonomy): domain Eukaryota; kingdom Metazoa; phylum Arthropoda; class Chilopoda; order Scutigeromorpha; family Scutigeridae; genus Thereuonema; species Thereuonema tuberculata. The sequence goes on from JAFIDM010000002.1 coordinate 67,145,210, forward strand.
TTAAAATTTATAAAATTATGTAAAACATATCTATACAAATCATAAAGAGATACACCTATATATGTTTTCCAGTTATTAATATTTATCAGTTTTCTTTTGTATAATGTGAACTGCATTTAACAACGATCTCTTTCCTTAAAATTATTCTAAAACTACAAATACCTGTTTCAATTTATATAAATGTCTAAACTCCCGAGTACGAAGACGTTTTAATCAAGATATCAGTATACGCGTGGCCAAAGCTACGTAATCTCGTTTCGGACACGTTTCCAGTTACTCTCGCACCAAAAGCTGAAATCCATTAGTAGAAGCGCTTTTCAATCTGAAGTCTGCACTATAAGCGCTTTAGATGTAGTTCCCTCTGGTCTCAAGAGATGGCGCAGCGAAAGATGCACTTACTTCCTTTGTTCTCTCGGTGACCTTATTTTCCCGGTTTGTTTTGTTGTATGTTTACGGAAGCGAGTTAACCATCAATCAAGTATACGGAATTTCGCACATGGATTAACGACCCCCGTAATTCGGCTGTAAGTACATTTTACTGTTTATTTCTCTTATTTTCCCCTAGTTTGAAGCGAAAGCGACCCGAATATTGCGACTTTGTTTATTTTCGCGTAAAGCAAGCGCAGTATTAAATTCCTACACATGACCATAATTAACCTTGATTTTTTTTTTCCGCACCGACCGATGATTTCCGACATTCCGGGTTTCAGAAGCCTGCAATTATTTCCCGATTCATTTTAGCGAGTTATTAACACGTAAAATCGGCGAGGAAAAATTTTTCGCATAAGAAAAAAAAAGAAATAAAAAAAAAACCCGGGCGGAATCTGCGTTGTTGGAATTCTTAGTTGATACTTTGTATCTCATTAGCATAAACTTTAATTGTTGCGTCTCGCTTTGAGAATTACCGATTGCGGCTACTATATAGTATTGTATTTAAGTTTCGGGATGGTTTTAAGTGCGGAAACCTTCTACAAATCGCCAGAAACGTGTTTGACATCGTAGTTTGCATAAACTCGACTGTACAATGGGACTGATTAAGTGACTGCAAGAAGAAAGGTCTTTGTTTCTATTTGCGCCATTCACTGTTTGCGTTACGTAAATACCGGAATTTTAATAGATATTTATTTTTACTTTCTGAACGTAGCTTTTAATCTCCGAATAACGGCACAGTTATTTATTTGATCGGTGTTTGGCTAACATCGCATATTTACAATTCATTACATTAACGTTATTTTTTTGTTTTGTTACTATTTGGGATTAAATTAAAGAACGGTGCTATAGCTCTTTAACCAAACTATTGAATTTATAAATATGTATCTGAATAAATCTTATAAAATGCTGCAACGTATTGTAGAATAACTCTCAGTTTCGATTTTTATACTGGTAAAGCCGAATTTTATTTTATTTCGCCTATTTTCAAAATTATATTACTTTTTTTATTATTACGATTCTCGCTTTTGAATTTAAATTTTATAGTAACGTTTTTATTGAACTAAAATGTATATTTTTTCAAAATTGTAAAAATAACATGAAAATATACATGACATTGTCTTGTAAAAGGGTTAATGATGAAGTTAAATAATAATAATAAATTAATGTTAAAATCGAATTTTCGTTTTTTTAATCAAAAATGCGTTTTATTATTAATATATTTAAAATTTTCTTTACGAACAATTTTTTTTTTCATTATCCTCATTATTCCGAAAACAATTCATGTAACATAAATATAGAAAATATTTACACAATAAATTACGATACTTCGCTGTTGTAGGCCTAGAGATTGAAGATGTTTTGAATTCCTACACTTTTGTCATTTCTGTTATGATTTTCCATCGTGGAAATAAAAGTGGTGCTTCAAAAAATTAGCAGCATATAAAATATTCCTTATAACAATGATTAAAATAATTCTTTTTTTAAAATTTGTGTTCGTTGTCATAGCATTTAAGTAGCTGCATTGAAATGACGAAAAATCTAGAATTTTAGAAGCTACATCATGTAGGGAACCTTTTGATTTATCAATGGCGTCATGAAGTTCTTCCATTTTAGACGTTAGTGAATGACTGATGACAATAAACTTTACTTAGTTAACTTTAGGAAAGGGTTGGTGATAACCAATGAAAATGTAATAACATGTTTATCATAAGATAAATAAAGATAACGAAAAACATAAGTTAATTAAAATTATAATAAACAATTAAATTAGTAATATAAGAAAGTTAAAATAGAAATGTAAATGTTAAATAAATGACGTTTCAGACTTAATTTTAGGAAACCTCCTGATTTTGCGATAGTTCCGGAAAAAAAAGCAGTCTTATCAAAAATTGATGAATTTCAAATTTAAATACTTAAAAATAAAATTTATATAATAATAGATAAATCAAGATATTTATAAATGTATTTTTTTTCTGTTTTGTAAATTTTATTTTTAAAATTTAGAATATTGTTGAAACGATCTTAATAAACTTGTGGTTAGTTTATTTATGACATCCAAAGCAAAAATATAGCCCCCAAACTTCCTTTGTTGTTTAATGTATTATTTAAATGGCAGTATTATTCTTTGAGCCATATTACTAAAATCTTTTATTTCTCTGTCTGTCTGTCCGGCCCAATTGTTAATTGTTTCCCTGAAAGTCAGATTATAAAATTTTCTTTTTTATTATTATTATTATTATTTTTTCTTCGCCTTGCATGGGATTCGAACCGAGGACCTTCGTCCTCTCAGTCAGGAACCTTTGGACTACTGCTGGTCCCCCAATATCCAATCCTACTTTTATTCTATTTGTTCGCGCGCTATCAATGAGTTCATTCAAAAAGGAATAAAATATCACTTTTTGCCATAACCGCTTGGAATCGATTCTTCTTGGATTATCTCATACTTAGCAAGAAGACAAGAACTCGTCTGTGAGATTGGTTGAATTTTAAACTCTAAAAACAAAACAAAACATGGAAAAGTATCTCCTCAGAGAATAGATGAAAGAAACAGCAAACAATAATTATCATTCAAAAATGTTAATCTGTCGTAAACCTATTTAACACACGTTAACACAAGAAAATACAAATTATATATATACTCACAAACAATAGAAATGGGCGGGAAATGCAGAGGGCAGCGTATTGTTTTTTACAGCATAATTATTCTTATTTATCTGAACTGAACAAATTAATATGGAAGATTGGTTTTTTTTTTTTTTTTTTTTTTCATGCAAAACAGTAGGCTTCTGCAAACTCGGGGTGGAATACTTTAAAAACTAACTAGTGCAGCTCTTTTTAGAGAAGATAACATGAGATCTGAATTGGAGACACTGTTTAGTAAATACTTTTTGCCTATTGAGAGAAATCTAATCCTTATTGTATACAAAGAGAAAGTTAATTTCTCTGCCTCCAAATGATTCCTGAAAAAGTTTGGTAATTTACAGTTCTTAATTTTGCTAAAAAAAAAGATGGGAAGATTTTGAAGAAGTGGTAGTATTAAAATGTTATTTCGTCTTGTGATTACACATAATGCTAATTGATTTCAATATATATGAATTTTAATTACCGAAAAGTTAATAAAACATAATGTTAAATGCGTTTTTATCCCCTTTTTATTGCTTTGTAAGTTAATGAAACATTGATATAAAAAGTTTGTTGTAAATTTGCAATTTTTTTTTTTTTTTTTTTTTTTTTTGTTGTTCTGTTTTAGCTTTTAATTTAATTTTAATTAGGAATTTTCGTTTAGTTTGGGACTTTAATGAATAAAAAAAATCCAAAAATGTTTCCAAAATCTAATTCTTCGATTTTGTTGAGATTTTTTGCTGTTTTTTTTTAGCTTTTGCTATGTTTTTTTTAGTTTTAGATTCCCTATTAAAATAAGTTGGCGATAAAGTTACTAATAATTATCATGAAACAAATGCTGAAATAAAGTGAGTATTTTTCTTTATTTTGGTATTTGTTGTGTTGTCTTGAGATCAAAGGTACTGAACCAAAAAGAAATAAGTTGAGGCGCGAAGGGTGAGCAGAGTTGTTAAGAGATTACAATGGTCCGTTTAAGTGATATCGTCACAACTTACGTCACAGTTCAAACAGCCTGTTGCTAGGCTACGTTGGTAGGGTTTTAGCATTGAAATTAGGATCATTTTACGTCAGATCACCTGATGAGTTCACCACACCATACGGATTTTTATGAAAACTTATTTGCATGTAAAAGGTCATAAAATAACACATTCTGCAAAATATGGGATTTTTTTGGTTAAATATTTGCCGAGATATGAATTTTTGAAGTTTTTTTTTTTTTTTAGTGCCACGCCTCTTTTTTGACGTATTTTCTTGAATATCTCATCTCCTAACCAATCAAATAGAACTAATTTGGTTTCCCCGTGTATTTTTTTTTTGCTGAATCCAAAAATTCTAATGAAATTAGTCTATGACTAACAGTTTCGTAGTAATAGAAAGCATGTAAGCATTTAGGAAATGTGCGGACAACATTTAAAAATTTGAGGTTTTAACCCAAGTCTAAAAAACGTCTAAAGTAACTGATAAAAAAAAAATCAAGATTGTGTTTTGCTCCTGAGCTTGGAAAAAAAATAGCAAAGTTGGTACTCTTTTCGAATCGTGTAAAGAAATATCCAACAAATTATTACTTTGTTACTGCATATTTATTTAGTAAATTCAAGTTATCCCTTGCTTTAGTCATAGCTCTGTAAGCAGTAACTCTCTCTTATAACCAGGTAAAACCCATATTTTCAAACTGAATATAGTTTGAAAATACGGCGATTCAAACAGAAAATTCACCCGTTTCAATCGCGGATGCTAGAGGCACTGTAACAATCCAAAATGTTGTTGAAAAAATACAGGCCTTTTCATGAACTTCATTTCCTTTAATAAAAGTGTTTTACTGAGGTGTTACTTAAAATATTTTCAATAAAATACATTATAAACAATTACTTTATTTTAATTTACTTTAATTTCTTACTTTTTAACCAACAAAATCGGTTAAATGTCTTTGTTTTTTCGTGTCGAAACACGAAACCCTTATTTGGACGTAGCTAAATCTGCCTCTTTTATGGAAAATGTCTGTTAAGCCCAGCACAGAATAAACAAAATTAATTGCCTT
>JAFIDM010000002.1:67180074-67191350 GCA_023159025.1 Thereuonema tuberculata
TTTATTTATTTATTTATTTATTTATTTATTTATTTATTTATTTATTTATTTATTTACAGATAGATGATCTTTTGTTCCATTTTTGTAGTTCTTTCCTCCTCCGATAGATGTAGCGCTTTCGTAGTCATGGAGACGACATTCATGTCTCCGAAATAAATGCGTCCCATTGAAGTTTGTGAGGCAACAAGCAACTGACAGTTAAAAGAAAATGTGACATCAGTTTTCTGAAAAAAGAAAGTTTCATCCTTAAATACAGGTTTAAAGTGATTTGATAAGAATGGTAGCGGAAATGCAGGTGAGAAGCTAAGGTCTTTTGTTTTCCCAAACAAAATAAATAGTATTGAATGTATTTGGGACAGTGTAATAAAGTAGCTAATTAATGTAATATAGTGGAATTATATACATTTTTAAAATTGAGAATAAACGCAACAAATTGTAATGTTGATCGTGTGAAGAAATATCTGCTGTATTCATTGTTTATGAAATAAGGATTTTAATTTAAATCTTACGGGAATCAATTAGATTAATGTATCATTCTCTATAAACCGATTTTTTTTTTTTTTTCCGTATGTTATAGAAAATTAATTTGTGATACATTCTTGAAAAACTTTTGAACTTTAAATGTATGAGTTTTTAAGTTTTTCAGATATATATAATTTCAAAATCTTAGAAAACGTATATTTCAGAATATCTTAAGAGCGTAGTAAATTAGTGAAAGATTTTTTGATTATTGCCTGGATCATTTTAAGTGTCTAAAAAATGTCATTTTAATTCCCCCGCCTTATTGTCTTAATAGCCCTTGTAGATATTCTTGACGAAAAGTTTGGCTAATTCTGCTTCTCATTGCAAGGAATCAAGTTACAAATTAAAATTTTGAGAAATTAGGTTAAAACAACTTTTATCGGAAGAGGATAGTTATCTGTTACTATTACTTACTTCTTTTTTCTTTATTTAATTGAAACTAGTTTGCCGTGGTAGAAACGAGTAATAAGCATTAAATAGTATGACAAAAATGAACTGACTATAGAAGTGGAAAGATATCCGAAGAGCCCCCAAACAGTTTTCAGTATAAGCATCCTAGACTAACTCTTATGTTCTCATACGTAAATATTTCAAAGTTCATTTTTTGGTTGAATGGTATGAGATAGAGGCTGAATTAGTTAAATACTTAAGATCTTTCACAATATCTCTGTTTCCAAATATATCAATGGATGTCCCAGCTACACTCACATACACAACTAGCGTCAACATATTAGTTATCTAATATATTTAGTAAAGAATCACAATACATGAACAATGGTAATTTAAAAGAACCAAAGGGATTATGTAGTAAAGGAATAACCTGCTAATGCTTCAAATTTATGCTTGATACAAAAAAAAAAACAAGAAAATTCAAACCTTGATATTATTTTCATCTAATAAATAATAGTATGATTACTACTATAAATTAGTTTGTTGATTAAAACCTGGAGTTATTTGGAACATTGAACCTGAGGGATGCATGACCTGTTGCAGTACAGTGTAATTTTTGATTTTAATAATAAAAAGATTAAATCAAATCTTAGAAATTTTATGAAATACTTAAGATTCAACATACCATATAATCCTGAATACCACCCGCCACCGAATAAGACCTGCACATCTGAATTTCTAATGACTAAATTTGAAAAAAAAATATAGACCTATTATAAGACCACGATACGAAAGGCTGAATTTAAGCAGCAATATTTCTGTAAAAAAAATGCTGGTGATATTCAGGATTATACGGTAATATACAATAAAATTGATTAAAGGCTGAAACAAAAATATCTAATCACAAATGGTATTATAATTAATGCTTTTGGTATAAGCTGATTGATTGCTTAAGTTTAAAGTAGTTTAATGTTTATTAGTGTATTGCCTTTTTTTTCTGTGCTTACTCTTTTAAAAAATAAAATAAATAAAAACCCCTTATTTTCACCACATTCAAAGTGAGTAATCATGCTATATTCTGATAGCTATAATTTAACATATGTTTGATTTCTTTGTTTTGTTAATCAATTTTAGGCAGAAGATGTGCTTAGAGGGAGGAATATGGAGAATACAATTGTATTCAACGAAACTAAAAATGAGATGTTTACTTTAAGCGATAGTATGAGGACATTGCAAAGAAAGTTAAAAACAAACTGGAAAGTGAATGTGTAAGTAGATACTACTTTTATTCTCATAGTTGGTCTTTTTCCTTGTGCATCAATAATACCATTCCATGATATATCCATTAATTCCTCAAGATAAATAAGACTGTGGGTTACATTTCACATTTTTTTCTGTGTGAATTCCATTCTTTGGAAATTACCAGCTATTTTATATAGATTGTCCATAACATACACTAATTTCTAGACAAAGTCCAGTGTTGTATCTTTTTGCTCACTAGCCTTTTCCATTTGTTCATCTAATGACTGACATGTCCATGGAAATATTTATATCTTAAAAAATGTAAATGAAAATGCACAATAACAGAGGATTTGCATCCTGAGAAATCACCTACAGGAATCTGGAATAGCTGTTTCTGCCTTATTAGGCATCTTCAGCCAGATTCCTTCCCCCCTCCCCTGTGATAAGCTTTCTAATTTAACCCATGCGTATTAAACTTTATTTTATATTTATATTTTAGTTTGGTTCCTTGACGAAAGATGGAAATTAGTAGAAGGATATTTTTTCAGGAATTGTTTAGTATTTCTAACTTCATCTCCCAGATCACAATTAAAATTTCTTTCCAAATCAGTGCATTTTAGTTCATTCCACAATTCCTCAACCTTACATTTGCCATCAGGGAACCATTAAGAATTTATCCTGAAACTTTCCCTAAAAAAATATTTCTCTTAGATGGATTTTATTTTTTATTTTTTTTTATGTATTTACAACTGAGAAAAGAGGAGACGAAGACTTCATGCCATGCATTACTTTCACAATCCACATTTCTTTAATGGTCTCTCTCTCTCTCTGGTGTAGCTGTCTTTACGACAGGTTTCAATTGGATGTTCTCCATTTTCTTCTATCCTGTGCATCTTTCTTCAATTGTTCATACTTTCTTAGCATTCCAATCCTCCTTCTTCCTCTTCCTCTCTTTCCTTCTACTTTTCCCTCTATTATTTTTTGTTGTAGACAATTTCTTCGTAGCACATGTCCTAACCAAAATGGTTTTTAACAATTTCCTTTTTTCACCTATTCTTGTTAAAATGTCCTCATTCTTTACTCTATCCGACCATTTCACTTTTAACATTCTTCTCCAGAGCCACATTTCAAAACTTTCTAGAAATCTCTCTTCCTTCCTTTTAATAGTCCATGATTCACTACCATATAACACCACACTCCAAACAAAACATTTAGCAAACCTTTTCCTTAATTCTATTGAAATGCTTTGTGCTGTTAACAATGCTTTTACCTTTTCAAATGCTCCTTTACCTATTGCTATTCTACTTATTTCTTCAGTACAACTTCCATCCCATTTCACCAGACTTCCCAAATATTTAAAAGCCTTTACTTGCTGTATAATATTTCCTTCTAAGGATATATTAACACTACCTTCTTGCCTGCTTATTCTCATCACCTTGGTTTTTCCCACATTTCCTTCTAAGGATATATTAACACTACCTTCTTGCCTGCTTATTCTCATCACCTTGGTTTTTCCCACATTTAAGTTCATTCCAAAGTCTTTCCCAACTTTTACTATACTGTTCATCATTTTCTGTAACTCTTCTTCTGATTCTGCCAACACTGCTTGATCATCTGCATATTTAATGGTTTTCAATCTCTCTCCTCCTATCACAACACCTCTTGCTTCCTCTAAAGCTTCCGCAGTGAGTTGCTCTGCATATACATTAAAAAGCATTGGTGAAAGACAACACCCTTGTCTAACTCCTCTTCCAATACCCATCTCTTCAGTTTCATCATCTCCTACTTTTACAGCCACGGCCTGCCTACAATACATGTCCTTTATTAGTCTTCTATCCTTCCAATCAATGCCAGTTTCTTTTAAAATTCTCAGTAGTACATACCAATTAACCTTATCGAATGCCTTTTCCCAATCAATAAAACAAACAATAAGTCTTTATTCACTAACATTCTTTCTCCCATCATTCTCAAGCATCCTATGGCATCTCTAGTTCCTTTTCCTTTTCTAAAACTGAATTGATCTTCTCCCAAATTTTCCTCAATCTTCCTTTCAATTCTTTTCAATATAATCCTTGTAATTGCTTTTGTAGCTTGGCATATAAAACTAACTGTTTGTAATCTTTACACTCTTTGGCATTACATTTCTTTGGTAATGGAACTAAAATAGTTTTAAGCAGTTCTTCAGGCCTAATACCTGTATCATATATCATATTGATTAAATTTGTTAATCTACTTATTGCAGTTTTTCCCAAGTTCTTTAATGCCTCAGATGGTAATCTGTCACATCCCATCGCTTTCTTTGCCTTTTCCATGTCCTCTCTCAATATCTTTGGTCCTCTATCTATTTCTTCACATTCCCATTCATCTTCCAGATCTATTTCAGAATGTCCAGCTTTACTATCATATAATACTTCCACATACTCCTTCCATATATTTTGGTGTTCTTCAACACTTGTTGTTATCTTCCCATATTTATTTAACATACCTTGCTTACTTATTTTCTTTGTCTCATTCTTTGTCAATTCTTTAACTGTTTTATACATTTCTTCCAATCTTCTTTAATGGTATGACTAAAAACAACAACATGCGAGATACACCATATGTATAAGATTCTAATTTCAAGAAAAATATGTCATAAATTAGTATATGTATTTTTAACTGATGTTCCATCAGTTATTTAAAAGTAAAATTATTTTTTTATTTAAAAATTTAGAAACAAGGAAGGAATAACGATAGAATCGCTCAGTCATGCTCGGGTGTTTGTAATAGCAGGTCCAAGAGAAAAATTCACAAAAGCTGAGGTAAATATATTCTCTCTGTTTTGTGTTAGTATTATGCAGTTACAGCACACTATTCATTGATTTTCTGTTGTTTATTTTGTATTGAATTTGTATTGATTTTTGAAATCACAGCAAAGAAAAAAGAGAGAACACTTTTTAAATTCAACTCGGGGGATTTCATGTAGTATGCCCTCTTTTTTCATTTTTCTTTTTTATATTATTACACCAATTTTGAATATAGAATATAGAATAAATGATTATGAACTAGAAATTACTAGAAATGAAGATGTTCCAATAATTTGGTAATCGCATGGTCCCGAATTTTCTATTAAACTTTGATGTTCTTTCTTCCGTCTTCATATCGACTAAAGTCAAGGAACTTGTTGAAGATATTCCTTTGACATTATGTTAAATTTTCCTGTGAATTTAGATCTTGTGAAATGTTTCAAAAGAAACTGCAGTATCTAATATTGAAGCATGTGGTTTACCAGCATCCATAAAGAATAGAGTTGTTTATAAATATATTTTAATTTTTCTTTATTGAATTTTGACTCATTCTGTAAGTAACTTACATTTGTTAGCAGCTCTCAGTGTTAATAGGTCTGAGAAAAATTGTCTTTACATGCTCTAACATATCAACTTTGAATGCTTTCAATTTTTTTTTTCTTTGAAACATATGGATAAAAAATTGACAGTTATTAATCACGAACTGACTTTTTCAGTTTAAGAATTTTAGAGAAAGATTAAGTTTTCTGCCTAAATCATTGTTTATCATAGGATTCCCTTCAATGTCATTGCCTTAATACGAACAAAATACATTGAAATATGGTCATTTCTTTTCCTATATTTCAAGGTAATTCCCATTGTCACAGTCAGTGTGAGAGAAACTTCAAATAAATGTGGGTTACCTCTCTCCCAGAAGTGGGATCCAACAAATACAATTAGAGCATGATTTTTTTTTTTGTTTGTTTGTTTAACTTCTGCATGATGGGAAATTTCCCGATTCTAATAACATATCTGCAAGTTAAATTTGATTTCTTCTTTTCATTTTTATTAACAGTCGAGCACAAATAAGTAAAAAGATTAATACTGATTTTATTAAAATTATGACTTATTTTCTTTAAAAAAATATTTGCAATTGAATGTTTTTGTTTTTTTTTAAATTTAGGATAAATGTTCTAAGTCTTATATTATTAATTATAAGGAAAATAACTGATTTCTTGACGATATTAATGTTTGTATTTTTTTAATTAAATTTTGTAATTTAGGATGAACATTTTAAAGTTTTATTAATTAAATTTTTAATTTTAATAGCTAAATAAATATGATTGTGTTTCAGTTCAATATTCTGAAGCATTATTTGGACTCTGGAGGAAGTCTCCTTGTACTTATGGGGGAAGGGGGAGAGAAAAAATTCAACACAAATATTAATTTCCTGCTTGAAGAATATGGTATTATGGTGAACAATGGTAAGTAATATAACCTCTACTTTTTATAACCTTTTATTTGTTTTTTCTGATAGATTTGTTATAAAGAATTGTATTCAGTTTTACATAAAGAAAGAAAAATGGAAATAAATAAAACGCACTTACTTACAAAAAGTTGAGAGAAGTATACATTGTAATAATCCGACAGTTCCGGAATACTGTGTGTATTCCTTCATCAGGGACGGCACAAACATATAGGACGTAAAGACAACATTTAGGACGACATGGTGAGGGAAGGTATGTTGAAAGTGAAGGAAATGAGAGGATTAAGAAAGTTTAGCAATATTGACGGGCGTTTTGCCCGCCGGTTATTGGTTATTATAGGGTTGTAAGCTTTAAGCTGGATTATATAGAAAGTAAGCGCGTTTTATTTATTTCCATTTTTCTTTATTTCATTACACGCACGTTAAGTCTCCTTAGTATTCAGTTTTATATTTTGATTTGCTACCAATAACACTCAAGGAGTTGCTGATCCTTACAAAATAGTTTGTTAGTGCATGAAAACTAGCAAAAATACCTGTGCTTTGCACTGGTTACAAAAAAAAAGAGTTGTACTGATGTGGATGACGAAGAAATTGTAATTGTGCAACCACTTTGAAACTTTTTCAGTTGGTGAAAAAGGCACATAGTAGTTAGAAATTGTTCTAGACCTGGTACCATCGCTTCGCTCCGGACCCTTGCATAGGTAACGTAAAAAACTGCTTTATTTCTTCAAAAAAAGCAAATTACATCAAGTAAACTAAAAACTGAAACTTAGAATTAAGCACACTCGGGTCAGATTTCATGCTTGCAACTCAAGCTGTTTTGGGGGATATGCATGCCAAGCAGGAAAGTCTCCTCCCCCCTCCCGTTTAACCCCTTATTTTCTGAATATCGTAAATTTGTCGAATACATATGTTTTTGATTTTGACAAGAACACTCATGTGAAATTTCATGTTTGCAACTCAAGTGGTTTCGGAAATATGCATACCCTTCAAGAATGTTTGCCCTCCTGTTTATATCCCTTAGGATCCGATTATCGAAAATTCATCAAATATGTATATTTTTACATTTTGACAAAGAACACTCATATATCAAATTTCATGTTTCCAACTAAGGTTTCAGAAATATGGGTACCCTTTAAGAATGTTTGCGATCCTCCCCTGTTTGCACTCCTTAGTCCAGATCCTGGTTTTCATTGTTCATGCATTATTCTGGGATACATATGAACCTCCACGCCAAATTTAGTAAAGATCCGTTGAGAAATGGTGATGTTGTTTCAAGACAAACAAACAAACACTTATTATATAGAAGAGTTAAGGATCACGTGCACCAAAGCGGTTGTCAGCTGATGAGCTGCTACTCATAAGCTGCCTTCAAATAAAAGTTGGTGTGCACCAAATACAATTAAAAAAAACTTCACTGAGGGGTCGTTGATAGCATATCGTGTTTCTAAAAGTCACTGCGATTGATTAATAACCTTTGATTTCATTTCCGGATCATTTTTTGCTTGCTCAAGGGCTTTTCAAAAATGGCAGCTTCTATGTAGAAGGAAAAAACACATTGTCCGAATTTTTCCGTTGAAGACAAGAGTTGTTAAGGCGGAAACTTTCAAAGGAATTAGTCACATCTAAAATTGTTTTCAGAATTTTTAGTAGAATAAATATAGCTCATTTATCATCAAAATCACAGGAGTAAATTTCAATTGGATTCGACGTCAGCCATCTTGATAACAGGGAACTTTGCAGAAGGAAGTTTTCTAATTGAGGACTTATTCAGAAGAAAATTGGGCTGTTAAATTTTGATGATTCGACAGCAATTTAGTGACCGATGAATGTTGGTACACAGAAAATGTAGGTTGAGGGGAAGATTTGAACAACTCTCAATAAATATTAACGTAAGCTTGTGCACACAGCCCTTAATGTTGGAATGTAGTCTTCAATATACCTCAGTAGCTGCTACTTATCAATAAACCTGTAAGCTATAAGGTGCTGAACTATTTTGAATGTATTGGTTTTTTTTTCTAATATCAGACAACATTATAATTTTATTCAAAAAAAATTGCTATTCATGACGTAGTTCTACACAGCCTTTATGAAAAATTCACCTTAAATTTATTAAGTTTTAATAAGTTGTTTTTTTTTTAAGGAAGAAAAAATACTAAAATAAATCAGTTTATATTTGATTTTTATTTGACTTTGGATCTCATTCTAATATTCCTGTAAAGATTTTTTTTTTTTTTAGCTGTTTGAATTTATAATTATTTAATATTATAATCATTGTAAAGATTTGTACTATTCAAGAGCGCAACAGCGTTACAGTTAGCACTATTAAAATAAAATTTACTGAGGGAAGAAATCGTTAAATCTCAATACAGAAAACTAATAACACAAAAATACCTTTTAATATTAATGCAGTACCAAGTATTTGGATTAAATTTTATGTAAAAACTATTAAATCTCCATTTATTGCAAAGTTCAATTCCATAAATTATTAAAAACGTAGAATGTAACAACTCTTTTGGACTCTTACAGAGTTCAAAACTAATCCATTCAGGTTTAAAGGCAATTTTTAGTCGTTTTGTTTTTAAGAGTTTTTAGCTATTTTATTATGTATTTAGGCTCATGTTAAATTATTCATTTTTAACATAGAATGTAGTTTTTACAATTATAATTTAAAATTATAATAAGAAATTCAGAATTAAAAAAATTAAAACAAAAAAAAAAAACAATGAAGAATCATGATTTGCTTTAATATCTATCCCAACTTTTCATCTTTTTAACATTTTTAATGTTTTATGTCCAAATAACTGCATTAATATTTTTTGAAAGATTTTTATACGTTTCAACATACCTAATGTATTTTGTTTACTTTCCATAAAGATTCTGTGGTGCGTACAGTGTACTACAAATATTTCCATCCCAAAGAGTGCCTTATTTCCAATGGTATTTTAAACAGAGCTATCAGCCAAGCAGCAGGAAAAGCTATTCCAGGAATGCATGGAGATGACAGCAATACCCAGTAAGGATAAAAATAACTTTTAATAAGATATTTTTAAGATATAGTATAATTACTAAAAAAATCAAATAATAATAACAATAATATAGCCATTAACAATTGTAAACATAATTTTGTCAAAATTTCACAAACAATGCATGATGGAAAAAAGTTGTCTTGTTTTTTTTTGTTTTTTGTTTTTTTTGCTTTAAAAAATTACACTCATGCTCTGAAATTAAGGGATTAGCAGTTTCGGACTCTCCAGGCATCCAAATGTCACCAAATTTGGTAGAAATGTGCAATAGATCTTACTAATACAAAGTAAACATAAAGGTAGGAGCCCTGCTGTAAGGAAAACACAGAAACAGTCAAAAGATATTATTGTGGAGCAAATGTGCAGTGTACATTCTATCACCATCCCGCTGCCCACGTATGGTGGAGACACTATTCACTATGCTGTGTGGTCACCCAGCACTGCAACACGTGGTACAACATGCCAGCATCCAGCTAATCAGAGTATCCAGCAACACTTGAGACAGTGACTCCCACTTCTGAAGCAGTGCTGTGCGAAGCCATGGAGAGACCTTGAAGGTGGCTGGCATTGCACCTTTCGAGAGTGTCCCAGGCATTTTCGATCATATTCAGATCAGGGAAATAGGCTGGCCAGTTCATTGTAGCATATCCTCGTAGGCAAGGGACTCCTCCACCAGTCCAGCCCTATGCGGATGACGCATTGTCATTCATATAGAGTTTATCAGACCCACACGCTTTTCTGTAAAGTCACATATAATATTGAAAAATGCTGTTGGGATATACCTGGCCCATTATGACACACCATTTGAAGATGTGGAGTGGTGTATGTGCACCCAACATTATGCCATCTCCATACTACTTGTGTTCGAGGATGTTGGATGGCCTGTATCTGTTCCTAGGTTCTCTCCAAATGCGGACAAGTTGGGAATCACTTCCCAGACTATATCTGGATTCATCAGGAAACATTACATGTACTTGTGTCAATGCTGAGTGTTCTCTGTATCATGCCAGAATGCGTCTGATTGACTAATGTCATGGGGATGCTCTGCACTGTTCTCCGAGCTACAGTCTGGTCTCATTTAATCATCTGTATACTGTATGCCTCAATACATCTGTCCCATGATGCTACCAGGTCCCTGGTGAGTTCTCAACCTATGCTTTGGTTGCGTCGTTTGGCACTCAGAATGAGATATTAGTTCTCCCAGGGCGTAGTGATCCTTGGATGTCCTTTTCCAGAGCATTGATGATGTTCTCCCACTGTTGGATTCATCTCCACAATCTGGATATGACGCTGGTTGAAATGTATAGGACCTGCAACACCTCTAACTGGGTTTCCAGAGGTCCAGTAATTCTATTTCTAGTTATGTCATCCAGATGGCTAATCTGGACTATGATAAACTGTAAGAAAGCTCCGAAGGAACCATAAGTAACCCAATATGTAATATGGTACACGTCAGTAATGACAGGTGCTGCTGTCACCTTTATGTTTTATGTTTAGTTTTTGTTAATATATGTAGGACCTTCTGGCAAGTTTGGTGACGTTTGGATGCCTGGAAGGGCCCAAAGCTGCCGATACCTTAACTTTTGAGCAGGAGTGTAGTATAGTTTAATTAATTGCAATGTAAACTTAAATTGTTGATCTGTGAATTTCCTATTTTATAGTTTCTTAATATGTGCCTTATATTTATTATTTCTTTTCTTTCAGTGGATCTTTGACTTTTTTATATCCTTTTGGTGCCACATTGAATGTTGCAAAGCCTGCTGTGGCTATTCTCAGTTCAGGAAGTGTCTCTTGTCCTCTGAATAGACCTATTTGTGCAATCTATCACAATCAAGTAAGTAACTT
>JAFIDM010000002.1:67196350-67225706 GCA_023159025.1 Thereuonema tuberculata
TTCTTTAAATAGTTTCTAATGTAAATAAAACCTTTGTTTATTTAGGATGTGCTGTTCAAGTTTCTTACAACTGATGATATTAAACTGAATGAAATTGATGCAGAGGCTCCTGAGGCAAGTTTTTCATTATCTTTACTCTTTTATTTTATTTATTCTTCAGCTTTAACAATCAATGTTTCTAGTCACAATTTCATTATACAGTGATTAATTAAATTTAGGTAAATATCTTCATGGTTCCTGTAATTTGTCGCTGGGAATAGCACAAAATTGCTTCACATCTAAGCATCCCTCCAAAAATTACTATTATTCATTTGTGAACAAACCTATTACATTTATTTATTAAATTCAAGATATAAAATTAAAAGTGGAAATTAAAAAAAAATAAAAAAATGAGAATTCCATCTCTTTACATACTGGTCTTGAAGTAAAGTAAAAGTGGAAGTATATTACACATTGATTTTTGAAAAATTGGCACCATAGGCAGTCACCTAGTGAGTAAACTGACTGTTGACTTAATGAATTCTAAGATCAGTTACAAGATCAAGAATAATAACTTATGGACTTATTTCGTTTGGATATAATTTTTCTTTCTTTCTGTTTTCTTCAAGAAATAAATAGCTATGATTTCTAAGGTAATTGCAAAATTGATGTTTTCTTTTTATATTATACTTTCTAATATGTAAATTAAAGAAAATAAATATATCTATAAATTATAGATAACATCATCATGTATTATTTTTCCCTTTAAAATATATAATTTTTTTTATGATCATAATACTAATTTACTTTGATTTCCTGTCTAAAAAAGTAATTAAACTTGATATTAGATTTCAAGCTCTTTTTCTGTTGATGGTAATTTATTAAAAGAATCAATTACTTTAATTTATATTTAAGAATATCCAGTAGAATGTTGAATGTTCAAGTATTGCAAAAGCAAGGATATTTTTTTTTTACTCATTTCTTATAATCTGAACTCTGGGTACAGTATCCAATTAAAATTTGCTGATAAAACTTTCAAAAAATATTATTTGTTTTTGTATATAAAATAAATAAATTTCTGCTTTTTTTTTTTCACCTATGAGTTATTGCTTGTTTTCTTTAAGCAATATCATGAAAGACTCGCTTCTTCTTCTTCACCCTTTTTTAGTTTGTTTTTTTCTTGGGTAGCATTTTTCGGTTCCATTGTTTATAGAGGCCACAATTATGATGGGTGCGCCACTTCCCAAAGGCGTTTTAAGAGTTACTGCCAGCCGAAAGAAAGCAGAGAAACACCAAGAACGGGAGTACATATTCATGCCCTACCGGGATTTGAACCCAGGATCAATCATATGAGCCTCATGGCAGGCTGCTGTCTCGACTACAAAGCTGTGCCTGAACGACATGAAAGACTCACTTGTTTGTCAATATTGTATCAGTCTATATTGAAGATTGAAACTACATTGCGGTGAAGATAACAGACTTTCCTATCCAAAATTTCACATTTCAGTGCTACTCCATAATAAAATGGTATTCCATTCTAATAAAAAATGAGTAATGAGATGGAAAGTTCTATATTGATGCACTTAACATGTGTCCTAATTAGAAAAACAACAAAATGGAATTTTTTGAAAGTAAATCAAGACGAAAGCTTATCAACATTAACTCATTATTAGAGGATTTGTTTTCTTAAATCTTATTTCACAGAACAAAAATATCAACTACTGTTTAGTAATTGATTGATGAAAACAGAACTACAATTGAAGAAGTGTCGTTATCAATTCATATTTGTTAAAAATAAGTAAAATAGAATCTATAATTTAGAGGATATTTGTTTAAACAGTATCGATTGAAAGAATCCATGTTGACTAATAGCATATTAAAATAAATCTTTTTTCTTATACGTTCTATGAAATCCATTTTGAAATAATGAATATGCCTTATTTATTTTTTTATTTTAGACTACAGATTACAACATGGTACCTGATACAAATATGTTATCAGAAAAATTACGAGTTTGTCTTCAAGAGAGTGATGAAATACCCACTGATTACACAAGGCTCTTTGATACAAAGCTATTTCAACTAGACATGAGGGTTGTGCCTTCTGCTATCAAGTAGGTAATTTTCAGTCTTGTACAACGGCTTCTCAATTACTGGCATTTCTATATATATCACTTCTTAGCTGGAAAAGCTTCTAAGATTTTCAGTTATTATATTTGGTTGTCGTATTCTTTTCTGTGGAACCTCAAAACAGTATTTTCCTGGGTTGCTTTATACATTAGAAACTTGTGTCACTTGTAGGATAGTACTAAGAAAAATTCCATATTTATTGTAGAGTAACTATGGTGAAGTACTTAGAGCAGATGATTGCAAAATTATTAAATTTCAAGTAAATTACCATAATTTAAATTTACAAACTTTGTCATATTGATGAGAAATTTAATCAGTAGCTCAAGAAAAGAAAATGAGTGGAATGAATTTTACTTGATAAAAAATAAAAGCAAGTAAGATCAAACATCGAAAAGTTTTGAAATCCTAGGTGTATTACTTCTTCAAGGATGACACAAACATATTAGCAAGATTTTACATGTCTAATACATATATAACAAGAAAAATAGGGATAAAAACATGCATAGTTAAAGGAGTCACTGAGCTATTTTTGGAAATTTCGTATCAGGAACCCAACACAGACTGTTTCGAGGTTCCTACCTCTCATCAGTTGGATTCACCCAGTACTCATAGTTCAGTGAAATCCAAAGAAACATAAACAAAAGACAAGATTGAACAAAACAATGGCCCTTGAATTAAAAAAAACATCAAAAAACAAATTAAGAATAAAATGGGCAATAAATTAATCCCCGCTAGCAGAACGCTTAGTTTATAAAGAATTAATTTGTAAAGCAAACATATACATAATTGCAAAATTTTATATGCTTAATACACATATAACAAGGACCTCAAAACAGTCTGTCTTGGGTTCTTGGTACAAAATTTCCAAAAATTGCTCAGTGAATTCTTAAATGTGTGCATTTTTATTCTTATTTTTCTTGGCATAAACATATAAGACAATATAAAATGAACATGTGGGAATGGGAAGAGAAGGTAAACATAGTTAATAATGGATGTTTTTTTTTTCCACTGGTGATAGTATTATGTGGCTTGACTCTGATTATGTGAAGGCCAATTGGTTTTCCTAGTGCTGAGTAGGGGGTTTGGAGGCATGATCTGTTTCTTGGAAATGTGTGACTGTAGATGATCATTTGGAGTCTTTGGTAAAGGCTTATTCGTATTCATTGAAGAGGGTTGAGATTTCCTTTAGTTCAATAACTCATTTGGGCCATCTTATTCATCGATAACTCACTACTGCCTTTGCATGATCACATTACCACTTTTAGAAGTCTGTCTATGTCTGACAGATGATGAACAGATAGCAAGAAGATAAGCATACAATCCAAATTTGTGAAGCCTTTCAGAATTAGTTCATATAAATGTGTGTGTTCTCTGACTGATACAGTGAGACCAGAACACACAAGAGTTGCTATTCTGTTTATTTCAGTTGCATTCCAGAAGAAGTAAATTGCAAGATGGCTTGTAACATATCTCTTGTACTTGTTTAGGACATTAAAAATGTATACATATATTTCTCACATACAGTGTGAATACCAAAGAATCTGTCCATGACAGATACTTACCATAAATTATTACCACAATTATTTTAAATCTCGTAAGTAAAGCAGTTGATTATTGCAGATTATGATGATTTATGATTTCGTTTTCAAATAAATAGAACCTTATGTAAAATTTACATTTTTTAGTAACAGTGTATTTTTATAGACAATATTTTCCAAAAATTCTGAAACTTAAAATTTAAGTATAATTTATATATAGAGTACATGAAAGCTTTTTTATAACTTTTGAGTATGAAAAATGTAATGTTTTGAATGTAAATTCTTATCTAAAAATAGTAGTTATCTACTAGTTATTTTTAATGGAAGCCCAAGAACGGACGCGCTGGGTCTCAGGTGCTTTTAGAGTTCACAGCCTATTGGACTGCTATTCTTGGTAGCTTTCGGTAATTATCTGTAGAAGTCTCTCACTACATCATCATGCCATTTTGTGCTTCAGTTATAAGTTGGGACTTGTTCATGGGTCTGTGAGATCCTGCTTTTTTTGTTTTGTAACTTGTGTAATGTGAATTGTTAATTACAGTAAACTCTCGATTATCCGCGGAATTGGGTGATGCGGCAACCACGGATAAGCGAATTCTGCAGATAATCTGAAATAGGATGAAACAGGACGAAAATCAACAGAAAAATGCTTTTAACATGTTTTATTTAGATTAAAATGGCAGTACATTTATTACAAACAATTATTTTATTTTATTTTACTTTATTTTCTGAATTTTTAACAAAAAAAATCGGTTAACTGTCTTTGTTTTTTCGTGTCGAAACACGAAAACCCCTTACTTGGACGTCGCTAAATGTGCCTCATTTATTGTTTACCTTATTCTAGATTTAAAATTTTTTTGTTAATTTCATAATTTATTGTACAGTAAAAAAATTGGAAACAGGAGAGGTCTGCAGATAATCGGGAGTTTGCTGTATATTACTGGCATTCAACGTAATGGCTTGTCAACTAAATACTGAAAAAATTGAAAAATAATTATTAGAAAGTGATTTTGATTTTCAGTTTAATTCAGGCCTAATGCTTGAATTTTTCTTGCAAACGTCGATTGAATTTCATTTTTCAGAAAGTTGACAAAATATCATTTGTACTAAATATCTGTATTCATTTCTAATATTAAAATGGTAACATAAGAAAGATACAAACATATTTTGTCATTTTACTATAAATAACTTCATAATATGTAGTTTTTAGTTTATTTAAATGATATAAAACTCATCGGGCCTGAGAGATGCAACTCGCCCATTTGTGTTATTTTTTTTCTCGTCCATCCGTTCTAGGGTTAATTGTTTCCTGTGACATCAGAAATAATATCATTCATTTTAATTAAATAAATATTAAGTACTTTAATTTACTAATAATACTATACTACTAATACTGCATCATATTTCTAATAATGATTTCTATGTTGTTGAATAAATTTAGGGCCTATGAACAGTTAAATGTGAAGCATGAACCTTTGCGGCTGATAACACCCCAGTTTGAAACTCCACTGCCACCTCTGCAGCCTGCTGTAAGCATTTACTGCAATTTTTAAATTCAGTAATTTATAGTCGTGCACATTACTTGACAGTTAACAATTTAATGTCTTTTCACAGGTTTTTCAGCCAACGTTCCATGAATTAGACAATCCAGCTTTGGAGCTGTTTGATCTTGATGAAGCGTTTTCATCTGAAAAGGCCCGTTTGGCTCAGATAACTAACAAGTGTTCAGATGAAGATCTTGAGTACTTTGTTCGAGAGTGTGGGGAAATACTGTCCATCACTCCTCGTCTTACTCCAGACAAAAGAGACGCTAAACACATCTTGGAATATGTTATGGTTCAAGTGTTTGAATTTAAGAAACTGAATCAGGTAAAAGAACTTCTTTTTTTATAGCTGTACATTGAATTACGCAAATCATAAAATAGCGATTAATACCATCATTCTACGTGTTACCTAAAAATGAAAAGAATACAAAGTTTTTACAGTGATTTATTTTTCGATATTATTTTAGATTTCGATATTCGACTAAGAGAGAATTACCAAATTTCACTCTCCAGTAAAATTTGGTATCTACGAAGTAAATACATTCTGCATTTTATGTGGTCGTTTGATTATGCCTTTTTTAAGCTGCATTACTAGGCAGCAGTTTAAGGAGGCAGCAATGAAAGTTGGACAAAAAAAATAATCCATTAGTGAGGTATTCAGAGCTATTCAGGCATAGCTGAGCAGTCTAGGCTGTAGCTTACTAATTTGGCTGAAATGCTGAAATTAGGTTCAAATATTGACATGCCTGTACTGGTATGGATGTTGCCATTCTTTTGTATATTTGTCTCATTTTTTGGCAATCTACGATCATTACTGAATTCTGCAGGTCCATATAGATCCTAGCAACTGAGTACAACTGACAACAAGATAGAATTATTAAAGTTATCCCAAGTAGAAAGCGTACGTAGTTGACTCTTACTAGACACACATCAAAAAAGACAATTGGACAGTTGCTATTCTGGTCGCTTGATTGTAAAGTTGAAGGTGAATGCAAAATGCAATGCTAATGCTATTCTTCTCTTAAATTTGCTGGCTACAAGAGGAAATAAGAATTGGGAGAATAAGCCTATTGCATATCAGCAAGGAAATATTCTGAAAAAAATCCTGAAAGACAAGGAGGCTTAACGTGCATGTATTAATATAAAGAGAAAGTGAAAATAAATAAAACGCACTTACTTACAAACATTAGAAGAGAGAATTAAAAACGATGGCAATAAATCGACAGTTTCGGAATACTCCACATATTCCTTCATTCACCACACACTTTCACCATGCATTCCAACCTCTTGTCTTGAATGTTGTTGTGATGTCTTATATGCTTGTGCCGTCTCGGAGTATTCCATGGAGTATTCCGAAATTGTCGGTTTATTGCCATCATTTTTAATTCTCTCTTCTACATGCTTGTAAGTAAGTGCGTTTTATTTATTTTCACTTTCCCTTTAAAAAAAATCTTTCAGGTTCAGGATAGGACCACTGGACCATTGGGCCCACAAAAGTGTTGTTGTGTTCTTTTCAACTTTCCAGTTCCGTGATCACATGTTGCAAGGCAAAATGCATCAAATTATTGATTGACGAGTTCACTGACATCTACTCTCACGTGATTGCACACAAGGCTTTTATTCCATTTGTATTCTTTTATTCTCTAGCAGATAGCATGCTTATTTATGAACTCTACTTCTCAAATAGTATATCTAAACTTGAACGGCTTTCATTGAATGCTGGGTATCTCCAGATGAGCGTTTTAAAATCCTTCTCTAAGCCTCGGTAGATGCTAAAGACTGTTCTGTTGTTCTGCAGCGAATATTCCATGTGAATGTGTCTAGATTGGATATAAAAACAAATTGACATTTTGTGTACACCTTACTAAGCCTATGATTTTTCCCTTGAGATTTCTTGATTGAAAATAGAAAGTCAATAAAACCTGTTTTAACTTATCAAGTCAAGACAAGAAATAATGAATAATAATCAACAATATTTTTTTTTTTTTTTTTTTTGATGGAGAGCAGAGATATTTGGACAAAAACAAGAATTGCAATTTCCAAAATAAATGCCTTCACTGTAGATTATGAATTCTCACAGCTATTTCCCATTCATGAGCAGATAAAAAGATAATAAGCAAAACTGTCTAAAATAAAAAATGATTGCTAAAATATTGACTAGTCAAATGCAAAAGATAAAATATGAAATTTAAGATTGATATCTATGTAAATTATAAGTATGGAATAATTATATACTAGATATGCTGGGCCCTGAGTAAAAATGATAGAAAAGAAATTCCTATCTAATAAAACAGACACAATAAAGATGAAAGTTTCAACAAATTTATATTAACTTTTGACTAATAAACAACTTACACACACAATCAAAAATCAAAATTTAAGAGAAAGTCTAGTGTAAATCGTCTCTTTAATGTTATTTCAAATGTTAATAGAATAAGGCAAATATGACAGAGGTCTTCTACTTCTTCAAATGATGAAAGAAGTCTAATAAAAGTATTTACAGTCGATTGTAGAAATCGTGACAGTATTTCTAGTTTTTGGGCCCCATGGTTTAAAATCCAGACGAATCACTGATGTAGAATACACTGAACACTACTTCAGATAGTTTTCCTCACTAATGGGATGCACACAACTGCTCGCATGATTTTGTGATGAATAAAAGTGAAATTTTGCTTAACATTCTTGGCGACACACACACACACTTAGTTGACTGTGGGAAAGTCTTATAGGCTTGCCTTGTCCCAGTCATCAGGATTGGTTTCTGCCTTCAATGACAGCCGTCACCATACGCTTTCAGACGTTGGTCTCATCACAAAAAGATTCCAAATTTTCCTCTTTTTTTTTCCCTTTGGTATCCTTAATTTTAGACAAAAAAGCATTAATGGTCACATTTGCTTAACTCACTGGAAGAGGTACATTTTGTACCTGCGGTACTCTAAATATTACCATGACTCCTCTCCTACTTTCACTTCCTTCTAATTAATATTTGATAAAATAGATGTACTGACATCATGAATAAACTACATAAAACAACCAATCATGATAAAGGTGACAGAGTGACTTTCGAAAGACAAAAGTAAACGATAGATTTATTGTCGTGTGAAAAACGACTATTAAAAATTTCTCACAAGAACATAAAGATATAAGAGAAGCAATAAATTACAATAAAAATGACAAGAACAGATCAAAAGAACGATAAGGATGATGAATAACTTTCATGAAAACAATAACTGGTAGATGCGAAATAAAATAAAAATAAGAAAACACTTATA
This sequence comes from Thereuonema tuberculata, assembly GCA_023159025.1. Classification (NCBI taxonomy): domain Eukaryota; kingdom Metazoa; phylum Arthropoda; class Chilopoda; order Scutigeromorpha; family Scutigeridae; genus Thereuonema; species Thereuonema tuberculata. The sequence goes on from JAFIDM010000002.1 coordinate 67,204,813, forward strand.
GTTTGGTCCTGAATGAGGAGTGAGATATGATTCTATATATTGAGATAATATCTCATCCCGGAGTGAGGAAATCCCTAAAAAAAAAAAAAAAGGATCTATATAGTAAAAAAACACTAATGAAATAAAAAGAAAGACAAGTATCACGGGAAAAAATACAAAATAATCAAAATAAACCATGACAGAATACAGTTGTACACTCGTAATAAACACGATTAGCTACGTTGTTATTGTTAACAGAAACAAGGAAATCCAATCTTCGAAGGTTTAAAATAATTTAGATCAGTGGAATCAAACTCAAAAACTATTTAATAAACCACAATGCCAATTTAGGGTTATTAAGAAATCTAGTTCAGATGACCTTTAAAGTAAGGATTTATTCATTTACATACGTCTGCTGTTCCTACAATAATAACTTTCCACAATTGCATAAAATTAAACCAGAAACGTTCATTTTTCGTGACACTGCAAAATCCTGTTTCTGCTCTTCTTTCTCTCTTATACTTAAGTACGAGAGATTTAATTAATGAAAAGACCTGCCAGAAACTCAATGAAATTAAATAGAACAATCTTGAACGCCAATGTTTGATACAAGCCCTGATTGAGCCCAGATTTAAGTAATAAGTTAATAGTTACATTCTCTAATTTTACAATATAACATCTGAAAGTGAATTCTTTTGGTAAACCCAATATTTGAAAATACTAATAATAATTACACTAATTAAAATATTGATTAAAATGAAAAAATCCAAGATGAATTGTACTTAAACATACAACTTTCATATAAAATTATTAACTTATTCTTATAGTTTAATAATTAGTTTTGATTTCAAAATGTCTAAAATTCTCTCTTTTATGTAATTACAGGAACATGATATGGATGATGTTGCCATGCATTCTACAACTTAAGTTATTACTTCCTTGTTGGACTGTTTCTCTTAAAATGTTATTTTTACATTAAAAGCAATTTGTGTCCCTTAAGAAGAAAGTAAATGACATATTTTAATCACATTGTTTTACTTGTTTTTTTAAATAGAGAATTTATCTGTTACTAATTGTAAGAATATTTAATAAAAACCAATTAATTTCTAGAATAGTTTGAAATTTCTTCAATCTTTTAAACACAGAATGAGTATCATATTAAGAATCTTTTTTTTTTTTACAGAGGAAAAAGCAACTTTAAATACCTAAGAAATATCAACATACACTGTCCGGCCACTTTATTAGGTACACCCCTGCTGAGTGCATGAATGTCAGGACCTGTCATGTCTCACAACAACAACTCTTCAAGCCGGTGGGGGCAGTGTCATGGTGTGGGGGATGTTTTCCTGGAATACGTTGGGTCCATTGATCCTCTGGAGGCATGTCAAGATGCTAGAGCATACCTAAACATCGTAGCTGACCAAGTGCAACAGTACATGTTAACAGTTTATCCTCATGCAGATGGCTACTTCCAGCAGGATAATGTGCCGGTGCACAACGCCCGCATCGCTATGGGATGGTTTGACGATTACTTTTCTTTGCTGCAGTGACCCGCTCAGTCCCCGGATCTCAGCCCGTTTGAAAATTTGTGGGATGAGCTGGAACAGGCTGTTAGCCTTCATCAAATCTTCAGGAACTGTGTGACACACTCATGTATGCATAGTACATAATACATCAACAACGTTTTCAGCATCTTGTGAATTCCATACCTCAATGAATTCAGGCTGTTTTGAGGGCTAAAGGAGGCCCAACACGTACTAAGTAGGTGTACCTAATAAAGTGGCTGGACAGTGTATGTTTATTAATCCCTCAAGCCGGCAAGACGTACACATTATCAAAATGGTAGGGTTACTGGATTTTAAATAGCCAAAATATAATTTTTTACAAATGCTTGAAAAAAATTTGCTTTTATAAGCTTAAATATGTCAAATAAGAAATAAAATTAAAGTATTAGAAAGCTTAACATTGGCATTGATGAAATAAAGGAAAGAAAATGAATATACTGCACTTACTTGATTAAAGCTGCAAGGACAATGAAAACTAATGTCCATTGAAGTGCATGTTTGCACACAGTCCCAGATTTACAGTACCATATTTTTTATTCGACTTATTTTTTTCAATATTGATAAGTGAACAGTGGATTAATACTTTCCAATTTCTGAGAAAGTTTATTGATTAAGCATTAGCTGAAGTAGCTGAGTAATCTCCCTTGAAGTAGAAGAGTCTAATGTGAACAATTAAGTAGAGTTAGTGGAAAATGAAATATTGGGTTGGCCAAAAGGTTCGTTCGGTTTTATTACGTAAATTGGCTCTAGTAGCGCTTAGGTGTCTTTAACGTCATTCGACACCATTTTGTTAGATTGTATTGTGACAGCTGCCGTATCAGTGTGCATTTAAAACAAAAACTGATCAAAATTGGTGAATTCTGTGTTACCAATTTAGTATTGAAGATGGAAGACAATAAGCCCACAAGACCGCATGCTTCTTTGATGACCAGTAAAAAACTATTACAGCTTGGCTGGGAAGTTCTGATTCATCCGCCCTATTCACCAGACATTATACCTTCGGATTTACATTTATTTCGGTCTTCACAAAAGTCTCTTAATGGAAAAAATTCAATTCTCTGGAAGACACCAAAGGCACCTGGAACATTTTTTTGCTCAAAAAGGTAAAAAGTTTTGGGAAGATGGAAGAAGATAGTGGATCAAACCGTTGAAGAAGACGTTCAATAAAAGTATTGGTGAAAATGAAAAATGTGTCTTTTATTTTTAAAATTTAAAAACCAAACGAACTTTTTGGCCAACCCAAAAAATTAGAGCGATACGATTTAAAGCAGAGTACAAATCAAAATCTGTAACAAACAGTAGGGTGGGCGAGTACTCGAGTTTTCGAGTATCTATCGAGTATTTATTAATACTCGGAGCTCGAGCGAGTAGTGTAGACTACTCGAAAACGCGAGTCTAGTACTTAAAAGTGTTGAAAATGCCGATCGCTATTATTTTACAAAAAATGTGTTTGACAAATTAAATACATACTTGAGTGTGTGTTGTTTTATTTAATCCCCATTCCTTTAAATGAATACTGATTCGTATAATCACGCAATAAGTAGAATAATTAATTCAACAATCATCTCTTTTGTTCCCGAACACCGTAGTCAGTGCAGACGGGACCGAGACAGCATCGCAGAAGCCACATAGTAATCTTTTATCGTATCAGTATCGGTAAAAAAAAGTTCCTCTTAACGTTGCCAAAAATAAATATGTCCCGATTCTTAACATTACAAAAATTCCAGCATATTCAACAACGAGTTTGATATCCTTCCGTATAGCTAAAAGATTATGATAGTAGCGAAGTGGGTGTGAATCGATACTAAATAAGATACACTTTGTTTCGACCATGCATTCACATTGCCACAGCCAAAGTCCAAACTTTAATCCATTCCAGTTAATTTTAATTTCCAGTTCTCGGGAGACTTTTATTATTATTAACTTACATGTTTTCTTTTTCATTTATCACTTATGAAGGAAAACTTCAAAGTTCAATTCCATTTCTATTGAGTTATAATTTACATGTTGCAATTGTAGTTTATTAGGGTACTTTACTTACTTGATTAATTCTAAATGTAATATTAGAATTATGTTAGGCCTGCTTAATACTTACCTGACACTATTTTATTTACACTTGACCCTTTTTTTTTTACTATATTTGTATCTTGAAGTATGGTCATTTCAGGTAAATTCATCAATTTATTTACACATTTTAACATTAAAAGTAAAGTAAAAGAAAAAGATTAAGTCAAAATTTTATAATTTTGAGTTTATACATTTGTAGGCCTATATAATTGTAAACCAATATCTTAGAGATAAGGAACAATGCTTGTTTTAAATTTTATAATAAAAACTATTGGAAACTAAGTCTTTTGTTTATAACCCGTGCTACTCGACTCGAATCAAAAAACCACTACTCTCCCACCCCTACTATTATCATTTTAATAGTTTGTCTCATTATTTGTGATATTTGGTGAAGTTTTCCTGATCACCCTGTAATTGTTTTCTATTTTAATAACGCTTTTTGTGTCCATGTGATAAATGAAGATCAATTTCTCTTTTGAACAGAAAAGAAATATTTCTTATATAAATTATTTTAGAATCTATGATAAAAAAAACCTATTTTAAGCAAAAAGATGTTCTGTAAATTTCGTTTAGCTTTTCATAAAAAATGAAATAAATTAATTAACCAATGACGCTTGGAGTTCAGACATCAGTTTCATCATTACTTTTATAATCTGCCACCAGGTGATCAGCTTTAATGGCGTCCATCCTGGCACGGTGACATCTTAACAAATATTAAATAATTACATCGGAAGTCTAAATTTAAAAAAGAAAAATGGTTCTTTACTTTACAAGTGATGGTAAGTATTCGATCTAATCATTTAAGTTCTTGTTGAATAACAAAGTCGGTGTCGATAGAAAATAATTACAGAAATCATATTTTTGATTCCATGAATGTGTTTTCATTTATAAACACCAATGAATTTGAAGACGACGGAAAAATTACAAAATTATAATTCTCAGTTAGATCATTTTTATGCAAAATCACGTTTATACGTCATGGGAGATTCTTTAATAATGCTGACTTTAAGTATTGTGAACAGTTTTGGAAATTAAGATCTACAAATGCTATTTCACGTGGATTTAAAATCAGATTCAGAATTGATATCCATTAGTCAGTGATCCAACTGCATTAAGTTTCTAGAATCTGCAGAGGCAGTTGTTTTCTCGCCGTATTCAAGCTGCAATAGTCAGCTTTTATTGAAACTTTTATTATATTTTCAATCTAAAGTTCGGGATTTCTTATCTGTCAAATAAACTACGTTGTCAATTTGAAAGTGCACGTAGCTTTCTCTTTTTGAATAATGGGATGGGTATGATTGCTTTTTTTAATCAAATTCCTGAACATTTCTTACAACCGATGATCGTAGTCGAATAGCATAAATTACATTGTTCTGTTGTTATTCAAGTGATTTGATCACTGTAAAAGTCTTAACAATATTGTTTAATACATCAACGTAATGTGAATGTTTATACAGGATCGCCGATGTTATGTGACTGTAATCCTTTCAGGGGTTATCAGTGTTTTTAGCATGATTGGAAGAGCTATCGTTACTTCACAATGCCAACGATAACTTAGGTACATTGTTTTAAAATTGTTCAGTAAAATTATCAAATTAGTTTTATGTTTGCAAAGAAAATTTGACAGGAAAGACAAGACCTAACCCTTTAAGTTTTATCCGAATGTATTTTTCCTTTGAATATTAGGTGCTCTAACTAAGACACTACAAAAATTCTTGTTTGGCCATTTGCTTTTTGGTTGTTGATGACTATTCTTATTCGACAGGGTATTTGGTTTAGACAACCAATAGTATGTTAAATCAAATATACATGAGAATACCAAGTTTATACAAAACAAAAGATAAGGAAGCTTACAATTAAATTGTATGCAGAGTTTTTACTACTTACTTTGAAATATGAGCTATTATAAAAAAAAATAATTTTTAACACCTGTACACAAATTAAGATCTTTTCTATGCTATACTGCATATATATAATCATAAACAAATGCATTAATGACAGGAGTAATATTTCAGCGTAATAACCAACATACTAAAAGTAAATACAGTAAGTTTGAGGTAAGGGTGGTAGTGGTTTCAATAATCAACGTTCCAATGTAAATTAAGTAGAAAATTGAACAGTGATAAATTAAGGATCAGATCTGGTTTAACATTTGAAGGGATTCTCAAATCCAACCATTTGCCTGATATAAGTAAAGAATAATAACAATGTCTTGTACTATAAAACAGAAAGGGATTGACAGTTCAATTATATGCTATGAGAGGAGTTCAGTTTTGTATTCAAAGGCCAAAGGCTCTTAAATAATTATATTTAGTAATGAAAGAACATCCATATTGTCCAATCTTTTTTTAGAAAACCTTCTTACTAATTTCAGATAGTATTCTGATAATACATTCATAATGATATATATACAGGGTGTACCTGAAATGTGCTGCCAAACTTAAAGGTTGTATTCAATCATGCAAAACAACGAATAAATGTCATATAAACATGGGTCTGGAAATGCGTTATTTCTAAGATATGAACGATGCAACAATACAGAGGTGTTGGCCGTACAGTCGCTCAGTTTCACAGAAAGTGCTTGAAATGTCCTACAACGGCCACAATGCACGCAACATAACGTTGTTCATCGATTGTCCAACATGGTCAAAGATGCCAGGTGCACGTCGAATTGTGTTACACCCATACACTATGTGATCATGCAGGAACGTCGGGAACCGGTGTGATGTACACTAATGCTTTAAGATAACCCCATACGAAAAAGTCCAGAGGGTTTAAATCAGGGGAAATGAGCAGGCATTACATGTCACGATTACAGAGGAGCAACTTAATGACTCTACGATACGACGTAAAGGCCAACACCTCTTTATCGTTTCATCGTTCATATCTTGGAAATAACGCATTTCCAGACCCATATTTATATGACATTTATTCGCTGTTTTGCATGATTGAATACAATCTTTAAGTTTGGCAGCACATTTCAGGTACACCCTCTGTATTTAATATATGTGTTAACAAGCCTTTTAAAATTATATATAAAAAATATATAATTTTTTTACACGTATATATCCATTATTTAACTTTGTAAATAACCTTCATTAGTTAATGTCAATGCACAAGACTTAATCCTGTACAAACTTCAACTATTACATTTCATTTGTCCTATTTGAATAATTAATTTTATTTTTGTGCTTCATGATTTCACCCTGGAATTATAATGGGTACTCTGTAGCCTGTCTTGGTAGGTTTTGATCAGTTCTTCCAACTCTGACTTAAAATAAAAAAGTTAAGCTTTGTTTTCTTTTCACGGGTCTTGACATTACTGTTGCTGTATTTCCATTACTGTCTTTGAACTCGTCGTAATCATTAATTGCCTCTTAAGATTCCTTTGGATAACTGTTTTCTTCATTGGTACTTAAAAGCTCTTAGAAGCTCTTAAATTCCAACTAATTCTAGTTTCTTGATATCATTCTTAGTTAGTTAGCAAAGGATAATTAAAAAAAAAAAAAATCTGTTTCACTTTGGTCCTAGTCTTCCAAAATTCGTTTTGTGAGAGGATACTTTGGTATTTTGAAAAACATAATTTTAAGTGCTAGAAAGTTAAAATTATAAGATTACATTCTATGTTTTAGCAAAATTTTGCCTCTAAAAAAATCTTATAATAAGTTCCAAATCAACTGGTAAAAATTGACATAGCTTTTACCCAACCCTACTGTAATTTTAATAAATTTTCTCGTGAACTTCTATTTCATCATACTAGTGGACCCGTGCGAATAATTCGCAACAAAAAACCACCTTTGAGAAATAATAAACAAATCCAACAGCTTGTGTGCATGTTAGTTAAACACATTGTCAATAGATGGCGTCTTCTCAAGTTTTATAAAAAAGTTGATCCGTGCGAATAATTCGCATGGTATCTTGATCAGTCACCGAATGGTAATGTGGAAATAAATAAATGAACAGATTGTCAATAGATTGCCTTCTACATTTTTACAAAAAATATTTTTAAAATAAATTTTTTTAACGAAAACATTAATTTTAAACAATCTGTTTATTTTTCATCATTAGCGGTGAACGTAATCTTGAAAATATCTCAATCATTGATTTCGATGAAGTATTAAGGGAAATAAAAAAAACACCTTTGAGAAATAATATATGAGAAGTTGACTAATTTTTATGTTTCTATTGTTATAAATCGTTTATTTTTATTAAAATATAAATCTTTGTTTTTTTTTTTTATCTGTTGTTATTAAATAAACGATGAAATATCATTTAAAGTGCATTTTTATTCAAAAAAGGAAATAGTTGAAGGTTACAACGCTAAAGCAATACTTTCACTTTCGAAAAATAAGGCGCTTCTATTAAAGCGTGTCTACATTTGTATAAAAAGTTTTTAAAAATAAAGTTTTTTAACGAAAACATTAATTTTAAACAATTTGTTTATTTTTCGTCATTAGCGGGGAACGTACTTCAAAATGATGCCTCAATCATTGATTTTGATGAAGTAGTAAAGGAAATATGGCGTTCCGACAAAAAAAAAACCCTTTGAGAAATAATATATAAAATAATATATGAAAAGTTGACTAATTTTTATGTTTCTATTGTAATAAATCGTTTATTTTTATTAAAATATAAATCTTTGTTTTTTTTTTATCTGTTGTTATTAAATAAACGATGAAATATCATTTAAAGTGCATTTTTATTCAAAAAAGGAAATAGTTGAAGGTTACAACGCTAAAGCAATACTTTCACTTTCGAAAAATAAGGCGCTTCTGTTAAAGCATGTCTACATTTGTATAAAAAGTTTTTAAAAATAAAGTTTTTTAGCGAAAACATTAATTTTAAACAATTTGTTTATTTTTCGTCATTAGCGGGAAACGTAATCTTCAAAATGATGCCTCAATCATTGATTTTGATGAAGTAGTAAAGGAAATATAGCGGTCCGACAAAAAAAACCCTTTGAGAAATAATATATAATGATGAGGCTGGCGATCAGTGGAGCCTCTGCCTCTCGTGCTGCTTATCATCATTTAAAGAAATGAATTTATGCATTAATGTAATGCATTGTAGTCCCTTATTCGATATTTTAAGAATTCCATAACTAATTATTATTATTGTGTTCATTTTTCCACATTAGCATAAGTAAATTCAAATGCCTGTAAATCACATGTATTTTTTTTTTATTTTTATCCTTTAGTTGTGTCTCCACCTGTGAGTATTTTTATGGGAGCTGATAAACACGAAAGTAAGTGTGATTTCTTTGCCTTTTAGTTATTTATTATAACCCTAACAATATCTTATTAATATGTATTTTATTTTTTTCTTATTAATAATAATGAATATTTTGATTTTTTTTTTTTTTTTTTCAGATGAAGAATTAATTAAATGGGGTTGGCCGGAAGATGTCTGGTTTCACGTAGACAAGTTGTCTTCTGCACATGTTTACGTGCGGTTACAACCAGTAAGTTAAAACTGTGCAAATTATATTTTGATTACTGAAGAAAAATAAACAAGATTTTTTTGTTTTTTGTTTTAAATCTTTTAAAATAATTTCATTAATTTTAACTATAATCACTGGATATTTTAAGAAATCTATTTACATCTTTTGATTTTTTTTTTTTTTTTTGTGAGTTTTAATACTGTAAATTGATTTTAAACTAATTTCATACAAAAGTTATTCTGTGTTCTTCCATTTCAGTTTAATCATTATCCAGCTCTTAGCATCTCCATTCTTGTCTGCCATTCTTGATGTTTTTAATTCTTCACAAATTCACAATTCTTTTGAAAATTGTTAAAGCATCATCATCATCCCCAAGGCAGAATGTTTTTTATCTTTCTGCAACAGTTGATGCTAAGACGAAAAACTTTCTCCGGGTGCGGGCGTTTTAGTAATAAATTAATCATAGAGGTTTTATAGGTGAATAAGTAAGCAATTTACACATGATCAATTCTTTGTTTTTATTGAGCTTAGTAATTTTTCGTTTATGCCCCGCAAAAAACGTTCATTCCATACGATGTCTTTCTGCAGTCCTCGTTTTCGTTCTGTGACAATGTCACTTGATGTTGTGCTTGGGGATCATCATCATCATCATGAACTTGATACAGATTAGGTTCATGGCCTGTTCTATGTCTCCAGAACAAATTCTCCTGATCTTTCCATCATCATCTCTGTCGACCTACATCTTCGCGACCACAGGATTGATATCTGAGTGCTAATTTAAATTGTTAAGACATCTTATAATATTATCCCTTTTTGTGATTCAAAAAAGTTTTTTAGAATTCCCATTTATATTAAATATCTACATCACTGCTCAAATAACCCAAGAACAAAAGAAATGATAAAATGTTCAAATTTGTCGTGTGGATTTAATCCATATTGTCAAGGTATTCATTGTTTGTAATGTTCCATTTTGATTTTTTCTATTTATTATTGTTATAGAAATATTCAGCATCAGGCAATCTTATTGGAAGGAGTTTATGTAAAGATGATTATTGGGCACCCTTTAGGCTACTACTATGTCATAATAATCAACCAAAACATGTTTTAATGCACCAAGTACAACTTGCACAAATAAACTAAGGCACAATACATTTTTCTGGCCATGAATCACGCAATATTTCTTGCTTCCTCGTATGCAATCCTTAAATTAATAATACTACCTATTATTTTCATTCACACACAATCCCATGCTTTTTTGAAGTGTCCTTGATATGTAGCATGCTTTCGATGATTCTTCTTTCCTGGCAAAACATTGATGGTATGTTAAAAAGTTAAAGGATCACCACAAGAGGCCTATGCAGGTCCAAGGGCTCGCGGGAGGTAAGGCGTTTCTTGACCAACGGGACTAGGTGGAGATCGGGAGGACAGCCTGACGCCCACCTGCCTTTAACTCCCGGGAAAAAAACCCGATACAGAGGGTTGGGTAGCCCCTAAGAGGCAAATGGAGCGTAGAAAAATTCCTGCCCTCTGCCGAGACCGGAAATTGAACTCGCCACCTCCAACCGACAGCCAAGCTCCCTTACCCACTCGGGCCCACTATTGATGGTATGTTACCATTCATTAAATCTTTGCCATTCGTCTTTCGGTGAAAGCTTATACCAGCTGTTTGTAAACTCTATTTTAATCGAGACCAGATTGTTGGTGAAAATTGCTAACGTGCTTTTGATCATGGTATTCTTAATAATCAATTGATTATTTTTACTGGATATTTTGGGGAGTGAAATGGAAGGCCAATAGTCACTTTTTACGCTTTTCAGAACAGCGAAGACTACTTTGAAGGGTATGTGAACATCTGATGCTTTCTCTAGATCTGAGTTTCTCGACCAGTGTGTGGCAATGTCCTTTATATGCCATGAGAAAATTCTAAGCAACCTCTGTACTAAACATTCAACTTCGCATACGGTCTAATGCTCTAATCTAGGCTAAATTCTAAGCATCAAATAAGATGCTACATATCTTAAAAAAAGAATTCAGTTCTCTTTAAATATTTAAACTAGTCTATTGTTAGATATGAGCAGTGCTTTTCAAAGGATTCTATAGTAGTTTTCAAAAAGAAGGATTTGCCATATATGGACATTACACAGCGATCGATTTTGTCTGGAATAAACGTCATCAACGTGAACTCCAAGCAGTCAGTCCAAGATGGCGTCGTTTTGTGATCACATAAGCGGGACCAAGAAAGGACAAACTTTGCATAGCCAAGCAAGGGGAATAGTGTGGAACGTAAAATAATAATAACAATAATATAGAAATGTATTCGTAATTGTAGAAACTACAAAAACCAGAATGTTTTTGTAATGTTTATAAGATTTCAGTTACGAATCTTAGCAATAGATGGCACTGTTACATCCTGGAAACATCAATCGATGAGGAAATTACATCATCATGAACTGAACTGTAATGAAAAAAAGTTTGGTGTATTGTGGGATTTTTGGAACAAGGTTTGGTGTGTGAGGGATTTCTGCAAATATAAAATTGCACTGTGAAGCGAAAAGGGTTGAGAAACACTAGTCTAGACAATTGTGTAGAGATAGAGACTCATGTGGAGCATTTGCATTTGATTGTAGTCTTCTTAAGACTAATATTCATTTAGGGGCCTTTGTGTTGTTTTGGCGAAGATTGAAAAAGTGTCTCTTCCATAGAAAAAAATACAGGGCAACTGGTTTCCCATTTACACCAAGGGTCACTTGCTTCAGGGAGTCTGGTCTTCTCCATCAGTGATCACCTGGGAAGTGATTGGTCAAGGTCACAGTCCTTGGTACTCTGCAGAATCCCCACACGTTTGAATACTGACCATTTGAAGAAGAGGATGTTTTATTGCTTTTGGCTGCTCCGCCTCTAACTCAGATGGTTTGATTTAGCTTTGTTCATTTTTCGAGATTAAAATCTATATGGATCATCAATTGATTGGTCCTTCTAGTGAAAATGAACAGAATATACAGTGGTCCACTGAGGGACAACAAGCCACAGGCACCACACGCCTAGTGAAAATCGGCCTTTATCCACCATTCATCTTCTTTCTTACCTTCATTTCTGTTTTGAATATTTAAGGCTGACCTGTTTCTGTTGATCTTCAGAATACATTCCGATTGGTTTAATTATCATTTCTGCAGATGTCCAATGAAGGATTGTTTATTAATTAAACTCTCAATATTTCTTGGTTTATGGGAAGTTTTTTTTTTCATAATCAAGGAATTTTCTTTTTCTTTATTTTTCTATGAAAGGAGTAAAATCTAAGAATAAGATTTCCCTGCTTCTTCCCAGTTCCAGTGAAAAATCTAAGTAGAATACAGATCTAAATTGCTGAATGTGATTGTTTTGAAATGGTGAAATAATAAAACTTTCCTTAAAATTAAGTGCAGATTACCTTATTACTTTGTTATGCTTATGATTACTTAATTAAATGACAAAAAATCTCTTCTGAAAAAGAACAATTAATAATTTGATCTTAGTTTTATTCTAAATTAGGGCCAAACAATTGATGACATTCCAGCCTTTTTGCTTGATGATTGCGCACAGCTTGTTAAAGCAAACAGTATCCAAGGTAAGTCGTAGTGTTTTAGTCAGCAATTAGATGCAGGCAAATTATTAGAGCAGTTAATTGTAAATTTTGAAAGTTGAATAACATCTGCTGTATCAAGGGTCGGCAATCAACGGATATACATGGGCTGCATAACAAAATGACTAAATGTTAAAATTGGATTCTTCGTTATTTGTATACTTTTTTTTAAGCGGATTAAAGAAATTATCCTCAAAATAAATTAAGATTAGCATAGGCCTAATGATAACACTAACGAAGTCACACAGTCAAAAACAGCTCTTAAATTCACCACAAAACATAGCAGACATAAAATGGCACAGTTGCAGGCGAGAGTGGATTCAGCCACTCATGGGGAGGGGAACATTCTTCTGACCATCGTGTGCTGCACTCCTACGGCGATAATCACAACCCAATGGTAATTGCTTGGAGTGCCCAAACATCTTGAGACTCAGATTCCTCTGTGAGGAACCAAAAATGGACCCGCGATCAGCAGGTTGCTGACCTCTGCTCTGTATCCTCCCAAAGCTAACATGATGTTTGCTTCTTATCCTTTCAAGCTGCTATATTACTTCCTACTTCTTCATATACAGTATATATTTGTGGTGAATGTTTGTGGCCACTGGTTCGGTAAAATTAGACTGAAATCGACTAATAGTAAGATCTGGCAAGAACTCCTTTATTTACATGTTGCAGAGGTTTAAATAGGCTATTTGCAGGGCTGTGATTGGTTGCTGTGCTTTACAAATTGATTTAAATTATACCAGGGGATTTAACTGATTTTTAACTATCTTTTTAACTAAGGATGAATCAGGAATAAGAAACACGGTCAACGGAAAATGTAAATAAAACAATGGAATTAAATAAGAAACAGTAAAAATTAGAATACTCAATCAATAATAAAATAAAAGCTGATACAGATTATTACTTTTATAAACAGATAAATGAGAATATATAGTGAATAAAAATCATTACAATATACTCATGTATACATGTAAATTTTCACCCTTTAGGGTTAGAGTTTGTGGGTTTTATAAGCTAGGGTTTATGGTTTACGGGATTTGTGGGTTTTATGGCTAGGTTGTTACCGCAAACGAATGTTAATATAAGAAAACTAAAATTATACCGAGGGGCAATTGAAAAGTAATTGAGTAAATTTTTTCCACGAAAACTTTTACACAGATATAAAGATATATGGGTAAAAATTAGATAAGTGGCTAAATCTAATTCCCGACATTTATAACCCGGAAAAATTGTTTATTTTTGAAATTAAATGTTTAAAACATTTATAATACCTCCTTATTAATCATATCAAGTATGTTTAATAAGACAATTAAAAGAAGATTGAAAAGGACTAAATTATTGGATTTATGTGGGAGCAGTAGTAAACAGAATTAATAAGATATGTCAATGGACAGATTCTTACAACCAGATAATAATAAAATAGACTATAATATAATTTAAGTAATAAACTAGATTAATAGCTATTGGTTAGTCTTAGACTAGGTATAGCAATAAAAAAAAAAATAAAAAAAAAAAAAAGTATGTTTAAGATAAAAAAAAATAAAAATTAGGCATTAAAATTTCAAGGCAGAATATGAAAAGTCATTTTCCTGCCGGGTGACAATTCCATGTTCGCACCTTCAGTTCACTGTAATTTAAAATATTGTTATTTCCAAACATGAAATCTGGGTTGAAAATAATTATTATATGTTATAGAACATAACAAGAAGACTAAAATGTAAGCTAATATGTAATTTGATAATATTTCAGAGGTTTTGTAGCGGGGACTATACTACTCGTCATTTTCCTGCTCCAAATTAAAATCACATTCATTGTTCCATTTCTTTAAGGATTATGATTATCAGAGGCTTTGTTACGTTGATTTTCCTTCATATTGTTCTTTTATAGTTAGACATTACAGTTTAATTATGTTAGTAGTTGATTGAACTTCATTTTCCAATTAATAAGAATGGGAGTGATCATTATCCTGTATCTTGTCATTCGGTTGTCAGGGGACGTCATTTTCCTGTCAGACTCTTCATTTTCTTGGCATACCACTTATAAAAATTCTATATTAAAGCTATAATATCTACTTAAGTGTATGAAAAGTGATTTTGTTATCGATAATAAGTTAACAGTAAGTGAATTAAAAATTAATAAATGCATATTTCTTAAATTTTTTTCAATATTTTTCTGTTTCATTTTAGCCACTTATCTAATTTTTACCCATATATACATGAAAGGGCATATAATTGACTACTTTCTCACTAGATTTCGTAGAAGCTATCATTATCAAGAAGATTAAACACTTTAATAGAAACAAAGGGTTGACATCTTGGATGAAATCTCCAGATTAACAGGAGAGTTTATCAAAAATATTATTCTAAAATAATTGATTTAAAATTACAACTAAATTAGGATCATGTTGTTTTGTTTATTATTATTCAACAAAAAGACAAAACAATTTACAGCAAATGTCGTATAAAAATAACAATACTGATTATCAAATCGAGTTTGTATTTAATTCTAACATTGATATTTAAGTTTGATATTTCTTTACCTCAACAGTCTGAGGAGGAACTAGCCTTACAGAGTGAAATTTTACGTATAAAGGAAGATGTCTGAAAATTGAATAACATTGAAGTTTTAATTTTAATTTGTTTTTTTTGTTTTTTTTTTTATCTATAAGTTTATAAGACTGTAACTTGAAGACCTTTCTAATAATAATGAAGAACCTGTTATAGGAAATCAATTGAACTGTCCATTTACCATCTCTTTCAGCTTGTATTTTCCTCTTTATAAAAATCTCATTCTTCATTTAGTCCTGATGCAATAATTTTCTAACAGTGTCAGTTGTTATGTTGCCATAAAAAAAGCAAATGTATTTTTACAATATGTGATGTTAAAGCCTCTTGTATTTGTTTGAAGAAACTGTATTTCTTTGCAGTAACTCATTCTTTTCCGAAGGCATCTCTAAAAGAAATCAGAACAGCTGTATAAAAGTAATATATATATATATCTCACCAGATGCCGCTGATGAAGTGAATGTGATATTGGCTGCACATTCACAGAAACAGTTTTCTGAAATTTGTATTGGGATTTTAAATTTCAGATAGCTGTCCGGCTATTTGTTTTAGTAATATAAGTTAATTTTATTCTTATATTCTTTACGTTCTAAATTTCTAAATTGCAAATGATTGATTGAAATCTTTGCATTTAAACTCGAATTTGCATCATTTGAGTTTGGCCATCCGATATATATATATCTACACACACAGTCGGACCCCGATTTAACGAATTTTTCTTTTTTCCCGATTAAAATGAAGGCAAAAACCCCTATTTAATGAATAAGAAACCCCGAATTAACGAATTATTTCAAAAGCCTAAAAAAATTTTTTTTTGTTAGTTTGAGTAAACATACTGCAGCAGGATATAAGTGGCGCTGTATTTTCTTCTCTCCATGAAGTCGAAGAAGAGCTTTTTCGAGTCAGGAATCAAGGAAATTGTCAAAAATTACTCAGTACATACTTTAAATTAATAATATTCAGAAAAAGAAAAAAAAATGACACTGCTTTCAATAAGGTAAGAAAATTGGGGTTTAGTTGAAGCTTGCATAAACTATAATAAATTTCATAGAATTTAATGACTTGACCTCCAAGTTGACCGAATGTTTAGGACAGTGGCCTGTTTGAAACCTGGATTTGAATCCCAGACCTGGCTTTGGTGTTTATTTCTTTCTTCTGTGTTTATTTCTCATCTTACCTTAATGGTTTCTTGATTTCTTACCTTATTCCTGATGCATCTTAGTCTCTTACCTTATTCCTGATGCATCTTAGTCTCTTTCACTTTCCCACCATTAGAAATCACACATTGAGATATACGGGCAATAAAAGAAACATACTACCAACTTTCTATGAAACATAGTTGTACCTAATGATCTACTACTCTTTGGTACATGTGTCTGCCTATATTAGAGACAGTTGTTAATTTAAAACTTTTGTTTAGTTTCTGCAGTGTTTAACTTTAATTTTTCTTTTTCTTTTTAAGGTAATAAAATGAATAATATTGAAATTGTTTATACAATGTGGAGCAACTTAAAGAAGACACAAGGAATGGAAGTTGGACAAGTGGGATTTCATTCCGATAGAGGGGTAAATTAATACTTTATTTTAAAGTGTTTTTTTTTTTTTTTTTTCTCTCAAAATAATGCAGAATTTCTTAGGTATTTTGTTGTTTATCGTTGTTTTTTCACTTCTCACAGATGTCAGAAATTTTGAGAGTCAATTGAGCACTGATATTTGTTGTTATTATTATTATTTTTTCAGGTGAGGAAAATGAAAGTTGAAAAGCGCATTAACGAAATTGTCAATAGGCTAAATAAAACCAAAACGGAGAGCTTTCCAGACCTTCGTGCATTGAGAGAAGATAGGGATCGACGAGAGCGTGAAGATAAGAAACGTGCCCTACGAGAGGTTAAAGAACAGGAGAAGGCAAAAGAAAAGGAAAAACAAAGAGTAGCTGAATTGAAGTAAGGATTTCTCTCATAAACTGAATTTAGAAGCTAAACATAATTTTGAGAACTAACTATACATTCATTTTAAAATGGGGATTTGTCAGGATCACTAGTTTCTAGAAAGCGTCATTCATTGGCTTTCCATGTAGTCTAAGGGAAAAGAAATGTAGCTCCTGTAAACTAAACCAAGAAAGCAAAAAATATGTTATAAATACAAAGGTAAGTCCTCTGTCTTCCTTTAAAGAGACACAAGAAGAAATTTGTTCCTCATCAACGAAAGAAACTTCCTTTCTGCCATTATTAAAGGAAGACCAAGAATTTGCCATTTATTTATTTTATTTATTTATTTATTTTCCCTGGTTTATTTTATGAGGACCACTTTTTTCTTTAGCACTTTGACCTCTCCTTACAAATTCTTTCAAATGGCAAATATGACTGACGAGTCTTAATTAAAGATGAATCAGCTGTTGTAGGATTTTCACCATCAGCAATTGATTGATTGATTGTAAAGAGGGTCAGGTTAAAAACCCTGTTCATGCACTTAAACCTATATCAAAGCGTCCATTGTGGACTCTCATACATGCCCATATACCGTATTTACTCGCATAATTTCCCCTTTTTTTTCATCAATATTTTGACAAAAAAAGGGGGGATGGGGAAATTACGCGATGTTTTTCAATTTGAGGGAAAAAAATATGGTGAAAGTGTAAGGAAAACCATGTTAAATATTGATTTTTAAAGCAAGAAATGTAATTAACAACAATTTTATTAACACGCAACATTTAAAATATAAGAAATCACATCTCAACATTTGTTTTTTCTTCAAAGTACAGTTAAGCAATAGGCATGCACGGAAGTGTGTGTGCGACTGTGACGTAATTTCGTAACTCACGCAGCGCAGCCCGCCATCTTTATAGCTGCTCACCGCATGACGTCAGCATCAGCTGCCTGCTAATAGAGAACTTAACTTTATTCGCGAACTTCACGTTTTCACAAAACACTCGAAATTGTTGTAGTGATTCAGAAGGAGTCTGCTCTTGTACTGACCGGGGTGGGGGTGGAATCTTTCCCTAAAGTAGCGTGGGATAGAGAAATGCGGAAGTAACGGTACATTGTCGCGTCGTCGTGAGTTGACCGCCAGTCAAAGTCATGTTGGAAACGCGTTGAAGTAGAGGTGGGGAAATTATGCGATAAAAAATTGAATTTTGTAATCCACAAAAACTGGGGTGGGGAAAATACACGATGGGGGAAATTATGCGCGTAAATACGGTGAAAAGACCCACAAGTTTGATGTGGGGCATTTGTCCTCACAAAAAAAAAGAGTAATAATTATCCATCCAATAAAAGAGATCACAGGTTTTACAAAAGACCAATAAAGAAGAAAGGGACATGGATGTCACAGCCCAAGAGAGTAAGCAAATTCTGCTCAGGATTTCCCATCTGAGTCTTACCAATGCAAGGCAATGGCATAAAACATGCTCAAGTGATTCAGGATCAACTCTTCACTTGCAGCAAACAGCTATTTGACAGAGTCCAAGCAAGTGCAGGTGTCTTTGAAGATTATAATGACCTGTAAAAAGCCCTGTTATCATGCTTGCTGTTAAGACTGACAAGTGACCTAGTAAGACATTGATCAGAACAAGTAAAGCACTGCTTAGTTTGTTGTAGATCATAGGTGGAATCGCAAAACCTACGAGATTCTCTCTTAAGAATGTCTCAGAGAAGGCTCTTGGCAGTACAGAGAGAAAAGGACAGCAAAAAAATGAAAGGAAACTGGATGAGACACAGAGGGATATCTCAGAGATATTTGAGATAACAAGGTCCATGAAGAAGTTGTTGATGAGTGCCATGGACTCATTGGAGTTGTGGCATGTGGCGCCATATTGATGGAAGTACCCCTGTGTAAGCTCAGTGTCGTCTTGTTGCTCCACAAAGGCCATGAAAATGTCCTTGTGTTCACAGTCCCTTCAAAGGAAATTGGTCGATAAAACAATATTAATACAGGCATGATGAGGCATGTATCAGAAAGTATGGTGAAATGTGCTCAACGTGTTTAGACGAGGAGGGGGACACTTTCAGCACTTGAGTGTTAGTAAGTCATTCTCCTATTACTAACCTCTCATTAAGATGTAGTTATGTTACTGTTCAGTTATTAAGTTGAACAATGGATCGATTTAGAAAATGGAACTCCCTACTGAAACAACCTGTACAATGCACAAAGCACTGCCTTTTTCAGAAAAAAAAAAACAACTTGAGATGTATTATGCGAAAATTATTATCTGAAAAATATGATCTATTAAAAGTTAGATCTGAAGGATTCTAATTAACACACACAAATAGCATAAGAGTGAATGAGGGATTTTGCTACTCAAGGCGATTTGTTCAATATTTCGGCCTGGCATCTTCAGCCTTCTTCTGGAGAAGTTTGACAACTCCATTAAAATGTCTTTGCATCCTTGTTGTGTCATTATCAATATTTTGGAGCGGATGATGCTTGTTCCATCCTATTCAAGACACCACAAAGATACTGATTTAACGGGATAGAAAAGAATAAGGGAGAACATAAACAAGATTCACCTGTTGGGAGATATATTAATTGCTATTTTTTTTTTTTTTGTAATCTCAATTTTTTTCTTACTTATATTTTTCTTCTATTTTTGCTTTTAAGCAACATGCCAATTTATTGATCCCTTTCGTTTTTTAACTTGCCCATTGTCTCTACCCACACAATTATTTGTTCAAAGCCCAAACTTTTCCACTGTCAGTGTTTTTAATTTACATCGATAATTATTTAGTGTCAGTAAATTTAATGTAATAACTATTTTTCTTTCTTTTTTTAAATAGGAATTATTCATCATTGATGAAAACTGAAAACATGAAGATGAATACGGTATGTGAATGAGTTATAATAACAGTAATGAGTTGTAATAATAAGTATCAGATGTGTTATATAATAGAACATAATCTTGTTGTTTTTATTGCATTTACCTGGTATTTGACTAAAGGGAAAAGGGACTAACCAAATTTAATTTTGCAAATACTGAATGGAAAGAAAAAACAATGTAAAATCAAAAGTCCTTTTTTTTGTGTGATTTATAAAAATTAGAAATTTTATAAGAAGATAAGTCAGTAAATACGTTGACATTTGTTCATTTTTATTGAGTAATTATATTTACAACAATGAGCAATGAAAGGCATGTTTGATAAAGCTGAAGTTTTTATTAAGAGAGATTTCTTTTTCGAGAATGCACAAATTCGTTTGCTTTCACGCATTGAGCCATCATCGACAGCAATCTGGGACTGCTGTTTCGTCCTTATTAGAACTCATCAGCCAGATTTAGCTTCGATGATCCAGCTCAGAACGCGTGAATGCCTATGGTTCCTTCTCCCGCTCTCGGAAGTGGGACCCGATAGAAAGCAAACGATAATAGAATAATCGCTGGAACAAGTACAGAAAAATGCAAAACGGATTTACGAATTTGTGCACTCTCGAGTTTTTTTTCCGTTTTCATATTACATTTAATGCAGGTTAGACCTTCTTATTTATTAAGATTTCTTTTTCTTTTTTAATTTGGATGAAATTAAATATATATACTGTATATTTAGTAACTATAAGATAGTTAAGTCATATTTAAATTTTTTTTATTTATTTATTTATTTATTTATTCTATCCTCCCACCTACTGACCTTCTAACAGTCCAGCCGTTGGCATCCATCATTTAAGAAGGC
>JAFIDM010000002.1:67240706-67277105 GCA_023159025.1 Thereuonema tuberculata
TTTCTTTATTTTGGTATTTGTTGTGTTGTCTTGAGATCAAAGGTACTTAACCAAAAAGGAATAAGTTGAGGCGCGAAGGGTGAGCAGAGTTGTTAAGAGATTACAATGGACCGTTTAAGTGATGTGATTAGAACCCATGTCACAGTTCAAACAGCCTGTTGCTAGGTATTAGCATTGAAATTTGTTATGACCAAGCGGGTGTTTATCTTAGTTTTCTTCAGGAAAAGACCCCCCAAAAATAAAAAAAAATTATCAGAACGCATTTTTAAGATTTCAAGAAAGCCCACCTTAGGTTTTCTTCCCCCTTATTTTTGTGAATTTTAGGAGAAATATTAAGACAAAAAAAGCTGTATTTATGCATATCTTTGAGGTTCGGACTTCCATAGATCATCTTGCAACCGATGTTGAGAGCTTGTGATTGGTTAACTCAAAAGCCACTCGTCCATAGCAAAGGACCAATCTGACGTACTGAAACTCATTTCAGAAGTAGGATTCGAGAAGAATAAATAATTTTATATTTGCCAACAAGTAATTGTTGATTCAAATGTAAATTTGTATTTCTTTGTCTTTGCTTGAGGAACAGGCGGATTCCAATAAATCCTCAAAAAAGCATTGGTAGTTAAAGTGTTGTAGTTGTTACTGTGGTCGTCTCATAGTAGAGACAGTTTAGAGGAACCTGGAGCTCAGTTAGTTAGAATTATAGTGTCTATAGAGTACATACTCTTAAAGAACTATTAACTTATATTTCGGTTACGAGAAAACTCTGAAAAATCCTACATTAGAATAGTTATTATAAAGTATGACTGCAAATGCTGGTATTAATCATTGCAAATATGAAAATAGATGAACTAGCAAAGATCAGTACGGATGTATTTTGCAGGGAAATGTTTTTAGCATTGTTGTCGTAATTATTTAGAAAACAAGGAGATACCCTTGCTAATTCAAGAACGTTTGAACAAGTTATTGATTTGATTGAATTGTATCTCTAAAGACTAATATGAGTGCATTATTAAACTCTCATGATGGCTACACTGATTAAAAAAAACGGTTATAATTTGCTAATACGAAGCCATTTGTATCAAGAGGCTGACGTAGTAATCGTAGTCGTTGTGGCACTTGTTTCGGATTTTGATCAAAAGTAAGGAAAAGTAAGTAAGGAGATAAGAACCTACAACATTAATTTTGGCACTTCTGATTGCTCCAAGAATATCTGAAGTATAAAACCATGTGGTGAGTGTTGGGACAACCATCTGACGTAGATAGGATCGACCAAGCAGCAGTATCGTTACAAATTATCGAATTTATCAGGTATTCACAACGACGAATTGTTGATTTGTGCTATCATTGACTGGCATGGTGAAGATGTAGCAGTCGCAGTGGATATCAACGTCAATTAGGATATTTAGATTTACAATAATGAAATTGAGAATCGTGAGAAAAATCCTCGTCTGTATTGTCACTTGTTAGGCACTTACCAATTTCTTCAGAAGGTTTCTCAATGCTATTTATTATTGTTGTGATGACGAAAAAAATGTAATATTTATTCGTAATTATTACAAACATTTAATACAAACGTAAGCTTAAGTGGAATATATGCAGCCCATTTATTCATGAGATGATGATTTTCTTAAATAAATAGGCTGTATCATTTGTAATTATTACAGGCTTGTATATACATATTCTTTATTGTTTAGCACACAAGAGTTACAGCACGAAGAAAGGGAGTTAATATATCAAGGATGTCATAATGCAGAATATATAAAATAAATCGAATTAGTTTTATATTTTTTCAGTATTAAAGTTTTCTTAGAAAACAGTAGTAGATCATAAATGCGAATTGCAAGGTTGCTTTCTCAATTTTTCTTGAATAATTTTATTAAGTTATCCATTTTGGCGCAGCTTAGCCACTGCTGCTTTTGCGCCATTAAAACACCAACAAACAACAACAAGTTATCCATTATTAATGAATGGAATTGACTTCCTTATTATTCGTATTGTTTATTACGATTGTAAGATGGCGTCGTTAAGAATGCAAAGCATATCATCAATTCGAATGTACAATTTTTTATTTTTTTTTAATGGCATTCTTAATTTGCGAGATGAGAGTTTTTTGATTTTGAATTTTTCCTCTGCTGATGAAACGAAGTACATCGAATAGAGATTACATCATTATAATTCAACCTGTTCATTCCCGAAGTACCCAAATTGGTACAGCTCTTTTCCAGTTTATATTTTACTGATGCAAAGTTAATAGTTGAAAACTATTCTAAAAGATACTTATCTGTAAAATTATTCTGGTTATGGATTTTTAAAATGTTAATGAAAAAAATCTAAAATTTCATAAATTTGACATTAGTATATGAAGAGAAATAAAGAAATTGCACATTTCATTCGTTCCTTGAGCTGTCGTCAGGGACCCGTTCAAGTAAGCACATTTTTAGTCATTTTAGACCCCCTTCCATCCCCCTCCCCATGTAAGCAAAAATTTGCCCGATCCCCCTTTGTGCTTACATAAGATTTGCCAAATCATTAACAGTAAATACCACTGAAATACACATGAAATACTAAGGAAAAAAATGTTTGTCTATCTTATGTAAGCATTGCTCTGATCCCCCCTCCCCCTTGTCAGCAAAAATAAGCGAGGTTGACCCCTCCCCTTGAATGCTTACGTAATATTTGAACAGCCCCTCAACGGAATCTTGGACATCTGTTTCGTCTTTATTAGGACTCTTCAGCTAGATTTACCCCATATTGACGATCAACTCGAAGGCGTGAAAGGTCTTTGGGATCGTTCCCGCTCCCGGGAGTGAGATCCCCACAAAAACAAACAACAACAAGAAACACTGTGATCAGTTCAGTATTAAAACCTCGGCCAGCTAAGGCTAGGCACAAGAGGCATTTAATAAAGGGATGAAACAAAACAAGGTCCCATGTGGTTTTAATATGGACAGGGGAGAGGGAGCATATTGAAACACGAAAAAAGAAAAAAAGAGATTGTACATTGTATTCACGCTATGAGTTATCGTCAAAGTGATTCTGAGATAGCTGTTTCGTCGTTATTATCTGGCTGATCAGTCCTAATAAGGACGAAACAGCTATCCAAGATTCCCGTTGACGATAGTTCAAGGCGTGGGTACAATGCGCAATCTCTTTATTTCTTTTTTTCGTGTTTCACTTTATGCACATTAAAATCCCCATATTTGGCATTGTTATTTCATGTTTTAATTCGTCCCATGAAAGAAGAGAAATGATACCCAAAACGTTAGATTCCGATTTTAAAATCAGAAACTTGAATTTTTCATTTTTCAGCCATGTTTGAAAGCTTAGAATTTTGAAGGTAGCTTTTTAAGGATAACCCTGTATGAAACTGTGTACAGTTCAAGGAACCGGACATCTAATGAACATCAGAAAAGTGTTCAGTAGTTTAAGAAATACAGTAAAACCCCGTTATTACGCTCGTCAAGGGACCGTGACCTACAAGCGTAATAAGCGGGATAGCGCTATAAACGGGGAATGATTTATATGATGGGGAAACATTTAGACACCATTTTACAGGAAAGATACTTGATTCTGAAATAGATATAGTTCAAATGTGAGCTTATTTCCTATTAAAAAAATCTTTGATTGTGGTTTGCCGTGTGTGTATGCTACTGTTATAAATTACGACATTTTCAATACGGTTCAAGAAACTATTAACATCAATTGATACTCCACTAGGAGCAATACAAATATATTTTCGGAGCAGTTTTAGTGCACTGCCCGCTATTTCACGCGCCTTTTCATGAATGATTGGGTCATTTAATGGCACTGATGCATCACGGGACTGATGAATCCATTCAATTAGAATTTCCTCGGCATCTTCACATTTTCCACACTACTTTTTTACGTTTGCAACCATCCTTCGCTGAATTGATAATTCCATTCTTATTTTTTATTATTGTTCTCAGACTGGATCAGGGAATTCTTAGATTGTGCGAAAACCTTCTGATTTAGTGTAGAATTCTCGTCGTACTTACGAAGAATTTGCAATTTTTCACTTATAGAAAGGGATTTCCGCTTCAAAGAGTTCGAAGATTCCCTCCTACCAGGGAAAGAAAAGAATCGTTACAGTGTTACATTTCTTTTCGATACAAAATTTCCGATATAAAAAAGCGCTACAAGCGGGATTTGAAGCGTTATAAGAGGGTAAAAGTATAGAGAGTTATATAGAAAATTCCAGGGACCGTACAAAAGGAGCGTTAAGAACGGGATAGTGCTATAAGCGGGAGCGTAATAACGGGGTTTTACTGTAGTTAGGTTTTTTTTAGATTAAAAAAAAATATTGAAACTATTGCATTGAAAAAACAGTTGATGTTAGAATGATATAATTTTATGAATACTACTATTTGTTAAGATAAATCAATTCATTTATTTTGTGAAAAGCTGTGGGACTAGAGGTTGACAAGTTCCACAACTGCATGCATCGTTATGTTAAGGAACAATACGAAAATAGTCACTTTTTATGTCACTTAACTTAGCACTTCAGTATTCCCACAATGTAGAAAAGAAAGATAGAATTGATATAAAGGCTCTTCAAATACACAGAAACTCGGTTATAACGCGGTTGTTTATATCGCGAATTCGGATATAACGCGATTTGGTCTTGGACCCCATCTATTTTGAAAAAGGTGTATAATTGTAAAATTGCAAAATTTACCGTTTTTTCGCCTAAAATCAAATCAAAGTTGTAAATTAATATACTTGTTTCCTTATTATTTACAGTAATTGAGACTCTATACCCACCCTAATGTCATGAAAATTCGTCAAATACAATATATTTTTAAAAAAATACCAGAATCGCGGACTTTTTCATTTAACTAAAATGAATATCGAGATCTATTTTTCTGCCAATGACAACCAGTAAAGAGGCCAATGTAATCTAATAGGCGTATGAATATCTAATTTCGATCTACGTGCCCAGTCGTTTGTACAAGATGTCAAATCGATTTTGGCTAATATAACCCATCAAAGTGTTGAAAAGGTAAAGATTTATGTATTTATAAATATAAAATTCTCTCACATAGCGCTGAATGATGTAGGTAATCGCGAAATGACCATTTTAAATCGATTTGGAATCGTGTGGGCGATAATAGGGTGCGATATACGACATTTGACGTCGCGAAGTAATAAAAGTTCAGTTATATCGCGATCTTCGAAATCTTGGATCCGAAAGACCGCATTATAACCGAGCTTCAGTGTATTATATCTTATGCATGCCCATATGTTGTTATAAATTCAGAAATTAATTATATTTCTTAATTACAAATTTGTCTTATTACTTGTCTATCTGTTTTTATAATTCATATTTTGAATAACTAGTCACGTGTACTTCCAGGAATGATTAAGAAATACATCTATTTCCTTAATTGGCAACTTTCTTTCGGCGTAGATGAAGGAATGAAAATGTATAGAGACATTAAAATAAGAGGGGTACAATTTCCAGGATAAGTCGCAGATTACTAACGTTTCAGCAAATCTAGATCATAAAACGAATCACGTGTTATATCAAAGTCAGCCATGATGAAAGAACATTGGGTTTTAGTTGTGAGATATCTTAATTATTGACAACTAATTTGAATTATGTGGAATCACGACTCGTGATAACGAGTTAATGATGTTTAGAATCTTACTAAAGTTGAGCTAATTTCATATTTTATTAAGGATTTTTCATAATAAAATAGGTTTCTCCTTTTCGTGAGTATTAATTTTAGTAATTGTTGTTATTAAATTTTAATCTTTTTATTACAGAGGATCCGGATTTGAAATAAAGATTTGATTTATTTATTCCTGAGATTGGAAATATGCAAAGCCTGATTTTTTTTTTTAATTTTCAGATCTCCTGTCAGTTTGTGCATGCATCACGCGAAAACGATTGGACCAGTTTTCTTAATATTTGCGGCGATTCTTTTGTATAGACGAATTTGAAACATGATTACGATCATTTTGGCCTTTAATTTTCTCTATTCAAAAAATAATAATAATAATAATAAAAAATAATCCTGTTGATTTCGAACTCTAATGTTAATGATGTCACTTACTTAGTGATTCTATTCTAACAAAGGAAAATAAATGTGCATCTGTAATTTCGTTTCAAAACTGTTTCTTATTAAAATTTTCTTTTGGAACGAAATTACAGATGCATATTAATTTTCCTTTGATAGAATATTTGTTTCTAATCGAAAACATTTGTTAGTTGTTTTGATAAGAATTGAATATGGTGGTTAATATTCGGATTATTTTTGGGTCTGGGTTATATTTTTTTAATAGGATATGGAGGTATATTTTTTTTTATAATACTTCTATTACGAGTGTTTGCTGCATGTGAAGGAAGTTTAGGGTTAAGTGTTGTAGTTGGCATTATTCGAAGACATGGTGATGATTATTTTAATAGTTTGTTTCCTATTTAGAATTTTAACATTTTTAAATCCAAATTTGTGGAATGTGGAAACAACGACAACGAAATGCGAGCTTCTCTGTCTGACAGTGAAGTAAAGCAGGAAAGCCAACATTTTGGAGAATGAAATTACGTTGAAACTTAGAAAATAAGTATAAACAAAATATTGGTAGCTAGGTATATGCCCAGCTGCTCATCGCTTGCCACCGATTTCTCCAAATAGTCCTAAGCTAATCCTGGATTAAGTCCAATTGAATCCAATAGAATTACGACATTAAATAATACTGAAGGAATTATAATTTAAAGTATTATTATTTAATAAGATTTATTTTATCTGTAGCTTCTAATGTAAATTAAAATTAAAAAATCCTAAAGAAAATAACAGAAGAAATGAAATTGAATAAAAAGACGAAAGGATGCAAAGCAGCCCCGTTCAGTTAGTCACCATTAAGTGATGACGTCGCTGATGTCAGTCCGAATCGACGTCATGAACACGTATGCGAGGAGCGTCGCTTCCCGATTGTTTAGAGTGCTTTGCGCAGTGCAGAGAGAGGTTCTACCAGACAGAAGAGCGTGTCAAACGGAGTAGTGACAGAGAAGCGGGAAGTTTGAAGCATGGCGGTCCAAAGAGAGTTGCCAATTCCCGGGTTCCACGAGAAGACGAACTTCAAGAAATGTGAGTGTTGTTTTTCATATTAAAGGGAACCGGGTTGGCGAAGATAGAACTTTGGAAATTTCTACGGTACAAGAGCAGAATTAAATTAGACGAATTAACGTAAGAGAAGATTCAACTAAGCATTAAATTGAGAACGGTGCAAGCTGAAGGTACGCGAGTGAATTAGTGAAGAAGAATTAAAGTAAAATAAATCAATATATTAGTGCTTCAGACTAAGTGTGTTCAACGAAAAATATAACTCAATAAGAAGTTATTCGAATACTATAGAGATTTATTTATTTATTTATTTATTTAAAGTATAAATTAGTGAATAAATTATAGTTACATTTACCTACTACTAGCCAATACTGATGGCTTCAAGTCGAAGCTAAATTTTGGAACCGATATGTAAAGATTATTAGTGAATTACAGTATTACAGTGTTATAGTGCTCCAGGATATCAGTGTTACAATTATTCAGTGTACATTAAACGTGATAAAGAATTCCAGACGATTAGCTGTTTCATTTTAGATTGAAGATAAAGTGAATACACGATTAGCTCAGTGCTCCAGACGCCATTGTAAACTGTGAGACTCTAATTGAATATTCACATGACGTTATATTTTGTGAATAATTAATAAACTTTAGATACTTACCTAATTTCCTAGTCGAATATATCGACATTTATGTTACTTCTCAATATGGATTCCAAATAAATAAAACAACTACTAGTTTGTCTACAGAAACATAGCCGCCATCTTGGATTATAGTCACTTTGGGCGATGCCTCCCTATCTTATTCTTATGTATAACCATAAAGTACATTCTCACCAAAGGGCATATTTCATCACGATTTGCAGTTTTTTCATGATTTCTGTTGTGTAGCACCTCAACTAAGAAGCGTTTTAAATTTTATGAAAATCAGTCCAACCGTTTTAGCGTACTAAACGTAAACAGACAAGGAAAGAAGAAAAACGTTTAAGTGGAATACTAAGACTACGCAATGCTCAGTCAATTAATACATATCTTGAAACGTCTAAAACTTGTTACAAATTCGAAGAACTTAAAGCCTACGTTATGTTATTTCTTAATTTTCTTTATATAAATATATATTTTATAAGTCCTGAAAACAAGAAAAATAAAAAACCTTCATTTAATATAAAATTCTAACATCTACTGAATATAAACGGTATATATTTTCCATTTTCTGCAAATGTTTAGTTAAATCGGCATTATTTATTACAGTTTGTTAAATGGGATTAATTGTAATCACATCAAACCACCCGCTAAGTAATGGATTAACTAAAAGGACTGATATTCCTTGTTTACAAACAAAGAAATATTATTTACAAACAGAAGATGAGCCTCACTTCTCTAGGAATGTAGACTAAAAGTATACATTTCTTTCTTTTTTTTAAATAATTAGGCCATCCCTCTGGCAAGTATGAGATAATCCAAGAAGAATCGATTCCAAGCGGTTATGGCAAAGTGATATTTTATTTCCTTTTGAGTGAACTCATTATTTGATAGCGCGCGAACAAATAGTCTTGTTTATCAGTACTTTATTCGTTGAGTTAATTTAGTTTATAGTGTTGTAGTTGTTAGAATAGCCGTATTTTGGGCTTCTATTGCATTTGTAATAGAGTAACTACAAATAATGTACGTTTATTAGGAAAAAAAAAAGTTACTTTCTACGTAATTATTTTATTTAAATATTTAAGGTAAACGCAATTCATCTACATTTCTTTAAAACTGCTTATACGTTTTTTCCTTTACAATTTCTCAACTTGTTACTGTTATTTTAGAAGGTTGGAAAGGTTTGTTTAAAAAGCGTCATACGTCGCATCTGTGAGGGCGCTGTGATCGCTCGACTTCATTCTAACATTGGCTTATTTCGGCCATTTTGGATGAATCAGCACAAGAAGTTAATTTTTAATTGTAATTGAAAGGATAAAAAAAAATGGTTAAAGAGGAAAGAAATTATGATAGAAAATCAAGCTGACGTTCAGAAGAAATAATTCATTGGTAAATAACATTTTTGTAATAAAATTCTTTATAAATTTAGATTAGGCCTAACTGAGAACAGGAAAAAAAGCAGTGGTTTGTTTGTTTTTATAAAATAATTAAATAAAAATGTAAACTCAAATGAAATAAATTGGAAGAGTTATATAGTTCGTAGAATAGTGGTAAATTGGGACATTTTGTCATTATTTTAAGAATCAAAGAAAATATTTTGCTAATACGTAATCAATGGAAAACCGTGATTTCACACTCCCAAGTTTCATTTTATTAACCTGCAGATTTATCTTGCCCTACTTTGGATGTATTCGGCAGAATCGTAAATTTGGATAATAATAATAATAATAATATGGACACAACCACACATCCCTAATACCCTGGTTTCACGGGAGAAGAAGTCGATATATAAAACTAGTTCAGTCCTGTGACGTATGTTTCCGACGTATTCCTAAACCAATTTTCGTACCGTGAGTGATTTCACGGGAGAAGAAGAAAACCAGTTTTTTGCAATGCATCCTGGGATCGAGTTGTCGTGCAATGCATGCTGGGACTGTGCTAAACCAAAATGGCGCCAACCAGCAAAGTTATTGTTTCGCAGCAAGGGCAAAAATAAACGTTTGTTTTTATGTTTATGATATTGCAGCTCCAGAGGCTCGAAAATATCAATTTTTAATTCCATATTAAATTATCAATTTTGTTCTTGATTTCCTCACAGGTTTTCTCTATCTTGTACGATTCATTTAATTATATCTTCATTTTTTCATAAATTCGACGATTTGGCTTCATTCGCCCCAGATTATCAATATTTTCTCGCCACATTTCCAGTAAACTTACAGTTTCACCTTCACTCCATTCTGTATTGTTTTCGTTGAGGCATGGTGGGAACGATGGCTGCCATGTTGGAAGCGACTTTATTCGTTATATCTACTTGTCAAAACTCGGACAGCGCTACCGACTTCCGCCCTGGCTGGTCACGTGGTGCTCAAAAACGAGAAAATGCGAAGAATCCAGTTTTTAGTCTTTCCGTGAAACCAGGGTATAATCATTCTTGCACACGTCTTTACACTTGGCAATATGTGCTTTGGTCCTTGACCCGCCATATTCTGTTAGCTGGGGAAGCCGGCTAAAAGGACATATACGGTGCCCGTCAATCAAATGCGTCGTAAGGATATGTGCTTTGCCTTCGTTTTTCACTTGCGTCATCGCGGAGTGATAAATCACGTGGTTTGGTCGGCCATGTTTTTTTACTTCCTTTCCCAGCAGAGCGAAATTCAAATGGGTCTCGCTTCTTGTCTGTGGATAAATGAATTTCATTTATCTTGGATGGCTAAGACATGGATGTAAGATGCTGATGATCGTCATCAACAGATTTATTCCGCCAGGGAGAACCGTTTTCTCTGATTTTCGATGATTGATACGGCACCTTCACCTAACAGAAATACGATAAACGACGATGCAGAAGCCTAAGTACGATTAGGCCTAACACAATTCGATTGATGTGGCCTCAACAAAATCAAGGTAAGCCACATTATGTGAATATCAGAGGAGCACCCTTCTAGCAAGTCCCCCATTTTTAATATCTTCAACCCTACAGGTGGGCCATTTTAGAAAGTCCGCCATTTTTAATATCTTAATCCATTCTACGAAATCCGCCATGTTTAATATAGTCCTCACTCACTTGTGACATCACAAGTGACATCACAACGTCGAAAAAAAAGTTCGTCAAAGGCGGGCACCGTATTGTCAACTTTTACCGGGAAGCCCATGGTTTGAAACTTTTACATAATAATAAATAAATAAATAAACAAAAAGGTACGGAAGTAAGTAAGTTTTTAGTAAAAACTTTACAAAACGTTACAAAATTCCAATAAATTGTTTATTATGTAATAATTATGCTCATTATTCTGTATTAATTGAATACTTGGTGAATGTACTAAGAATTGTACTTATTATTTAGTAATAATTTAAGCATTTTGAACATGCTAACAGTAGTAGGATGCTAATAAAGACCTTTGTAATAAGTTTTATTTTAAAGTTTTGTAAAATTGAGCCTGATGAAGCAAAGGAAAGATACCTTTGTGAAATATCGTCATGTAGTTATGTTTTTATTGAAGTAAATATGATTTAAATAATATTTATTAGATTTTGGCCTGCGAGGAGATTTAAATTAGCATGACACACACAGACATTAATTTCCAAATTTGGTTGTAAGATTTGGTTGGAGATGTCCATTCTAGAAAGGCTTTTTTTTTTCCTTTTTTGGTTAAACGACAATAATACACGATAACTACCCTTGAGGCTTCCCATTCCAAAACCGCTGGCTATGTCTATGAATGTTAGCAATTGCCATTTCTCTATTAGTTTTGTTAGAAACCTTCTTAAAAGCGCTGTTATTGCAATAAATTAATACTAATATGTCACTGCCATAATACAGGCAAATTGGAAGCCTGTTTTTTTTTTTTTTTTTTTTTTTTTTAAAAATAGTCTCTAACATGCCCGTCGTTGATCACTGCCTAAATATATAAAAGTCCGCAAATAAGATTGACCTTATTGGCTAGAAAATTATTGTTCCTGTGATTATTACTCAAATAATTTTCTTACAAATAAGTTAGAGATGCCGAATTTGTATATGCCGTAGATATTTTTTCCTTAATTAAAAAAAAATGGCTTGTGTATAAGTCTCGAAGATTTTCCTTTTTGGTTATATTTAGTATTTATACTGATAAAATATATAAAACCAAAGCACAGAATTTTATTTATTTATTTATTTATTTATTTATTGATTGTTGGGGAAGAATATAATATCTTTTGCTGTATCCGTTTGAAAATTCACCTATATAAGCGAGAGTGAAAGTGAAAATATCACAGCGTCGTAGAGGTGTCAAGAGTTGAGCTGTTAGCCACCAGAGGGCAGCTGCTGTCACAGATACAGATTCAGAAAAT
This sequence comes from Thereuonema tuberculata, assembly GCA_023159025.1. NCBI lineage: Eukaryota > Metazoa > Arthropoda > Chilopoda > Scutigeromorpha > Scutigeridae > Thereuonema > Thereuonema tuberculata. The sequence continues at coordinate 67,252,756 of JAFIDM010000002.1, forward strand.
ATCGGACTGCAAGTTTCCATCCAAAACTACTGAACCACTGCCCATGCCCATAGTATTTGTGTGCAAAAATATTAATAAATAAATAATCAAAATCCGTTTGGTAAATAATCACATCCGTTTCGGATTAAGAAAGCAAATGTTCAAGTTTTGATTGAAACCGAATGTACACCTCCAATTACGTAGAAAATCTGAAAGTTAATGGAAGGTTAGATTATTTGTTGTCTTTTTGAAGAGCTATTGTTGATTTATACTACGTGTGTATTCGAAAGCTGACAGATCAACAATCCTGCTTTATTTTGCAATATCACGATTTCCAAAATGAAATACATAAATGTGCAACTACACATAATATATTTTTTTTAATTTGTTGCAATTTGTATCAGCCATTTTTTTCCGATTTTCTCAGAAGTACAATTCTTTCCATTTTTTTTAAAAAAAAATGGAACTTCTAATTTAATTTCCTTTTGCTTCTGTAACCATTATTTCCGCGAAACCTCTTCAAAATAGTATTCATTTCAAGTAGAGTTTGAAGAATTCATAACGTTATATAATTCCGGAAAACAAAATACAGTGAAGTCTCACTTATACGAAACTCGCTTATACGAAACATTCAGTTATACGAAGAAGTTCTTATTCCCCGGCGAAACCCCCATAGTCCTATATGTAATGCACTTATACGAAATATTCACTTATACGAATAATTTTTGGTTCCCCGTCATATTCGTATAAGTGAGACTTCACTGTAATCCCAATTCAAACTTACTAGTGGCAACCCGTGAAATATTGTCGGAAGTAAAACAGATTCCACAGTTTTGAAATACCGTGACATTTTTCAAAAACACAAGATTGAAAAAGATGTTCTAAGCTCATTTTTTAAAAGCCATGATTTCCATAACAGCCCACGTATAATTTGGATGACTAAGCAATAAAACAAAATATGTATTTTGATCATGATAACTCTTGCAAGCATGTAATTATCCATAGTTAGAGGTTAGTTTCGAAATATGCCTGAAGAGTCAATAAGGTGAGTGTTCACGTGTAATTAATAAAACAATTCGTGTGTAGTAGTTCATGACTTAAATATTGTTTATATAAACTCTAAAAATTGAAACTATATACAAATACAGAATTGATTTACCAGTTTCGCAGTAGCCAGCGCTACGCCTTGTCATTAGTAAAAACGTTAACCTCCTGCCCTAAAATAATGTCGATCCAGATAAAGAAATGTTGGTGATGCCACCTTGTATATTTTGTTTCTGCGTAAATACTGTTTCTGTAGCGCTGTTGTGATGACACAGAAATGTTGGTAGCGCCACCTTGTATTTTGCTTCTGTGTAAATACTGTTTCCCTAGAGAGTATTGAGAAATGTTGGTGGCGCCACCTTGTATTTTGTTTCTTGCTTAAATACTATGTCTGTAGCGCTGTTGGGACGACAAACACACAAATATCTGTACGTTCGTGCAATTGCCTATTAATAGTATGATAATTTAACTGTTAATCATGGACTTAAGCATTTCGTTATTTATTAGTAGTTTTATTAATGAAAATTTTATTTATTTCCACCAAATTGCATAGGAAATTTTAGAACAAGTGAAGTACGAATATGGCAGGATTCGGAAATCCTTTACCGGATTCATTAGACGAAGGAAGATTAAATTTAAATGGATAATAATTATTAGAAATATCTTTATATTAAAAAATATCAATTTTAATTGTAAAAAATCTTACCAAAAAAAACAACTTAAAAAAAAAAAAAAAAAAAAAAAAAAAATCCAATGTAAATAATCTCCCGAAATTAAATATAAAAATAAAAATTTCATTATACTTTATTAGCTTTATTTTTTTTCTTTCTTCCTTATTAACTTTCCATTAGTGAACGGGCAGCAGCTTAATAGATTTTTTTGGTGTACACTGAGCAATCGATTAACATGATATCCCAACACAAGAAATAGCGGCTCGTACTTTCCAACAAAAAAAAACAAAAAACGTAAGAGACTCAATTTTTACCACTAATGACATCCTGAAACAGCTGTTTTTGTTTAGTCGCTGTTTAAGTTAATAAATGACTAGGGCTTTGTATTACTACAACACACATTTCTTTTCATTTAGAATTGAAATCCACCTTTTCAGTTCTTTCTTCATTTTGGTAGCGTCTTTGTGGTCTATGAACTTTCAAAAATATAAATTAAATTGGCCTCTTCGTAAAGAAAAGACAGCCCGCAGTCTAGTACCTGTACCACTGGATCTTGGTTCAACAATTCACAGCTATGTTTTATTATTAAAAGATTGACATAGCGACTAAATTTCAATACACTTAGACATTAATTTACATTCCTTTTCACAAGAATAACCATTGCTTTGTAAACTAAGCATCTCGATAAAATTTCATAAATAGAATCCCTTTCTAGTGGATAATATTGAAATATATATATATAAAACAAATTCCCCATTTACCAATAAATTGTGTATAAAGGATGATTCGTGTTGATTTTGAATCCCGTTGATAATTTTATAGGCCGTTATTCGCGTTTCGTTCTACAGTAAAACCTCGTTAAGTCGTCACTCCGTTTAAGTCGTCGTTTTCCTTTGGTCCCAACAAGGTCTCATAGACAATACTGTAAAATAACCCTCTTTTACTCGTCACCAAATTTAATTCTACTCCGGATAACTCGTCACCCTCAAATGGCGAAAAGCATCTTTATTCTCAATTTTGCCTGCTATCTTTTCAGCCCCGCCCCTTCACTAGCCTAGCCTTTACGGGGAATTTTCACGTGGGAAATTCACTTGGGAAATTACACACTTCTCGCTGCGACTCTTGTCAAGTGTATACATTTTTCTTGACCGCTACTGAGTGTGATTTCGTTTCAAAGCGAGTAAGCTCCGCTATAACGGCTATTTTTTATCTTACAATTTGTAACATGTCAGGGAAACGAAAACTTACCTCGTTATGTTTTAAAGAAAAAAAAAGACTTAATTGCACTTTTTGAAAAATCAAATGTTTCGAAAACAGCTTTTGCCAAAGAACATCGTATTCCCAGGACTACATTAAACGATATTCTTTTATCGAAACAAGTAATTGAAGAAGCTGATTGCAAAGACAAAAGAAAGAGAATGAGGAAATCGAAGTTTGACGAGATCGAGGAGGTTTTAGTTCGATGGTTAAAACATGCCAGATCGCAAAATGTGCCGATTTCTGCCGTGATTCTCAAAGAAAAAGCCATGGAAATTGCTAAGGAGTTGAACATTGAAGATTTTGGCGGCAGCAATGGTTGGCTGGAACGTTTCAAAGACAGACATTGCCTTTCTTTTAAAACCATTATAATGTGGTAACTATAAAAAGTGTATTTTTTTTTACTTTCCACTCATTTCCATGTATTGATTTCTGAAAATCTTGTTTTTCTCACCGAATCCTACATCAATTCATGAAAATACTGTATTTCAATGTTTTTTTTGTTTGTTTTTTTTTTCGAAAATTCTCACTCCGCTTAAGTCGTCACTCCGCTTAAGTCGTCAAAAATGTTTGGTCCCTTGAGTGACGACTTAACGAGGTTTTACTGTATATGAGTTCAGCGGCAATTGTTTCCCCAAGTTGCCGTTAGATGTCGTTGAAGTGTGCAATAGGGAATCGACCATCCTTTTCATCTTTTTTGATCAAATAAATAAAATATTTAAAAATTAGATGAATCCATATTCAAAAGAAACGTAAAAATCCTTTTTTTTTTTTTTTTTAAATATTATAATTACTGATATTATACTTAAGTATCGTAAAAAATGATTTACTAAGAATGACCAATATTTAATATGAAATAATTATTTTGATAAAATTAGAAAAAAAAATATTAAACAGTCTCATTCACGAGCAAATGTAAATTTTTATCTAGTTATGCTAATTTTTATTATTTGTAAGATTAACAACAAAATTTTTGTTGAATATTTGAATTAGATTTTCTATATATTTGGTTGTTTATTTTATTAGGCACTTTAGATATAAAAAAAATTACTTGGGTCAATGTTGAATCTCGAAATTTAAAGAATAGCATGAAATTTAAATGCTTATAATTTTTCGCTATTTCATAATCTTTATTAAAATGAACTAAAATGTCATTTCTACAAACAGTTCGATATTCATTCATTCATTCATTCATTTAGTCGCAGTCATAACTCGGACTTACGAGTTCCGAAGCGTGTCGTTAACTCGAAGCAATGTATTGTTTTTTGTTTGTTTGTTTTTTTCATGGAGGCCTATCAGTCTACTTAATGCTCTGCGATTATCATATGTAATTGTGGAACTGCGAATAGCACAAGATGCTAATGTACGCAAAATTTATGATGGCTTACAACAAAGGAGAATGGACAAACCCTATGGGAAATTGCCCCACCCTGTATAGTGATAAGATATATAGCTGTAGAAAGATCTACTTACATAGAACATATGTTATTATTACGACTCGTCTCAATTATTAGTCCGTTCGGAGTTATATAAGTCTAGATATGACTTATCTCGTTGACATCTTACTTCCCGGATGTATTAATTAATTATCATTTAATTATTTTCAGTAATAGTAAATATTATTTTCATTTATTACATGTAAATAATTATTATTAGCTTGAATTAAATGATAATATTAATTAATAATTACGTATAATACTTATTAACAGTGTGATTGATTGATTGTGGTGAATGTGGGTGGCAGGGAAGCCAACCATCTACAGGGGGGGGGGTGCTTGGCTGTAGATGGTTGGTTTCCCTGCCACCCACATTCACCACAATCAATGACTCAAACGTCATATCTAGACGTATATAACTCCGAACGGACTAATAATTGAGACAAGTCGTAATAATAAAAAATGTTCTATTTAAGGAGATCTTTTCTTACGTATATATCTAGTCGCTATATACAGTGGTGGGACAGATCTGCCCATTCTCCTTTTATGAGCTATATTACTGCTACTTTGTTTCAAATTAATCGTAATAAAGTATTTAAGAACACTTCAATTTCAATTTAATCACAAAGAGATGTGAAGCGGAGCATTTTTGAAAACAATCTGATGAAACACGTCAGTAATGCAATATGTATGTAAATCGTAGATACGTAAGTGGAAGATGCAAAGAGAGCAACACATGGTGTTCATTGACCTAGAGAAGGCATACAACACAGTGTCTGGACAAGAAGTATGGAAGGAGAAAAGGGAGTACCAGAAAAATTTGTGAGATTAGTGAAGGAGATGTATGAGGGAGCTGTGACGCAAGTTAAGAGCAGTGACAGAAAGTTTCTCCGTGGAAGTTGGATTACATGAGGGATCAGCAAGTCCGTATTTGTTTGACTTGGTTATGGATGTAATGGTAAGGTCCGTCAAGTGTGAAGCACCATGGAGTATGCTGTTTGCTGATGACATGGTTCTGTGTGAAACGAGTCGGGATAGGTTAGAGCTAAAGGTGGAGGAGTGGAGAAAGGAGTTAGAGGAATGAAAATCAGTAGGAAAAAGACGCAGTATATGATATCAAAGGATGAGCAAGAAGACAGTTATAAAACTACAAAGGTGAAAGGAATGCTGGTTTTAGACATGTGTTTTTAATTTTTTAGGTGTAACAAAAGTATAAAACCTACGTATTGGAAACTTGCAGTAATTGCAGATTATATCCATGTCAATGTATGCCAACTCTCAGTCGCATCAGATTTGAATTGTTGAAGTTATTAAACTGAATTAAATGAGGATTTTTGTCCCCTGGTCATCCAAATTGAATATATAGGCTGTCCCAGGAGGAAAGGTCAGTATTCTGGGAGGTCATATACAGTTGCAGAATTATTGATAAAGAAGTATTACGTACTGCTTCCAACGGTTATTGTTCTAACGATAAATTTCCCACAATACATAATATATTGTCAAAAATACCACCGTTAACATCAATGGACTTTAGCCGTACTACGGAATGTTGCGCCTTTCGGCGGAAGCGAGCGCCAAATTCAAAATACCGTACATACAAATAGCTCTACCTCATATGAAACGTTTCGGAGTAGAATACATATTCATATAAGTTTTTTTTTTCTTAGTGTCCGATACTATAAACTCCCAGAATACTAACCGTTCTTCCTGGGACACCCTGTACATATATTTTAAATTTGATTTATATAAAATGAGTATTTATTTTTTTTTAATTACTTGTTCATTTTGAAAATTCTCTGTAATCGTTGATTGTGACTTGGCGCATACTTGCCCAGCCCTCTTAATACACGACCGATGTTATTTAGCGAATGTACATCCGGTAATGTTTCGTAAGCAGAAGGAATGTTTTACAGTAACCAAAAAAAAAACAGGTGATGGGAAAGTCTTTCTTTGTGAATCGTTATCAGAGCATCGCTAGGGAAAAGAAATAATCGAAATAATATTTGTAGATCATTATAGATCAGGTTTCCTAATTTCAAGTTAATTCCAAAAATAAAATTGCTGAAAAGAGTCTTTCTGCTATACCTGTTATTATCATTACATTCTCATTAAATTTCTAAAAATAATAATTTCTGTATACTTATTATACATTCCTTATTATAGATTCATCAGAAAAGAATCAAAAAAAATAAAAACCACTTGGCCGAATAAGAATATCATTTTCAAAAATCAAACGTTACAGTTAACAATAATAGTACTTTGGTAAGATTACCTTATTGACCATGTAAATACCTTACGAAAGTGCTATTTTTGGGAATAACATTATTCTTACCCTAGCCAAGCCTATTTTTTTTGTGATGAATTTATTCTAAGAATACCTCAAAAGAAACGAAATGTATGAAAGTGCAGTGAATGGTAATGGGAGATAGCGACTTTTGGAAATTTCATGAAAACTTGACTTGACTACTAACTGTGAGAAAACATGATTATACTATATTGTAATAAAAGTATTAATTTTTTTATTTACAATTTATTGAGTGTGAAAATTTAATTTTACATTAGATTTTTGTTTTTTGAAACGATTCTCGCATCTCTTCCTTCCTTGCAAAAGAACATAATATTCATAAAACGTCTTCCTACAAATAAACTCTAGGTTATTTAGTAATTCCTGCTTTATTTACTAATTTTACATAATTAAACCGATTAAAAATAAATACGTTTGTCGTTAAAGAGTATAAAAATGTAGAAGCATTATATATTAAACATATATTTAAATATTTTTATTTAAATTTCATGCAGTGAAATAATGTGAATTAAAAGTGTCTCGTTCATTTATTTATTTATTTATTTATTTATTTATTTATTTTTTATTATGAAATTGATGTTTTGGATATCTATAGGAAATGTATTGAAAGATACATTAGGTTATCAAATTAGGCTTTATATTTCAAGCATGCCATCAGCAGTATATTTCATAATTAAGTAATATATTAAAGAAAATGACCTTATGTTTAAAATGATTTACTGTTAATTATTCTTAACTTTCCAGTTTGTTTCAATCGGATATTGACAAACGTTCATGTATCCGTTTGGCTTCTTGTCCGTCTGGTGGCTCCCTCTGCCTCTCGTGGCTGCAACTACAGAGAGAGAGCTGTAGGTCAAGGTCGCCTTGGAGAATGCTTGGAATGTTTAGCGGCCTCTTCTTCACTTGCAGCTGCTTGTCACCAGATGGCAGAGCTGTCAGTTGGCTCCCCTGTACTTTCGCCGATAAGGAATCTTCCACTTTACGGGTGTGCCGCACCAAACCAAATTGTCCTTCGCTCTTTTTTTTCCCCCATAATAAATGTTTTTCATACTTTAATCATATATATTTACAATAGGAAACGGGAACTTTTTTTTTTTTTTCGGCTTTGAAAATCGGTCAAATGAAACACTTCATTTTGCTGCCTAAAAATTATCCCCCCCCCCCTGTTTTTTTTTTATTTATTTATTTAAAATCGTCGGTTTCAGTTTTGTTTCAGGAAAACCCAGACTTGATGGTTCATTTATTTTCTATCCGAATTAGGGAGGGGGAAAAAATCTGCAGAATAAACGAGGCATTCAATGAATTTTTCATATTATATAATAAATGAATGGGCTCTCTTAAATTTTAATGCGCCTATTAAATTCAATAAATGGGTTGCGTAATGTTGGCCACTGAATTAATGATCTTATTTGAACAATGAATTTAATTCTATGTGTTTTATTCTTGGTGTCGCCACAATGTTTTTGACGATTGGGTAACTATGTAATAAAATAAAAAATACAGTAATGAAATTTCGAAGATTGTTGATGATAATGTACAGGAAAATATATATTAAGAAAAAAATACTAAATCAGGAAAATTATACATTAATTATAAGGAGCTTTTGCTTATTTTTAATTTGGCAAAAAAATGCTTGTTAAATATCAAATAATTTAATATTTTATACTTTCTTCATTTGTTATTATGTATTTTCTTAAAAGTTTTATTGGATATAAATGTATATTTTTAGGACTTAAGTTGGTAGGCCAATTTTCAGATCAATTTTATTGATTTTTTTAAATTTTAGGTTAGAGGCCTATATTTTTTTTTTTTAAAGTCATACAGTCTGCATGTTTATATCGAGAAATTTTAGACGATATACTCCTGAATTATTCTATTTATTTAAATTTATTCCCGCCATCAAACTTTGCGTGAAATAAGAATGTCGTTAACCAGAATCCTTTTTATTGTTATAATTACGGTGTTGGCCATAAAAACAGTTGCGGAATACCGACCAAAAAAAAGAATAAAATATTTATTTAGCCTTATCAAGTAAGGGTAAATAACCACAGTTTGAATGTGTAGTTGCCGGAAGATCAGGTCATCCTGTCAGGTGGGTGTAGGAAGCGATCAAGGGCACAGGTTGTAGTAAATGCATAAATAAATAAATAAAATTAAACACTTTCTTTTGTAATTAGTAAATATTACTTAAATCTGCCTCACTAAAGTAAACTAAATGATTTAACTGAATCAGAATAGATTTAGTAAGCAACGAGGGAAAGGTGAATTATAATGACTAAAAATAATTATAGTTTTATTAGTAATTAAATAGAAGGAATAAATTAACTCTAATCGTAGCGATTTCTCACAAAAATATGGCTGTATCTTTCTGTATATTACGTAAATAAGTTGAGGAAGTGGACTTTATAATCTTTACAAAGTAAGTTTATTATTTTTTCTTGCTGCTGCATTTTATATATAGATAGATAGATAGATTGTGTCATTAGCAGCTGACGTATTACTTAGAAACAGAAATGTTTTTTAAAATGGCAGAAGAGCCAATATTTTCAACCAATCTCGGTGAAGTAGATCATACATTTTAGAGAAACATACCCGATTTCATCAAAATTGGCCTAGTGGAAAAGGATTTGTTGCGTACGAAGAGACAGAACGGATATGGTAGCTGTTGCTGTGTGCTGTTGAAAATAAGGTACAGTTGGTGTACCAACTTTCGGATGCTTTTATGGGAAGATCCAGAAATAGTTATTCAAACTAATCAGAGAATAGTTTAAATTAATAGTTAAGTAAAGCTGTTGGTTTTTCTATACCTTTAACTATTTATGTATCATGATAACGCTTCAGGATGTTGTGTAATGGTGGGTGAAGGTTCTAAAATTCCCGTCTAATTTCTACCAAAATTCTTACAGAGGACGCGGGATTATTGAAGTTAATCTACGTTTAAAATTTCAGCTGTCTGAGTTAAGTAGTTTTTGAATTGTCATGATTATATTGCTCTTCCACGATGTATTTTGGCGGTACCCTTATTCCTCACGTACGAACCAAAGACAGTCGGTATCTTTCTGTTACTAATCTAAAGCTATCATTTAAAATTTAATCTATCTAGGATAAGTAGTTAAGCAATGAGTGACAATTTGTAATTGAATAAAAACAAGAGAATTCTCAAGGTGAACAATGATGATAAAGACATATATGTTCATCATTGTTCACCTTGTGCATATATATATATAGAAACATATTGATCACCGACTGTTTCGATTACCCACGGAAGATCATCTTCAAGGTGAGAACATTAGGTCTTGTGTCATTTTGTGGTTTTTGTATTGGCATTTTTCAAATTCCACATCACTGTCCGGCTTTATATAGTTTAGTAATATAAGTTAACTAGAATGGTACCGCCGCTTCGCTCCGGAACCCTTGCATATATAAAAAAAAAAAAAAAAAAAAAAAAAAAACCGTTATTTATTTAGCAAATTAATTTGGAGATCGGAGAATACACGACTTCCCAGCTCGTTGTGGGCTTCTCCGCTTAACTCAGTTGTATTGCGCGTTGGCACTCATACGGGGGGATGGGGTTGCCGCAAAAACACTTCATTTTTGCATGTATATTCCAAACGCTGAAACGTTTGTTACTGACTGATATACCGTTCGATAGAACTTTCAAATACCAACATTTTCTCAATGTAATGTTCTCTTCCAACTTTTGTACTTTTCGTTTAAATTGAGAAAAAGTCAAAATTTGACCTTTTAAAAGACGCCATCTTGGAAACCAAAAACTTTATTCGAAAGATTTTTGTAGCACTTTGTTTGTCTTAGAAAGCTCTACATTGTATCCATTTACATGACCACTCTATCTCTTATAGTTTGGTCACAAAATTGGAAAAACGTAAAGTCTGATGACAATGACAGACAAAATAACGCTTTTATATAATATAATTTTATTCAGTAGTTTTTGAGTCATCTTGATCCGGATGGACATGAATTTTCGAATAAAATTATAATTGCCTTCTAACCCTTTCTTTTAATTGCATATTAAGAAGAACGAAAGACTGTCTCTCGGTAGCCCTTTTGATAGATATGCTTACCACGTCTCTCACCCATCCTTCCCTGAAGAAAACAATGTTAATAGCAGTGGAAGTAATTGTTCAGTTAGGAACAATTCCTTCCATGTTGGTCCCTTGCGATAGGAAACAACAGTTCAGTCCAAAAGTATTTGTTGTCCGGAAGGAAGTCAGAACAATTGACTGAAAAATATTTTGTATATGTTTTAACACGGGTATTTACTCATCGTATCTGTTGTTAGGCGTAGCTAAAGAATTTTTTCTTTCTTTTTTATTTTTTTAAAATTTATATGTTATACAAATAAATGGCTTACAATTTCAAGATATACAATATATATAATTCTTAGATATAATTTTATCTTAAACAAATTAAACTTTCCCCGAAATTGTTGTGGCAATTTTGCAGCTGTATTTATTTTTTCTGTTTGTTTTCTGATTTTTCCATAATTTATCTGTAAAATATTCATCTTTATAGATTGAATTTTGGTTCTAATTTTAGAAAAATTGCACTTAAAAAGAAAATTTTTATTATTACAATTTAACTTAACGAAAATTTCTTGAAAAAACTTGGAAAAACATGATAGTCATGTTAAGTTTTGAGATTTTGTCTTATAAATTTATTTAATGTATACGCAGCATATCATTTATAAATGATTTTGAACAGGAAAGGTTACGGGTTTCCAGGTAAAAAATACTGGCAACAAAAAGTTCATATCAGATATCGAAGGAGATATATGGAAACACTGCTGCTCACAATGTGGCCATCTTGATTAAGGATTTGACGGATGGTATTTGACGTACTTTCGTATGAAGAAGTCACTATAAGCAGAATACGATCTGAGACTTTCCTCAGATCTTGGGCTATTGATAAAGTTTGTTGTAAATCCTTATTATAAAACTTATCTGTTGATAATTCAATTTGACGCCTGTCCAGGTAAAGCTGTATTCTTTGTTGTCCTTGTGACCTTCAGTGGTCATTCAGTCCACGTGGATCTCAGTATCACACGTAATTTGCATGCAACAGGAAGCATAGGTACAGGAAAAAAAGAGCTGTGAATAGTCCTGGATAGTATCTTAACAGTTTGGCCTGACTTTGTGCACTTTTGTTTTGGGTGTGTGCAAATGACGTGCAACAAAGTTGCAGCTGCTGTGTGGACAAGCAACCACCGCTCTCCCATTTTGTTTTTTCAGTGCTACCACCTACCACCCTTCCTGCTACGATCTTCAGCGAACTTGTCTCTTCGAATTTCTTAATCATGTTTTTTCAGGACACAGCAAACATGACGCGCCACAAGAACAGTTCGCATAGCTGCTGCTGTTGTAGAAGAGTTTGACACGCAAAGCATGTCCCTTCAATGTGTCACCATCAGAAACCCATTACTACGTTGGAAGTGACGTGCTAAGAGAATAGAAATGACATTCTTATTTTGACGGGTCTGCCCACAATCTGCTTTGGAAGGGAGTTTTAGATTATAATCCTCTTTCGTATGTTAAGAATCACTCTTCCTTCATTTTCCCTCGAATGTTTGATAAATCGCTAAATAATACTACGTTCAATCAGTTGTGCCATCGTTTTCTAAGGAATCAAACTGAAACGAAGAAGAAATCAAAAACAAATATCTAAAATATAATAAAATAATTGTAGTTTCTCGTCTATAAAGTATATAATGGAAGCGCAGTAAAATTTATGTAGGATCGGTACCATCTGTTTTCTATGTATATTTTGAATTGAAAAACTAATACAATATCTTGCAGAAACAGAAATAAATATGGTTTTTGAATTAGAATTTTACAAATGTTACGGTTCTTCCGGCGAAGGTCACTATCCTACCAATATATGTAACATATATATATATATATATAAAACCAAGTAATTCATAGTATTACAATAAGTAATAAGTATTCATATATGTAAGTATTATATATAAGTAATTCATATACTACTAGTTTCTTACAGATATACACTGTACAATTGTCTCTACATTACTATTTTAGGTTGTGATACCATCCTAGAGATATACAGTGTAGAGCCCCGATTATCCGCGGAATTGTGTGGAAAGGGCTTCGCGGATAACGAAAATCGCGAATAAACCGAAAAAAGACTAAAAATGAGGTGTAAACACGAAAAAAAAAAATTCACCATTAAAAACTACGTTTTATTGTAAAAAAAACATAATGTAAAACTTTTAAAATACAGTACAATACAGCAGAAATCTTTGCTCTGCGTTTGCATCCACAAATTCCGAGAAGGCCTATAGGATCACGATGCACAATAAAGCTGTCAGTAATTTTCGACCATCTCACTGTAGGGCCTGTTGTATTTTCCCTGTTGTTGGCTTGGATTAAAATTGGTTTTTTTCGTAATTAAAAAAATTTTTCGCGGCACTCGCTATATATATATATATATAGAACAATACGTATGTCTGTAGGATGGTATCACTACCTGTTTTAGTTGAATGATTCTCAAGGAGTTTACAGTAAAAATACAGCGTTAAAAGGAATTCGCATTTAAAAAACTTTGGGAACTGTTGTTAGAAATGATCTGTTTTCTAAACTGCTGCAAAGCTATCTTAGCAATTGTAGAGACAGTTGTAGAGTGTTTATCTGTACGAAACGAAGTACTTCATAGAAACATTGACAGAAGTTTGGTGACGGTTCGTTTTATTCGAGTGCGTTTTGAATATTTTTTTTTTTTAAATATCCTCCGTCAAAATTTAGTATTTAGAAAAGGAACTGAAGGAGGATAAGGTCACAATATATTTACTTTTGTAGGATTCTTCCATTCCTCAATATTTTTCTCAGCATTTCGGTTCGTTCCCCATAGGCCTTCTTCAGTGTTATTTGTATAATCTACATCACTGTCCCTAAGATATTATTGCCTTCAGTATCACATTTCTGGTTATCCTGTGGAGGCAATCACAATCACCTTCGGGTTTCAACTATTTTGAAATGGAAGAACAATTCTGGATGACATGTATTGCAAAGTATTGAGTTAAAAAACATCTTATATGTGAAAGAATATCTCCCCTTGTTTTATTTTGTTAATTTAAATGAATTATTGCAAATACACTTAATCGAATGTTTACATTGCGAGATTTATATTTAAAATTCACTTTCATATTAATTTTTAAAATACATTGTAGTTCCCTATATTGTTTATGTTACTAATTATGATTTTAGAAATTTATATTTTACTTAAATATATAAATTTAACTACTATATAGCTTCGAGAAATTACGAAACATCTTTTCTACTCTACAGTAGCCTACAACTTGTACTGTGATAGTTCGTTAATCAATTGATCCAAAACTCCGTTTAATCCATAGCTTTTACTAATTATCCTAGAAAAGCTCATTTTTTTTTTTAATGATCGGTTTGTTTACCTGTAATTCCTTTTTCGATTTTGCTAAAATTGGATTCTTAAATGAGAAATATTGGATCAAATGCAATTATGATGTATTTGTTTTGAAATACAGTGGTATCCGATCATCGTTCAGGCGTACAATTGCGGGTAAGGCAATGATCTACAACCTGTTGACTGATATATCTGAACGATTCGAATCCAGGGACTGGCTTGGATGTTTCTCGTCCTTTTCGTGACTTGTTCTCGATATAATGATTTATTCCTGGCGCAGCATAGTCTCACTCGCTCTTGCGGCGTTACAAATCGTACAATGAAATATGTGCTCTATCAAACAATCAAACATTTTTTTAGTATTGTTATTTGTTTGGCTGAATGCTAAATATAACAGTTTTCGTTTTACATCCTCCACTGTTGAAGCCATAACACGATGACCATATGCTGCCATCTGCAGGATTTTTCTCTTATGATGCGGATTAATAAAAAAAAAACAACAACAACAGAAAAGCAGTCAGTCTACCGTTAATGGTGGTAGCTGTATAAATTGAAGGCACTCATAATTATTTCTGGAAAGCTCGTTGATTAGAGCGCTGTTTTTCCTCATAGAGATGTTTTTTTGCGAGTGGTGAGGGTCAATTGTGAGTTGAAGGGCTGTAGCTCAACATGATGGAGAACGTCAATAAGCGAGTATTTATGTCTGCTTTTTTTAAAAAAAAGAGCAGTTTCAGAAAATGCAGTGGTTACTGGGGGTCATTTCTCTTGAAGGCACACGTCTTCGCAACAGGTGAAAACAATGGCCCGTGTAGAAATAGGTGGGGGTTATAGGGGTATATCTTTCTACTTCTCCCTACCTATTGAAATGAGATCCTTTCAGCAGCAGCTGCCAATTATCCGTTCAAGGTTGCTTTGGTTGCAGAATGTCACCTCTGACGGATAGTTGGTGCAGTCGGTGGGTGACCACTCTGCTAGAGGGCGGGGACCATTCCCTACCGGGACCATCTATAAAAGCACCACAGCTGCTTTGCAGGAGATTTAAACCATCCCTTCTCCCTCCCCACCCCTCTCACGCACCATCACAATTTTCTTCTCTTTGCCCCTCGCTCTTCGTCTTGAGATGCCACGACTACCAACAGGAAATCGGTGAAAGAAAATCTCCCCGCCTCAATACAACCAAAATATCCACGGTCTGAATTGTTTGTGGAACCTGAATTTATAGACAGGTTGAAATGTTTCTGCCTAAGCTTGTAAAATATGAGACATCATTAATATCTGACATATCGTTCAAAGTGAAAAAAAGGATAACTAAAGAGATATGAAAGCAATTTTGAAAACCTCTATTTAGTGATTCCTGCAATTCTATATACTTGAAATTGCAGTATCCCATGAGGGATAAATCGGATAATACTATTTTAACCGATTATACGGTTTCATAACTTTACGTTTCCCAGAATTGTAGCTTTTTTTTTTAAATTCCTTACAGAAAACAATAACTTCATGGTTATAAAAAAAAAATGTCTAAGTTGTGCATCAGAATTTTTACATCAATCACGTAATTCCTTATTTACTAAGCGAAATGATTCCCATATTCTTCTGAATTAGGAGTTTGTTTTTTTTTTTTTGTTTTTTTTTTTTGATAGGTAACAAAACAAAACAAAAAATCTTCCAATTTGCTTGCGGCTTCTGATTATATATTTATTTATTTATTTACTTACTTACTTACTTATTTATTTATTTTATTGTAAATAATACAGATACTGTTCGTTTTTGTTTACGAGAACTTTCTTTACCTGACCACGCTTTTGCGCATGCGTCAGGTCTCATTCGATTTCATCAAAATAGGGGTGGGGGAGAAATAAAGAGGAGATGTTTACTTTTTTATCAGTATTAGTTCACTAGTAGATGCATTCTATTTACTCTTTTCGGGAAAGAATCATGGGAAATTGTTGGGTTTTTTTTTTTTTGGGGGGGGGGGCTGAAAGTTCCAGATCCAGTACACAGGTCTTAGGAAAGTGCCCATCTCAGCGTATCACCCCTCTGCGGAGTAGAATCATCCGCGAGTGGCGGTTCTAGCTTTCGAAAACGAACAGTATATGACAACATGTGAGTCAAACTTTGAAATTCAAAAAATTCCTTGTAACTTAAGGTGAACTAAAATCTGATACTGAAGTTTCGTGAAAATTGATTTTCACAAAATTTGTAGAATCTTCGAGATTGTGTTCGCCATTACATTTCGAAGCTTCATCAGTTTATTTTAGGAAAGTAAAAATAATTGTTTTATAACAATTAGAACTTTTTTTTTTAATTTTGAATTTACGATGGTTGGAATTATTTTTTTTTAATTAAAGATGGCGTCCAGGTGGACAATAAATGCTTAATTCACTTATACGGGATATATGTATATATCCTTATACTTATACATATTTATATCCACATTACAAGCAAGGCTATTAAAAGTTATACTATATACTACTTTCTTTCAACGTTTACTTTTAATTTGTATCTCAGAGAAGAAGAAATTAAGAGAAAAATATTTTGAATATAATTATAATTAAAAACGTAAATCAAAAGCTATCACTCAAAGCTGTATGGAAGATTTGACTGTTCAATGCAACATCCGTATTAATTTTGGTAAAGATTGTGCTATGACAAGGAACCAGGGATTAAAAACTGACAATATATATTTATTTAATGCCGTAGTTATTAGATGTATTGATGCAGTAACTTAAAATTCCCAGTTTACATCGTGATCATCCCCAGACTTTAAATGGGGATAAGTATACATTATATTGTGGTAGCTTTTACTGTAAAGGTATCGATGAGACGAGTCACGTGGCACCAAAATTGAAGTTATTTATGAAACAATTATAATATTTTAGTCAATCGAATCAATTGAATAACAACTTATGGATGACTTTAAGATTTGTGGCAGCCATTCACAAAACTCTCGATACGATTATGATTCTCAAATCGCATTTCCGAATAACTATTATACTGAATATAAACATAATAAATGAAGAAAAAAAATCACTATCCTACTGTCATTGACATCTTGTTTTTGTAAAGATTGCTAAGCAATGTTAATCATATAAATAAAGGCTTGTATAACGACGCTTCATATTAAGTCCTGAACAACTTTTCATTTCCGACCTCCATTCAACACAGTCTGACGTTAGCGTTGAACGCCCTATATAAATAATTGAAATCACGTATTCAAAATCTTAAAAAATTATTTTATTTACATATTAAACCAATGTACATAAATAACTCATAAAAGCGACATTGGTAAGATTATAAGAAGTTGCTGAACTCGTAGCTTACTTTCTTACAACGTTGCTTCTTTTTTTAAATGCGATTAATTTTAATCACATCGAACAGCGCGCAAATTAATGGATTATGTAACGGATTAATATCCATTGTTAGATAGCACCGTTTCTACTTTGTGGGAATTTTTGTCGTCTGGTGCCCGATGACAGTGACCCACATACGAATATTTTGAACATAACATTCAGATCGTTTCTTATTCCTTAAATATGCAAGCAACGTTTCAAGAAGACTATCGAGCAGTTCAAAAATTATCAGAAAGCGATACTTACACAGACAACACAATGTTAAGATTTGAAAATAGATTGAAAGCTTAGAGAGCAAAGAAAGGTTACAATTTATGGACTTCTGTGAGACTTATAGTATACAATGGTAGATTTACTGGAATCTAGTTTATTAGATGTTTTACAGGACAATTCTTGATTTAGAAGGATTTCATACTGTTTTATAAGTTATATAATTGTCTTTAAGAGTTTCTTATGTTCGTAGTTGTTCAGTCCCTGTGCAATTAATCTGCTGTCTCACAGTTACCCCTCAAGGATTTCGTGAGGACCCCTGCCAAGAACAGTTGGATTGAAATTAAAATGCACTTGATAGAGATATCTAGTTTTGTTACGAAATTCTGATGCCAACATAACAGTATTATTTGCTCTGTCTTTGGTTTTCTTCATAACTAGAAAGTTCCTCAAGAGCACAAGACAGAAAAATTCCAAGACATTGTTGAAATTAAATTGTTGAAATATGAAATGTGATAGTTTGTTTATTGCTGTTTTGCATTGTTTAAAAACCACAGGATAGTTTTTTTGTTGTATAGGATTGTCGACTGTTCAAACATATATATTGCATAGAATTCATTGAAAGATTCGATTGTTGATTGTTGATGCAATAGTTTGTATTGGATTATTGAAATATGTATTGCGTAGAATTCATTGAAAGATTGCATTGTGGAATTTAACGCATAGTTTCATTGTTGTGTAGGGATTATTGAGAGATTGAATTGTTGATTGTTGACGCAATAATTTCATTGTTGTATCGGAGTGTTGAAACATGTATTGCATATAATTCATTGAAGGATTTAATTGTTGACTGGTGACTCAATAATTTCATTGTTGTATCGGATGTTGATTATTGAAACACTGCTTTTTTATTGAATTGTTAGTTGTTAAAATACATAATTTATAGTATGTCTCGGCTTTCTGTGAACTGTTGCAAGGTAAGTAACAATAACATTGATGCATACAACAATGGTCTACAAAAATTTGAAATGGACTGTAGAATTGTTATGACCATTTGTGGAAAAGTAAAAAAATTGGACACATTTTCGACAGATTAAGAAGACTGGCAAACTTTATGAGTTTTACATCAGCTTACGTTTTTAATATCTTATTTTTATATTACTTTGCAGTTTAAATAGAATTGGAAGAGCAATATTGCGAACAGATGTTATTGTCCTCATTCGCTGTTTCCTTCTTGGATAATTCTGTGATGATCTACTGGAAATAGTATTTGTTATTAGAAGTTTAATGTGCGATATCGTAAAGAAAAACAAACTTAATATGACCAAAATTCCACATTTTATAAGTTAAAGAATAAAGTTAATAAAATAAATAAAATAAGGCTTTTTAGTCACAAAAGAAAGTCGTTTTCAATGAAATATATTGAGCAGATACAAAAGTAGATAAATAAGTGGGGCTTGAATGTAAGGGAAGGCTGGAAAACACCTATTCAAGTGATCGTCAGCCTTCGAGTGAACAGAGATCCTCGAATTACCAAGTTGATCAAATTACACCAAGTTACCTAGTATGGATTGACCACTTATTTATGTCTTTATATAAATAGTTATTGGAAGACCTAGCTTTGCCCGGTAAAATAAAACGAAAATAAGTAAGAACAATGTAGACAATCACCTGGTTATGTTACCCCTCCCTTTCGGAAAAATGGACAGCTCCGCAGTGATATAGCTGACGTTGAAAGGAAAAAGTTTTAAAAATTATTACGGAGTAAAATTATTATTTACTTACATGAAAAACGTACAGAACATAAATTTATTAAGAATAAAATAAAACAAAAATACAGTTAAGAACACTGTAGACAACCTCCTTTCGGAGAAATGGACAGCTCCACAGTGAATACACGCGACGTTGAAAGAAAAAAGCTTTAAAAATTAAGTAAAAATTATTATTTTATTACACGTTAAAGCGCACAGAACA
Organism: Thereuonema tuberculata; assembly: GCA_023159025.1. NCBI lineage: Eukaryota > Metazoa > Arthropoda > Chilopoda > Scutigeromorpha > Scutigeridae > Thereuonema > Thereuonema tuberculata. The sequence continues at coordinate 67,272,398 of JAFIDM010000002.1, forward strand.
AGAATTTATTAAGAATAAATTAAAACGAAAATAAAGTAAGAACAATGTAGACAATCACCTGGTTATTTTAACCCCCTTTCGGAGAAATGAACGGCTCCGCAGTGAATACATGTGACGTTGAAAGAAAAAAAGTTTTAAACATTATTATTAAGTTGAAATTATTATTATTATTCCCCGAAAGGAGGCTAAGTAACCAGGTGATTGTCTACAGTGTTCTTACTTTTTTATAGGTAAAAATAAAGTTATTATTTTATTATACGTAAAAACGCACAGAACTCAAATTTATGGAAAATAAAATAAAACGAGATAAAGCAAGAACACTGTAGACAGTATTCTAGCATCCAGGTCAATCATTTACCCCCAAATGAGTTTTTCTGAAGTCGAGACCTAGCTAAATCGCTTTCTCGCACACGTAAACGATAGATTTACTCCATTTAATCACAATCGTTAGGCACGTTTTCAAGATAAAATTTACAAGAATTGCTCGCTTTATACTATATGATTGATTTATTTATAAGTGTTAATAAAAATATAGTTATTAATGAAGACTTAGCCACTCTCTTTTTAATTTGAGGAAATGGGAAAAAAAAATAATAAAAGCTTAGGAATGCATTCTCAGAAAACAAATCGCACCCCCCGTTTAAGAATAACTGCTATATTCAAGTTATTTCTCACGACTTACCGAGTTTTCCTTTTATTTATCGCGCCAGAAGTTGTTTTTACTTAGGATTAAGCTGTTTGAAGGATTAGAAAACAAAAAAAAATTAAAAAATAATCTCAAAATTTCTCAATATCCGGTAGCATTCTTTATAAGCGATGCATTTGCCGTAATAACATTCTCCAGATAAATGTAAAAGCTTTTATAGTTCTTCATCTATGGCTGCTCTGTGCTTCTAACATTCTTTTTTTATTTACTTTTTTTTTTTTATTCTGTCCTTCCGTCCCTTGCCAACATACGCCCACCATGTGGAGGTGGTTCCGCTTTCAATAGCGTCTTATCTATGAGTCGGTTGCAATCTCGCCTTACAATCTTCTCCTTGGAACCAGGCAATAGTGGTTAAAATCACGTCTGAAAATGAATTGGAAACACGTGACTGCGCCATCTGGGAGGAGAGTGGCACATCAACAGATGGCCTCCTGGTGAACATGGACAGAATTATTACCAATGGCGGATGTTTACATTTGTGCCAGGCTGATTCTTTTGCTCGTTAGCTTTCTCCTAAATTAAAAGAAAATAAAAGAATATAAAAAAAAAAAAATTGACTGGCGTACAATTATATGGAACCTTTGTTACAAGATAAACATTCGAATGGCTGTTTTCTTGAATTATTCTTAATTCTTTTGACCATTTCTCGAATGTTTTTGATTCCTGAAAACTTCGCGATTTAATTAATTAAAATCAATTCTTTTTAATAAATAATTACTTTTCAGTTTTGTACACAGGATTCCAATTCCTAATGTTAGATTATTATTGGTTTGTATTCCTTTAATGATTTAATTGTATAATTATTTCAATTGTATGGTTGTTTGGTAAAAAAAAAGATATTCTTCTTTCTTGATTCTTCGTTCATTGAGAATATCATTAATCATTGCCTTATTCCCTGAAGAAAAAAAAAATATATTAGTGGAATTAAAGGTAAATTAGTGGGCAGCCACCCTCACCTTTCCCTTATTAGTTTCTCCTACTTAGGGCAGAAAAGCAACACCCACATCTTTCCGCCGTGTCAGCCCAGTTTAGCAAAAACCACTTCGACCACTTGTAGACTGACGTATCCCTACTTGGATATAACCTATCCCTAGTTGCCTGCTTTGAATTTTAATTATAATTTCTGTGAGATCTTCTTGTTTAATAGACTGTAAAAACTGAAACAGATCTAAAAACGAATTTACATGTTTTAACAGTAAGTGTAGCTTTTAAGTTAAACCGGAAGTTTATTATTACCGATTCCATTACTGGGGGGTCAGAACTGCGGGGTCAAGGGTGAGTGAGTCGCCCTCTCACTAATTTGCAAGGGGGGGGGGGGGAACATATATGTTCACCCCCTCCCCACTACTAAACTGTATTAAAAGGCATACACGCACACACCTACACATACACATAAAAAAAAAAAAAAGCAGCTGACCAAAATTGATATATTTTGAACGTGCAGAATTCAATAAATAATAAACAACCATTAAAGCACAATACTAAAGTTATAAAATTAACAGACTTACAAAAATGACGTTTCGAGGCTCAATTATGACAAGTTTCCTTTCTCAAAATAAAAGGTAAGCGGAGCTTGCGATAATTGTCCTTAACGGCGTCGTCAGTATTGTGACGACTCCGTTAAGGACGATTATCATAAGTTCCGCTTACGCCATTTTAAATGTCATTCGAAAACGGTCATTTTATTAAGTCTTTTTACTCTTTTAATATTGTGCTTTAATGGCTGTTTGTTATTAAACTGACTAAATACTGCAGGAAATTATTGTATATTCACTAAACTGTATGTTATAAGAAATAAGAAATTCATGAAGAAGTAGTTTGTCTGCATTTCAGGTGTATATTAAGGATTCACCGTAGATCCCGAAGGTCAGGAAACGTCGGGAGCCTTTTCTCCCGCGATCCCCCAGGACCGCTAGGCCTGTGATGGGATACTTTATATGTATCATTTCCGTTTTCATACGTGATGAAAAAAAAAATAAAAAAATAACTACCCAAAAGATCTATTTCTACTAAAATATATGTGAATTGCCTATGTTAATTGCATTATTATTAATATCTTAAGTAATTATATTTATTATTAATAATGTTTAATTAATGATGGATGGATTCCATTCAAGGATTCTTTACATCTATTTTGAGACTCACTAAAGAGACTCACTACGAAGCTCTAGAAATTCTATTTCTTTGAGAAAATAGGAAGAATTTTCACAGTACAGTAGACACTCGCTAATCCGACACGTTCGGGACTTCGGCAGTGCCGGATTACTGAGCGCCGTCTAAAAATAGCCGTTATTGCGAGGATAGCGGAAATACCGCTAAAATAGAGTCAAAAGGGCTATTAATAGGTATCAGGCCATTTTTCTGTGTTCTATTGTGATTTCTCTGATTTCGGTAGTGATGGAAAATGTTAAAAACAAAACAACAAAATATATTTTTATATAGTATTATATTTTAATACTACACTGCCGAGTACGCCCGACCTCAGCCGATTGCCCGCGAACTCATGCTGAACGCGCCCGGAAGGCTTATTCAGTGTAAAAAAAACCCTTAGACCGATGCCGGATTATTGAATGTGCCGGATTATCGGATGCCGGATTAGTGGGGTTTTACTGTATTGCCTTAAAATGAATAAGTATAACTAATGAAATCATTAATTCCCTGTTGGCTATCAGTGAAGAATATAAACTAAAATCTCGATATTTAAAGTTTATTTACAATTTCGTAGAGTTAAAGAGAGTTAGAACACACATTTTATTAGAAAAATATCGTAAATTGCATTCCGTGAATTTTTAACACATTAATTAATTGAGAGAGAACTTTTTAAAAATTGATTTATTTAGGTAGCCCTATGTGTATCTGTTTGTATCTGAAAGTATATTAATTCAGTTGTAGATATGTCATTTATTCTTTATGTTTAGCGAAATTGAAGTCGGCCATTGAAATTTCCCATGATTCCTTTGGGGAATAAATTCGGAAACTTTGACGTCTGAAACTATTCAACCAATAAGAAATCTGCCAGTAGATGATTACAACGTATTTTTTAGTTCTATTTAGATTGAGATCTCAGTTATGATAGGAGTTTTCTGTAGAGCACGTTTTGAACTCCCTGGGAGAGCATCAGCCTCCTCCAAGGGAACATGTTGTTCTGCGTCACTTCATAATAGAAGTCAGGTTCATGATGTAAATCAACAGCAATAAAACAAAACCAAATATGATACCTTAATAAACATATATTTGATTATAATGAATGTATTAACGCGCAACTTAAATATGAAGCAGCCGTTTGCACAAAAACATTAGAAACAGATTTAATAAGAAAATAAAAATAAAACAAGTTAAGAGTTTCGAAAACCTTTATATATAATCTTTGATTAGTTTACTTTTCCCTTTGCAGTGCGGAGAATATTTCATGGTAAATAAATACAGTGTATTCTCGATATCTCGAACTTCGATATCTCGAAAACCTTGATACGTCGAAAAATTATTTTTCTCCTTGATATTACATATTCATGTAATTTCGACCTTGTTATCTCGAAATCTCGCTATCTCGAATTTTTTTTTAGGGTCCCTTCGACTTCGAGATATCGAGAGTATACTGTAAATAAATCAAATAATTAACGTTGCAGGAATAATGAAACGTTGTTCCCACGGGAATTTTGTTTATTGTTTTTATGTCCTGAGATGTTACAGTGCATTAATAATAAAGTTCGAAAACTGAAATGTGTGGCTTGTGTTCGGATCCCATTCGGTATTGTGATTCATTTGGGCGATTAATAGGCCTTTTTGTAAAACAGACAGACGAACTGATCGTCTGATAGACATGATTACTTTATTTTTTTTTGGGGGGGGGGGGGGTTATGGAGCAGATTAAACCAGAACTAACGAACAAATTATTATTTATTTGACATTTAAGTACCTGCTTTTTTTCTTATTTACTTCATTTCCGTGGAATGGTTTTCCTTTCCTTTAATTGGCGCTCTATTATCTTCATTTGGGCCCACA
>JAFIDM010000002.1:67287105-67303178 GCA_023159025.1 Thereuonema tuberculata
TTCACGAACGGACAAAACAAAAGTAACACAGATGTTTATCGCAGCATATACATCAAAAATTGAAAAACATTTAATCCTGTTTATTACCCATACCTATTTCCATATTAGGATTTACATATTGTTTCTATTCTATATCTTGATTATAGAAACTGCTGGTTTTACAGGAGAAAGTACTGTGGCTGGCATTCCTAATGTCACATTGCGAAGTAGTACTTTTCCTGCATTGCTTTCCTTAAACCAGTCTGAGAGCGGAGAGCTTGTTGCAATGCGGGGAAGCATCGGGCAGCTAAAGTGACATTGGGAATGCCACCCACAGTACATCAACTTCCAAAAAGAACTTAAAAAAGGCCAACGTTGACATAAAAAGCGACATAAGGAATCCACAAACAGTGAATATTTTATTTGAATTTTCAGCTACGGGAGCGTCCATCTTTTGTGTGTCAGCGTGTGTTTTTTATTTATCGTGACGACCGACCAATGGTGTAGCTATAATTTGTCCTGCTTAGAGTCAAAACAATGGTGTGAGTCATCCATTAAATAAAAAAAGAAGGGGTGGGGGTTAATGAAACAAAAGATTCAACTCCAGACCCCTGAATACATCGCACCCCTTGAAGTGAATCCTTGGGTTGAATAATTTTATTTTGAAAGGTTCTGATTTTGTAAACTTTATGTAAGATTTCTTAGTTTTACAAAATATGATACATTAAAATTGAATAACGTTGCCTATATAGATCTGAATTTCAATTGTTGCTTTAGAACCTTTTGAGAACCTCTATTTTACAGTGTGGAATGTGAAGTACGCTAGAAGTCCGTTGTCGGGTCTTAATTAACGTTAAAACTAATAATTACATAAAAAGACTGAATACTTTCTTATATGGAATGCAGACAATATACAACTTAAATTCGTTAATCCTCAAAAAAAAGAAAAAAGAAATTAACGTTAGTTAAGACAAAAACTGCCTTATCCTGAAAATTTAGTCTTTGATAACTCGCACTTGGTGAAGGATACAGACGCTTCTCCTTGGGCTAGGAGTCTCGGATTCGATCTCGGACGAAGACCTCTGATTTCCCTGATCTGCTGCTCCAGACATGTCTTAAGTCGCATGTCAGATGTTGACCAAGTATTAATGCGGGCGAGCGTTAGACTGGCCTCTCCGCATGACCCTTAATCCTCGTGTATTTCATGTATTTGCACTTACATAATCAGAAAATAAATACATTCGCTATTAAAAAAAAAAAAAAAAAAAACAACAACGCCCGAAGCGGTATCTATTGTCAAATGGAATTATTTCGCTTTTTGACAGCATCAGCGAAGACCATCTTTGTATAATTCTTGGCGGAGGAGAATGGCATGCGAAGGATTTAACTTATTAAATTAATTAATGTAATATTCTGCTTGTAACTGGAACTTCTTTCGTAAATTCGTTGTTTGCCGTCCGTGCTCAAATGATTTGACAACAAATGAAGTAGTTTAAAAAGAATTAAAAAAAAAAAAAGCTGCTGCCAAAGATCATGAATATAGATCGTGTAGTTCATCATTGATCCTACACTTGATCCATTTTTGTATAAGAACCATTAAATATCGGTTTGTTGACGATTATTCTTTCCCTACATTGCCACTTCCAATTTTATTTTTTGAAACCTATATTCCACGATGCTTACGTAAATTTTTGAAAGCGTTTAGAGAGCTGAAAATTTATTCGACACCAGTCTTGGGCAACTCGTCCTTGGAGGGTGATTTTTCGAACCGTGATTAAAAGTAACTTTTGAAATATTACTATCATGATTATTGCTGTTTAAGGACAACACATAACCCAATCCTACCATGAAAAATGCATTTTTATTATTGACAGTTTTTCAGTTATCTTGATCATAGAACTGAAAGCAGACGGACGGACGGGCATAGGCATTTCGACCTACAGTTGCATTTTAAATCTTTCTATTATAAAAACCTAACTTTGTTTCCTCTCTTTCAGTGCATATTGAAGAATTACCTAAAATAGGCCTAACCAAATACATGAAGGAATAGTGATAGACTTCTCGTGATATTTTTCGATTACTACACTAGGGGGGGGGGGGCAGAGCTCAAACTATAATCAGTTGCAACGATCTGTAGATGACATTTTTATTCTCTCTCAATTTATATGTCGTAACGAACACTTTATTGCATTCATAATAAAAATATAAGAAAAAAAAATAAAGAGCCATTTCATTTTTCCTTTCTCGTTGCCTGAAAGAGAGATTTTTATAACTTACGATAACAAGTGAGTAATGCTGTTTGTCTTGTGATAAAGACAAGATGGGGCAGCGGAATTCTCTGAAGTAAATGGACCGCAAATAAGAGCGTTTTTGTCTTTTCTTTTTCTTTTTTTCATTTTCTTTTATCTATGACTTCTACACGAGCGTTCTGTTGCGATGCTATTTTGTCAGAGTGGATTAACATTATGACGCTTTTTTAAGCTATTATCTTTAGATATTATTATTGTTATTATTTAAAATGTAATTCCTTAAAATTTCTTTTATTGTTTGTCTTTTTTATTTATTTCGTTAGGCCTATTTTTTTTTTTTAAGTTGTCTAAATCGGATTATTTTAATCATTTCAAGCCACGTGCAAATTAATTAATATCCGTTTTCAGTATCGATTGTTAGCAATGAATATCGATTATTCAGACATCGATAATAATCGAGTGTTAAAGATTCCATTGTGTCTTTATGGCAATTTTTGTTCTTCTCACTCTAATTTCTCGGAGTCACTTTGGAAAAGATTTCAAATATAAAGTTAGATCGTCTGTAGTCCTTAAACACTCATACCAATTTTCAAGAAGATCCGTCCAGCCGTTCAACAGTTATAGGCGAAAACATACACACCAATCACACTTACATATGATGAGCCTTTTTGTACTAAGAGGCTGGTAAAGGATAACGCAGTCTTTTCGGTTGCTCATATTTTAAAATAAATAATATATAAAATAATGAAATAAATAATGTATATACTGTAAGTAAATAAGCAATGCACATTTTAGTTTAGTTTACTGTTCTAAATTATGAAAGCAAAGAACAGGGAAGTGTTAAGTGATTAACAACTTGATTGTAACGCATGTTTCAGCTCGTCCATTATTTCTGATATCTCTGATGTTAAGTTTTTCCGGGGTATGACCATTAGAAAGCTCTTTTTTTTTTTTTTTTTTTTTTTTTCCAAATAAGAATCATTAAACACAATAATACTTTTCTGAGATCCTTGGATTTGAAATACTGACTGGGATCTTATATAAAAAAAATATCATGCACATAGATCGTGTAGTTGCCGATTATCTCGCATTTCATGTATTTTGGGTTTAAAAGGACATTAAAAAGCAATTTTTTGACGATTATTTCTTAATTCTAATTTCCTAAAACATCGATTCCCTAATTCTTAGCGTGTATGCTACATATCTTAGAACTCAGTTGTGTAGTTGCTGAGGTCTTGCTCATCTATTTTTTTTTATATTCATCCTTCTAATAATTATTAAGTATCAAGAAGAGCGGTGTAGTAGTTGTCGAGTTCACGCAACATTATCAGTTTTTCTTTAGATTAGAAGGAGTTGAACGTCTTCTGATTTATTTGAAAAAATTTTTATTTAAAAGGCTAATTTTTTTCATAGGTTGACACGAATTTCCTGTATTAGTAAATGTTGGTATAACGCCATCTACTGCGATGAAGTAAATGTGGATAAGAATTGACTGAAAAATGATATTGAAAATTGAAGCTCACATGGAAACTACCAATAAATATTATATTTATTTTATAAGAAAAATATAAATTATAAAAATGCATTTCAATTTGTTGTATTGAGCAATCTTAAGTGATCTCGACCGCTCTTTTGACAACTCAGCTATCACTTTTGGATCTGGCTTCGATTCCTGGAACTGACCCGACTGTTTCTTTTTTCTGTGTTTGTCTCTCCTGTCTCGAGTATTTGCCGCCTCGTTATTAACCCAGGCAATGTTTAATTGGCAAAATACTTTACAATACTTCCCTTGATTGATAGGACTGAAAGAGCATGGCGTTTATATCAAAATTAAAATGTTAAATTATTACTAATAAAATAATCTCACCTTTAGAATTAAGATCTATTAGTTTAACAGTCCTAAAAGCTTTATTTTATTCCAACGATTGTAAATTTAAGATGTGCATTTCGTTTACAAGATATTTTATGCTTTCATTGATCTGTTTAACTCTATTACATTTTGTATTTTTGTGGATTGTGAATTAAGAGTAATAATGTGGTGATTTTCGTTGGTGTCTCTGACTCGTGAAAAGAAGATTAGACAGAAGTTGGATCTAACTGTGTTCTCCGTGTTCTTCTGTGTTCTCTTTATTCAGGGAGAGCAAGGGCTTTTGTAGAGTATTTACAATGATCAGTCATTGACTGAGGGCTTTAACAGTTCATTGGGGAATTTAAAATAACACGTGATTAATAACTGAAATTAACTGAAGATTTTAAATTGCAGGGAATTATGGGAACCCTCAGCCGTTAAAATTCAAAAGTAAACAAACACAACAGATCGTTAACGGTCGTAATTTGAAATTTACAAGTTATTAGATTATAATTGATTGGAACAGTAAAGTACATATAAAAGTAAATAAGATAAAATAGAATAAGCAAAATAATTATAAATGTAGTCATAAAAACTCATCACAATAATGAGATATCGAGAGACATTCACGTATTGAAATATTGAGAGCCTAGCAATGTATTTCGACGCGAGAAAATGATAAGATTTTATCAGTGACAAGATGAAAAAAATGGCAGTCGTCGTTTTGTTAACATCGATCGTAATAAAAAAAAAAAGAAAAAGAAGGGGAGATCGAAATTATCGGCGTTATTTTCTGAAATCGAAATGGATTTACTTGTTTTTCACTCCAAATTGTGAGAAGAGGAAATTTTATTCCACATCGAAAGTATCGATGAAGTTACATTAAAAAAAAATGGTTGAATTCATGATGAAATCGGATGTAGTGAATCGTAAACAAAAGCTGAAATCTAAAAAAAATATTCCAACTTCGATACTACCAATATATGTTATAGTGCAGTGAAATCCTTTACAATAAGAATATCTCAACAAAATTCTTTGCTTTATATATATTTAAACACCAGAGTAAGTTCATTGTCTGAGGAACTTTCGCACTCTGGCTTGAGATGTACTCAATATTTCGGTCCGGTACCTCGGGTCTTCTTCAGGAGATGTAGACATTTTCCTATCCCTTTATACAGTATCACTGTGCCGCCATGTCTCCAAGAAGCAAGCCAAGTAAACAACTTATCCGAAAAAAACTGACAACAGAAATGCTCGAGACTTAATGTAATAATATATATCTCATGTTTATCATGCCCCCCCCCCCCACTCTTCCTTCAGAACCAAACTTTATAAAAAGCTACTGAATGGGATAGTAAAGATTCCAGAACAGAGATTGTAAATAATTTATCTAGGAACACAATTGACACGCACAATTTACGCAAAGGATTTGCACCCCGAGTTGTTATCGTGAAGACACCGGGACGGACCGTTTCGCACTTGTTATATGCTCATCAGCCAGCCAAACTCCACTGATTACATGCTCAGGAGGTACGAAACTTTAGCTATCCCGGCTCTTGCTCCCAAGAGCGGAACCACTCCCCAAAGAAATACAAAATAAAAATTAATAAAACGAGAAAATACAATACTTCCTTGGCCTGCAACTCGCAAAGCACAAAAGGAATTTAATGGCAGCATTAAATAAGAGGCCAAGGAAGTATTGTATTTTCTCGTTTTATTAATTTTTATTTTGTATTTCTTTGGGGAGTGGTCCCGCTCTTGGGAGCAAGAGCCGGGATAGCTAAAGTTTCGCACCTCCTGGGCATGTTATCGGTGGAGTTTGGCTGGCTGATGAGCACATAACAAGTGCGAAACGGTCCGTCCCGGTCTCTTCACGATAACAGCTCGGGGTGCGAATCCTTTGCGTAAATTGTGCGTGTCAATTGTGTTCCTAGATAGCTCACTCCGCACGTTAAAGAAAGATTAATAATTGTAAATAATTCTTTTCGTCGAAAATATATTTTTGTAATTTCAGTATTTATTAAATATTAATCAATTAATATTTTTTTTAGGATCAAAGCTTTATTTTATTTTATTTTTTAAATCCTGAATGCTTGTTCATATGATTAAATTTTTGTAAATAAGAACTACAGTTCAGTTCATGAAACAAGAGCTTTTGATGACGTAATTTCCTCATCGATTGATGTTTCCATGACGTAACAGTGTCATCTATTGCTAAAATCCGTAACTGAATCTTATAAACATTACGAAAACATTCTGGTTTTTGTATTTTCTACAGTTACGAATATATAATAATAATCAAAATTGAAATAATTAAAAACGTTCCACACGATTCCCCTTGCTTGGCTATGCAACGTTTGTTCTTTCTTGGTCACGCTTATGCGATCACAAAACGACGCCATCTTGGACTGACTGCTCGGAGTTCAAGTTGATGACGTCATGATTGGTGACGATCGCTACATAATGACCGTATATGGCAAACTCATTTTCTTTGCAAAATATTAAAAGCCACATTTGTTTTGCTTTATTTGTTCGGTAACTATGCAGAACCCTACAAAGTAAAACAAATATTCGTTATTTTCCAACATAACGTTTCAGAAACACTTAGTTAACATCGTATTCATCGAAACATGTTGGTTTTTTTTTTTTATCTAATTTTAAGAAAATTACAAGTTTAAGTGGCATCTTTCTCAGGACGTCGGATGAACACAAGATGGTTGAAAACGAGGGATTAAATTGAGAGTGCTTTTGAGGGTCATTCCAAAATTCAAATTTTACGATCCCTAACAATACAAAACTAAATAATTAAATCTTTTCAATAACAACAAAGGCTGACAACTGAGACACTGAAACAACGATAGGGCGCTACAAATTCGTATTTTTGCCTCCACCAATGTTGTGCAGGAAAGCAAACAAGCAGCCATGTTCATCCGCTGCGAAAAGTGTCAAGTAAATCTACAATTTTCTTAAAAACTGGAGGGGGGGGGGATCCTACTGTTTTCCACGAAAAGGATATTACCTGTCTCCGAATGATTTGGCTCAAAATTCCGAATATTCTCTTAATTTTCAATGATTCAGTGTTCTACATCTCTAACTGTTTATTCAGAGATTCTTCATCACAATCGACTACTTCTGGTTGATGATTATCAAATAGCGTGAAAGCCCTTTTCCATAATACCATAATTGGCTTCGGCCACTATATAAGACCCTGTTCACTGAATGCTATTTTCAATAATGAGTAAATACAGTTAAATATTTGACTGGCAATTACAATATTCTTATCAATTTTATTACAATTTTTTTTTCGAAATAGAATTTTGTTACAGTATTTATCAACTAATAAAAATTGTATTAGTGTTATTCTGTGAGTCTCAGCGATGGCGCCAATATTGGCAGAGCGGTAGACTTAAGAGAACTGTACAACGTAATTTCATTCATTGAAAAAAAAAATCACATTATTAACTTAATAATTTCAGGCATAAAACGAAATTCTAGAATTTTTACTAAGATGATTCTCTCTGTCGTATATTTTAAATTGTAAAAAATAAAAGAACTAAGAATTCGGTATCAGCGGGATAGAAGTACGGCTGAATTGTTACGGCAAATTCGATTTCAAACTGTCGCTTCAACTGAATTGATTTGATTAAAATGAACTCGATTTAGGCTATTTTTTATTTTACTAATTAAATTTCCAAGCTTTCTGTTTGTAAATATGCAGTCAGGTTCATTAATTTTATTGATTTTTCCAGAAGTAGAGATATATTCAATTATTTATTATTAATTTGTTAGCTTTATATAAAATCTCCAAGCTTAAATAATTTCTTTTTCATTATTGAATTGTAAATAATACAATTTTAATACTCAAATTAAAATACTTAGATTTATAACATTTGATTTACTGCTTTGTTTTTATTATTTCAGGAGCAATGGAAATAATTATCAAATGCTATTCGATAACTTGGTAAGTTATTTATTTATTTATTTATTTATTTATTTATTTATTTATTTATTTATTTATTTATTTATGTGTTGATAAGTATCTCCTGTGCTGATTTTAATACTGTCTTCGGTGATTTCTTTTTATTTGTTGTTCTAAGCACAATTGCTTGTTTACCGAAAATGGGAAGAAATCTCTGTCAGGGCTAAGAGCGAAGATGCAGGAATTGGAGCGGAAACCTTTATTCTGCCTCCCCCCTTCGAGGAAATGGGTGATCTTTTCCTCATCTCTTTGATTAGACCCGGAAAACCTAAGAGAGCTTCTTCTGCATACTTCTGCTTTGTTTAGAAAAGAAAACAGGAGATAAAAATAATAATAGTAATTCAAAAGGGCTAATTTTGTTACAGATGAACACTATTATTTTAATACTAACATGGGAATTAGTAAATGTAGTAAACTTTTGTCTTACCGGTAGCACAACAAGCGTCTGATCAAGATAGGGGTATTTTTAGCAAAATTTTTTTTTTTTTTTTTTAAGTTCTTTTTAAAATTTACTAGAGACTATTATTAGAGGCCAACAGTGACGTTGATGTATGCTTTTTCCATTGTCACCGAAGCATTGAATAGTGATATATAAAAGTCATTATTATCTATTAAGAAAGCATCATCATTGTCCCTATTAGCCTCTAACAGTGATATCTAGAAATTGAAAACGAATTCGTCTACCTATTTCTTTCCTATTTTTCAACCACTTTCAATTCATTTATTGGCTGTGATTGTTTTTATTTCCTCGGAAAAGGCCTCCTTTTTTATTTTTTTAAATCCCACAAACCCACTTAATTTCATCCACCCAATTATCTTGTGAACGTTTTCTTGATTTCTTTTCATTCCTCGGAATCCAATTTCTGTTATCCATCAGTGCTTGTTTCGTCTTTCTACTTGTCTTGCCAGTTCCAGTTTAAATTCCTTAAAGGTGAATATAAATCCTATAAGTTCATTTCCTAATTCATTTCCTAAAAGGGCCATTCAAGTATTATATAAGGACATTTTTAGTCATTTTATCAAAGTACATGTTTGTCTGTCTTAGGTAAGCATTGCTCTGACCCCCCCCCCCTCCTTTGTCAGCAAAAATAACCAATCTGCTTGCCAGTGGCTGCAGCACTGGACCAGGGGCCCAGATATCCATATACCTATATTTAATTGTATATAGGCTACCTAATTGCACATTATTGTAAGTTAATCTAGGAAAAAAAATCACTGAATCCTTCAGACTGCTGTCCAGTATCTGTTGCACTGGACCGTGGACGACGTACTGTGAGTGTCACGCCCAATGTCACATTGCGAAGTAGTGCTTTCCTGCATTGCTTAAACCAATCTCAGAGCGGAGAGCCTGTTGCATGCGGGGAAACATCGGGCAGCTAATGTGACATTGGGAATGCCACCCACAGTACCTACGCCTAATTCTACATAGACTATTTATTTCGTACATAAATCAATCCCTAAAAGGACAGAATATTGAGAATGAGTTCAAGAAATTTACGAAAACTTTTTACAGCTTAAAAGGTGAAAAGAAATTAATCGGAAAAATACATTTAATAGTTATTTCGGCGGTCAGTTCGAGATGGACGGAATCATTAGGCATTAACTGGGCTTTGAAGAATTAATTTCAATAAATCAAATGAAAATCGCCAAGAAAAAAGAGAAGAAATACACAGATTCATTGAAAAATCCTGGGAATCGCTTTTCTGTTAGTTTTTTTAGATGCTTCGATCGATTTCTCAGGACGAATAAAAAGATTAGAGAACTCTGAAACTGACAAATATTGACATAATATATTGCTCCAATGCCCAGCTCGTAAAATAAACGGACGACAAATAATGCGTTTTCGAAAATCGAAAACAAAATAATATCAGACGTCCGAGAATATAAAACAATGACCTAAAGATGACAGAAATATTAGAAGGGACTTAGAAACACGAACGATATAGTGAGTAGCCAAGGAGACATTTTGTGCTATTTTTGATGGTCTAAGAACTGATGTAGATAAAAACTAGAATTTCGAAAGAACTTAAATCATACTTTCCGTCATACGTTACTATTTAAAATTTTCTTAATTTTTTTTCTATTTTTATTTAGTCGTGAAGACGAGAAAAACCCAAAAAAAAGTTTTCATTTTATATTTATATAGTATTTTTATAGTATTTACATTGCAGAATTTGATTGGGAGATTAATTAAAAAATATAGAATGATTGGATAAAACGAATTTAAATTAATTAACTGATTCAACGGCTGTAACGGAAAAGAACATACAAATAAACAGAACGTCATTAATTAGGAAATAGAAAAGGAATATTTAAAATAAATAACGGTTAATGATTGAAATGAATAAAATAAATAATTTCTAAAAATATTTACATACAAACTGTTAGAATATTCATTCTTTAAGACGATGAAATATTACTAAAAATAGGATTAGAAATCCATAATTTATGTTCCAATGTTTCTCTATAGGGATTTTTGTCGCTCTATTATTGCGACAAGGATGGGCCCGGTAGCCGATTGGGTTAGGGCGCTTGGCTGCGGGTTGGAGGTGGCGGGTTCTTGGCCTCGGCGGAGGGCGGAAATTTTTCCACGCTGCATTCTCCTCCAAAGGGTCCTAGGGTTTACCCAGCCCTCTGTAGAATGGGTACCGGGTTTCTTTCCTAGGAGTTAAAGGCGGGCGGGCGTCGCGATGACCTCCCGATCTCAATCTAGTCCCTTTGGTCTAGATCGCTGGGAGCCTTACCTCCTTACCTCCCGTGGGCCTGCATGGCCTGTTTATGGGATTGCTTTAACTTTTTAATATCGCGACAAGGACCCATTTGGAATAGATTTCAAATACAAGAGTTTAATCGTCCCTAGTCCTGTAGTATGCATACCACGTGTCAAGAAGATCTGTCGAGCGTTGTATGCGGAGACACAGACTGATTTGATGCGTCTTACTTTCCGATTAGAAAGAACGGCAACAAAAAACTATTTATAAAAATATCAAAAAAGAATTTCTTTTTAAGTTTTCTTTTAATCCAACGCGCATTGTCCATTCGATCACGTGACGTCCAATCAAGATTAGCTTTAAAAGAAAACTTATTTTAAAAGATGAGGATTGGGAAAAAAAAAAATCGTATGTCCTGAAGAGGAGGAAATGTGTCAATATGACATCATATCGTGAAGTTGGCACTGAACATACTTTTGAGTTGTTTTGAAACAAATGCTTCTGAAGATAATCATGGCCTGTCATTAATCTAAAACAAAAGATTTCACGAGGCAAGGATATGAGAATATGGCCGTTAGGCACAGAAGGTCAGCCAAGTTTTTAATTGTTGATTGTACAGCATGGGTCCTTTGATGTACTTTTAGTAAGAATATCGAATAGCATTTTTAACAGATCGCACAGACAGAGGTAAGTTGTGTTGGTCTATTAAGAGACCTTTTCTCACCAAACTGTCTTTCATCTCATTTTCATGAATTCAGCAGTGCCCTGGAATCCAGTCTTCAAACTAATACTGTTCCTTTATCCGTTTGAGTAATTGAAAGGAATGAATGTTAAGCGTCATATGAAAGTGCTTCACTTTCAAGTAACATTGGTAAGTTTCCAAAGTTTCAATTTCCAATGTAAAATCACGTTAGTTTTGACAGCTTCTGACTGTATTCAGCATTTTTTTTTCCCAAAAGATAAAACTAGAGTTTTACTGAAAAAAATCCACAATATATACTAATGAGACTATTGTAGTAGTAGTAAAACACGACTTACCAATGCAATGCAATAACAACAACTTAGCTGAAAAACTTCTGTAGTGGTACATCGCACCATACGACTAACATCGTGAAGGTTTGTTTTTTCGTGCCCAGGCCTGTATTTTTAGTTGGCCTTGGTTTCAATTTTTTTTAATATATTTTTTGTTATGTATTTTACGAAACAGACGGGGACTAACAGCTGTAAAGAGAAAAAAATATTGTGAATCTCTGAGAGTACTATCAGAACACAAGAGTTTTTAGACGAATAAATCATAAACATCCAAAGAGGGACTCATTATAATAACACTTGTAACGAAATTTTTTTTTTTTTTTACTCTTATAGTCATCAAATTTTCAAAATGTTTTGAAATAAATTTAAGTGTACATTACTTATGAAATCTATTAACATGAAATCAAATAAAAATGTCTTATTGAAAAACTTTGAATTTGATAATTATATATTCTCATACCTTATTAAAATCTACAAATTTATTATTGTTATTGTTAGTTTCTGGTATTAATATACTGGGTAATCCAGGTCAGTGGTACCCCGTAGATTTTTCATAATTTAGTAATGATGAAGATTTTAATGACTTCCTGTTAAGGGATTATAAAAAAGTAGATCTCAAGTTGGCGAACACCAGCTATTGAATGCCAGGATGACTTCATATCCAGTAAATGAGCTTGTAGACAGTTCCTATGTTGTGGTGGTAGACAGCAAAACATGCATATGGCTGTCAGGATTGTATGCCCAGACGTATCCTGACAGATGAAATCCGACAAGACAAGCAATCATGCGAGTTATCCGAAGATTATCCGGGAGACTGGAAGGATCACGAGCAATGAGGCATCACTTGCAACAGATAAGGAGAGACAGTTTCCTTAATCCTGGCGTCCAGTGCTTCAAATCCACGTAGAAGCGGCAGAACAATCAGACATCAATTAGGAATATCTCGTCAATCAGTCCTCCGTGTTATCAGAGATCACCGGTTTCACCCGTAGCCACCAAAGATTAGAAGAGCAGGATTATCCAGCAGGATTTGAAATTGGATATTAGCGACGAATAATGAACATCCAGGAATAATATTGCATATTCTATGGACTGAAACCCAATTCACGAGAGACGGTGTAGTGAATTTTCACAATGTTCATTACTGGCCAGATCTCGCGCCCTTGGACTTTTTTTCTTTATAAATATATTTGAAAGATCACGTGTTGACCACAGGATTGCAACAACGCATAATGTTATGATGTAACGAAATCAGCGAAACCTGTGCTGACATCAGTTCATAAATCCCTTATCATTCACTTGTGTATTAGCACCATTTTGAGCATATTTTGTGAAAGGTTTTGAAATTCATTCGAATTTAGTTGTTGTCAACCTTAACATTGAAACTGTTTGTTTTTCCTAGGATTAATGGGGAAAATTCATTTCTGTGATTATTTTCCAAAAATTAAAAGGACTTTTTATTTGATTACGATAAAAAATAAAATAATTATGGTTTCAAATCTGCCATCAAAGTCCTCTTCATTCCTCAATAATAAAACTCTAGTATATAACACTTACCTGAACTACCTGTGTATACAAGGTGTCGCAGGTGAAAAGGCCAATATATTGTACGGTGATGCCTCGAGTTACGAACGACTCAAGTCACGAACATTTCGGATTACGAACAACAACTTCGAAAATTTTTTGTCCCATGTAACGAACAGTGACTCGGGTTAAAAACGAAGTTGAGAGAGAGAGCAAGATTTAACGTTGGAGACAACGATCGCGTACAGTACAAACGAAGGCCATGCAGTACCGACATTGCTTATCGCTAGCCTACAGTCCGGGCAAATCTTACCTGATAATACAGCTATGGGGCCAAATCATATCAAGTCTCACCTACCATCTGAAAGATGTAAAAACGATTGACTAAATCTTTTTTTTATTTTACATTTAATTTATTTGGTTGTTTTCTTTCTCTTTATTTAATACATGATGTACACGTATTCTTTGCGTTTTGTCAGGTAAACGACCGGATGTTAATAAAAAGGAACGATTCGTTCATCTTGAAACGGATCGTCTCTATTTCATTGATTTTAGTGTTTCGGGTTACGAACGTTTCAGGTTACGAACCGAGTTCTGGAACGAATTAAGTTCGTAACCCGAGGTAGGCCTACCACTGCATTGGTAATTCCGTTATTTGAATGTACAGATGCAAAATTATTGATAAGAAAGACCTTTTACGGGCTAATTTTTAATATTTATTGTTCAGTTGACAAATATGTGACAATAAATAATAAATTTTCAAAAATTCCATCGTCAATATCAATTCAGTTTGCAAATTCAGATGCTTCACACAGTGGCTCATTACGGCTGAAGGGAACAGCGACGCATGTTATTTCAAGGGCGGTAAATTAGAGAACTGACCAGCAATAAAAAAAAAAAAAAAAGATATTTATGTCTTTAGAATTTCGGTGGGACGGAACCAAGATCCCTTCAACTTGTTGTCGAACCAAAATCAAAAATTGTGAATGAAATAGGATTAATCTATACATTTTGAACTGGGGGGAGGGGACATAGATAACCCACTAACTCCATGACGACAAGGAAATTATTGCGCGCCATATTAATAATTTACATTTAAATACCTCTATCTCGAAAACCATTCGAAATAAGATACATGTTCATATAAACTTTTTTTTTTTATATATTCTTAGAATCATCGAGCTATGACCTTGGAAATATTGACCTTTCCTCCTATATAAAAAAAAATATACAAACAAAAATATAAAAAAAAAGTGAAAAATATTACCACAGTTCAGTATTTGTTCGTAGCATCGTGTCCAAAGTTATTAAAGTGAATATTACATAATGATAGTGACAGCAATGGAGATTTTCATCGATACATGGACTTTTAAAAAGGATTAAAGAATGTTTTAATGAGCTTAAGATATAATAACAAATTTAAAAGAAAAATGTAGCCACAGAATGCTCAAATAATTTGTATTAGTGATTTATAATAAATATTTAAAAAAAAATGGTTTCACAAAAAAAACGGCGACACAAGAACGAATTTAATATCTAATTGGAAAACATTATTAGAGTTAATAATTCTACGAATACAGGATGATTTATTGTAGTTATAATTATTAACTAGCCTGTTCCTTAGTGTCTGCTAATTAGACTTCTGTAAAATGAACCCGTCTCAGAGTTGAGTGTATTTATTTTTTTATGTAATTACTATATGATAGAGAATTCCGTTTTGAATTTCTCCTTTTTATCGACAAGTGTTTTGTGCCTTTTTTATTTTTCTTTAACCTATTACTGATACAGTCATTGATGAAATTACTTGATTATCATCTTATTAATGTCTAGAATGGCCTAAGAAAGGCTGAAAGATTGTTTTTGTTTGTAGACACTCAATTTCTCTGTCACGTGATGTTATCGATTTGTTTTGCTGCTGCGAAATCGAGTCGAAAGATTTAAGGTCGGCAGAATTTTATTTCCCCTTGGGTCGTATTTGATTCTCATTGCGGATTATCGGTAGTTTAATGTTTTTAGTTCTGGCAATGCGATTGATGTAAACAATTTTCGACAGTGGTTTCCTGGGTAACGTAAGCGGGAAGAATCACAACAACTTGGTGACTTTTTTTTTATCTTAAGAATAAAAAGTAAGAAATAAAATGTAATAAATTGGCTCTAATAATTAAAAGGAAAGCTTGCTCTTAATAATATATGTTTCAGCCTAATTGTGCGTCCATTGGTCTGTGCGCTTCATCGGGGAAATTCGCAGGGCGCTGTGATTTTAAAACTCTGCTACTAGATGTCGCAATAAAAAAATTATCTTTCTGATTTATTAGCGGCCTCTAGGTTACAGCTTGCCTGTAAAACATAGGGGTTCGCTCTTGCTTTTATGCTTGCTGGATGTCACACTCTGTAGTGGCCAAACTGTTAGAGATATTAGAATGAAACCTTCACCATTGTGTTCAGCATCACTTTATTATTATTATTATTTGCAGTTAATGATGCGCCCATGTAGAAGGTGTCTCCTGGTTACAGTGATCTTCGATAGCCCACTGTTAAAGATACACACAATCCTCTCTTCCCCATTAACTAAAAAAAATGTGTAAAAGCACCCAGTACGATAGATGCTACGGTTCACCGTTCGTATTCTTCCTCTTGTGAAGTTCACGTCGCACTGCAAGCATTCGTTCAGTGTGATGTGAATAAAAGGTACTGTATAACTAAGAAGATATAGTAGGTTTTGGACGAAGCTTTTCACCCCCATTTTAACA
>JAFIDM010000002.1:67308178-67363240 GCA_023159025.1 Thereuonema tuberculata
ATTGAAGGTTTTCATGGTTGAATTTCCTTCTCAGAGCGAGAAAGGCCAGTGATTTGTTATCGTTATTTTTACTATTGATTGTCCTGTTTACCTCTCGCATATCACGAAATTCACGATGTTCACGACTTCTCTGAAAATGTAGGTTACCGTAATTCCGTTAGCGACCGACAGATGGCGGCAATAGCCATTAATCATCTCGAAAATTGAAGGTCGCATTTGTAAGTTCAGCTGATGCAGAATTAAAGCCTTGTTGAACAATTCCATCGTGTCATGTTTTTTTCTCTGGAACTCATCCCAATAAGAAAGCTTGACCGCCAACGGACAGCCGTGTTTTATTTAGTGATGGTCCGTCCCTTTTCGCTGAATCTTGGAGCGCCATATGGTGACCATGACTTCGTGTCCGCTTTGAGGTTTACTGTTCACGGGAAATTTCGTTTTTCTGATGAACTGAACGGCAATTGCAACTTTGAAGTCCGTCTTTCTCTTTCATTTTTTTTCCCTAAATTAGCTTGAACCGTTTGAATTTTTTTTTTTTCCTCTTTCAAAATATCTTGTGGCGCTACTAAATATAGATTAATGATGCATTTTATATACGTAGTTCATATACTGCGTCTTTTATTTTAATTTTTATATTTTTTATTTTTAGTTTCCGTAAATTTATATAAATTTATATATTTCATTCGTTAGTTTATTCTTATTGAAATCACACCTATTCAGTTAATGCGAACAGAATAGCAATTTTTTTTCATATTTTCTTCTTACCTCCTCTCTTCATATTTATTAAAAGAATAATTCATCTCTCGAATTGCGTATATTTTTATTTAACACAGCAGATTTTCGGAAAAGAATTTTTACGCTTTTCCTTCTTCAAGCCATTATTACGTTGAAGATTAAACAATTAGTTTCTAAACAAAATGAGACATGCTATTAATTATAACAACAGATTAATATTAGAATCCCTCATACAAACTTCTTCAAATTATTTATTAAAATAATTAATAATACATATCGCAAATTTTCGGAATTCTCTTATTCCTTTTACAAGCTATTTATGAATAAAGACAAAGATAACAAAAAGAGAAACATGATATGACATGAAACGAAATTTAACGTGCCCGATGACAACTCAGGGTGCGAATCCTTTCTTGTAACGTTGTGCCTTCAATGATATGACATATTGTCGATTAAAACAAATAAACTCACATCTCAATGGAATAACATCTTTTATTTTAATAATACCAAACGATATTGGTAAAGCAAACCATTTAACAAACCAAAAAAAAAATGATCATAAAGTCATTAAGCATAATTAATAAACTAATTCTTTGAATATAACAGATTTGGATGAAAGCAAATATGTCATATCATGTTGCTCTTTTGTTGTCTTAGTTTTTATTTATAAATAGCTTGAAAAAGGAATAAGGAAATTTTCCGAAAATTTGAAATATATATATTATTCATTATTTTAATAAATAATTTGAAAAAGTTTGTGTGATGGATTCTAATACATCAAATGAAGAGGAGTGAACTAAGAAGGGGATACGAGATTAATATTACAATTTACCATTTGGCATGTTCAATAAACAGACCTTCAGTTCTAACCTCATAAAATTTAAATTCTTATTATTAACTATTTTATTATTCATCCATAGGTAATTACGTATTACTAAATATAAAATTTCAGCTCTCCGGACAATCGATAGTGGCGCCGCTCTAGCGGAAGAAATGAGAAATCTTGATTTTATTTTTAATTTTATAATACCCATCTACTGTATTTCATTTCTGAAAACAGCTATAGACATAAAATGGGAGGTACTATAAAGTCCCTAACACTGAAACAGCTATAGAAGTAAGATTTAAATGATCGGTATGGTTACCGTTATATTTGAAGGCTGAGAAAAAAAGCTATTTCTATACATAAATGATAACCACTCATCAGTCACCACTCAAAATTTCAATTTTTATTTACTCAAAAGTATTTTATTAAATTTTATTTTTCATTTTTAAAATTTGAAAATCACTTTCACCGTAGCGTTATTATGTTAAAAAGAAAAAAAAAGAATTGTTGTAGATTCATGAATGGAGTCGATGTGTGGGAAGGGCTGAGGAATACGTCCAAGACAAGGACTGTCCCAAATAACACATTACATACCATCTAAGTTAAATAAAGACCTATAAGATCACAACAATGATTCCAAAATTACTTATAAAGGCTTCCTTTTATGTCGTTTCACCATTTTTTTTTCATGAAATTACAAATAAATATTAACATCCTCATGGTGATGAAACAGCGAAATTTAAATAGCCTATCTGTTATTTTTTATTTCTTTCCCAGAATTGCTCAATTTCGAATTATTGTGAGTTTGAAACTCAACGAAGCAACCTTATAATTTGGCTTACATTTAATCGTGGATAAATATATAGCTAAATGTTGTTTCTTATAAATAAATATTTCGCATAGGATTTTTTTTAATCACTTATTAAACTGTTCTTTCTAAAATGAAAAACAAACCGCTATTTTTTTTTTATGGCTTCAGGCCATTGCTTTGTCGTTAAACTAGTTCCGTAGGTTAGTTATTTTTTATTGTTATTATTTGAGGTTTGTCTTCATTAATGAGCTTGCCTGAAGCTCTATTTCTCTTTTCGAAGAAGAATTGGAAGCTTTACGCTTCATGTAATTGGAATGAGAATAAATTGATTAAAATGGAAGAATTAATTCTGAAATTAGGAGAATATCCTTACATTAATGTATTTTATACAGTTTTCAAACAGTTTATCTAAATAAATATGTTTCCTAAGTTCTGTTAACGAAGAAGCCGATTATTACTGTAAAACTATATACGTGTTACGTTTTGAGATATATAAATCGTTACTTTATATGATGGAGGTGTAGGCCTGGAGCGAACAGCCGTTTCTGCTTATCCCACAAATTTTCAATCGGGCTGAGAACCGGGGACTGAGCGGGCCACTACAGAAAGGAAAAGTCATCGTCATATTCCTCAAGCCATCCCGTAGTGAATAGGGCTTTGTGCACCAGCGCATTATCCTATTGGAAGTAGCCATCCGCATGAGGATAAACTGTTAACATGTACGGTTGCTCTTGGTCAGCTACGATGTTTAGATATGCTCTAGCATCCTGATGTGCCTCCAGAGATATCAATGGACCCCCCAAGTGTGCCAGGAAAACATCCCCCACATTATGACACTGCCCCATCGGCTTGAAGAGTTGTAGTGAGACACAGCATTTGTGTGCACAGCAGGGATGTACCTAATAAAGTGGCCGAACTGTATATATTGGTAAGAGAGATTTTGATTTCAGGAGTTCTGATGCTCTAGTGGCAAAACTTGGAACTACACGACTATTCGGATTTTTTCCCATAAACTATTATGTATTTCGGATTTAACTAAGCGACAAGATGAGCTGAGGGAGCAGAGGCGTAAACTCTGAATAAATATTGAGGAGCTGCGGCCCCTGCTGCCATCGCATCAGTACCCATAAATTACCGTAAGTGCTTTTTATTTAAAAAAAAAAAAAAAAAAACTAAAACATTTCATAATTTAAAACAAATATAGAGATTTTTTTTTTATTTTTAATTCTACAATTAGGTCTCGTCATTACGATGACTAAAGCAAACAAATGTGAACGTATCTTTAATTCGATGCGCTAATTGGAAGACTATAAAATGTTTTACGTTTTTTACACCAGGTAATAGTATTTCTAAAAATCAAACATTTTATATTTATTTATTATTTGTCTATAGCAGCAGATTTATTCTCGGAAAAAAATTCGTTTATTCACAATAAAGGTTTCATTTTTAATATTCAAGTGAAGGAAAAATATTTGTATTTATTTCTATTTTAAAATGGAGCTTAAGGTATTGGAATTTGCAACGTTCTAAGCATTAGTTTCAATTTTCATTCTGATCTCATCGGGGGAATTTAGAAATAGGATATTATATTCATGGCGTTGCTATTCCAGTCGCAGATAAATCCTAATGATTTCATCTGTTTAATGAATCATGGTATCTAAAATCTACAACTTCGAAGAAAACGTGATCCTAGTCTTCATTTATAGATTTATGCACCGATATTTAAAACGGTTTATGTACAATTGTTGAACTGATTTCATAACCAAGTTACGTAGGATCCATTGTTTATGAGTAGTGGAGCAGAGCGCGGGAAATATTAATATTCTTTCAGTTAACAGATTGTAACTATTTCAATGCACCTTCGGAATATGAACACCTTCTGTGTTCCTTAATTATTCTTGCTTAACTAGTCGTTATTCTTAACTATTTCTAAGCTTTCATCAGCGTGACTAACGAAATAAATGTGTATAAATGGTTATATAGTTACGAAAGCAGTTTGTCAATTATTTAAATGCAGTCACACAGGGACTTAAGTATCCTCGAATTACGTGTATTCGCACTTCCGTAGCTTTATGACCATTCCTCAAAGTTACGGTATTTGCTTTCGAGTTACGTACGCTGTCGCCCGCGCAACGCATTACAGCTACTTACGTTACTTTTCATTAGATTTTTTTTTCAAAAACAAATCTCCATGCATCTGTTTCTCTGTGTCATTAAGTTGATATTAAAGTGTTTATACCTTTTACATTAATGTTTCATTGTGATTAAAAATAACAATAAATTTAAACCCCAATAGAATTTAAAGCAAAAAGTTACGTATATATTACATATATTACTTTGTTACGTGCATTACGATCTCATTGGGTTATTCTCAGTGAGTAGCCTAGGCCTACATTCATTTTAAAATGTTTATAACTTTTATTCTAAATGCTTTCTTGTAATTACATTAAAAATCATATGTGATAATATAACTCATAGAATTTTAGCAAAAGTTGTAAGGCTATTACTGTTGCGTACATTGGAATCTGGTTATATTATTCTCAGTTACGTACATTGACAGGTGAAAAAAAAAAAAATGATTGCTTCGACTTACGAACACGCTCAGGAACCTAATCTGCCGTAAGTCCGGGATATGACTATGTGAGATACTATTGCCTAATTTGATGCTTTTGAATAATCTGAAGTACATAACATATAAAAGACATCTTTAAAAGAAATGGGTTTCAAAATGTGTACATGTTTTTGTGACATCCTGTATAACAAATCAAAAATTGCAGAATCCATCATTTTAATTTTTTTATTTCAATTTTATTTAATTCAAGAATTACAAGAGCATAAGGATACACATCAAGTAGCCGTAAATCACTTATAATTTTATTTTATTTTATTTACATTCAGTTCTATTAGATTTTACAAAAATAAAAATCTGTAAGTGCTGGGATTTTAGGAGCAAAAAGATTTTAACCACACATTAGTAAATATAAATTCCAGTACAGAATATTATAATAATACACAGATACACAAACAGTAAACTATATTTCCTTTTTTTTTTTTTTCAATTCTAGATTTATATGTTTAGGTTTTTGTATTTTTAATCTTAAAAAAAAAAAAATACATTACAATGAATTTGTTTCTTGTCTAATAATACATTTTATTGTGAATATACGCTTTATCCAAAGCTTGACTGTGCTCATGTGGTCAAATAGTTTATTAATAATTCTGTTTTTCATTCTGAGACTTAAATTATTTTTGGGGTTTTAATATTGTAATTAAATAATGATTAATTACTGGATAGTCTTTCTCCTAAAGAATTGAGTGTTTATAGTTTTTGATCACCATCAAATTAACCCCAGAAATGCAATCTTTAACATTAGTAATGATCGAGCAACTTCAGTTTCAGCAGATGTTTCAGCCCCGCATCCTGTAATTTGTTAATCTGACGAATTAGTGCAATTATTAACTAATTATTAAGGTGCCTTATTTCTATGTGTTAATAGAATATCACCTTATATTTAGAAATATAACGACATTCAAACTTTTATTAATGGTCCAGTAAATTTGATAAGCTTGAATTTAATAAATTAAAAAGGTGAAACCAATAACGGAAGATAATAGAGATAACATTAAAAATTTGATTAATAGTAGGCGTTTTCTTTTATTTCTGGAAAGTGAAATAAAAGATGTTATCTAAGAAAATAAGTAAAAGTTCGTGTGAATATTATTTATAAATTTGATTTTACGATTAAAAAAATTACAATTGCAGTTTTAAAATTTTATAAGATATAATGCATGTTTTGAAATTGAATAAGTTTTTTTAATTTACTGAAATAAAAAGTTGTGTTTCGGAATTATTTCTCATCAGCATGATAACCTCTTTATTTCTCACAAATGCACATTATTTTATTATATTTATTTATTTATTTATTTACTTATTTATTATTATTTTTATTAAACTCATTTGTACTTCCAAAGTACTCCAACAAAACTTAACTTTTTGTAGGGGAGTTTAATTTTTATGCCTTTACATTTATTTCTTTATTTATTTACTGATTTGTGTTAAAGGAAATGTCTTCATTTAACATTTGTTTCATTTTATTTATCATTTGTTTTATACGTTTTAAGTTAAAAACTGATCTATTCACAGATACATAACTCCAGCTGATGAGTGAAAAATAGGTTTTTAAATAGAACGAAACTGTAAATTTTTATATTCAAAACAAGCTTAAAAGGCTTAGGAATTTTAATATTAAAGCCAGACTGTAGAAAAATATGTAGCCGCCATTTTGTTTTTTTCCAATTTCTTTTTTTGTCGTTATTGTTTCATAACTTAACTTCCGAATTACAGCATTATTTCATCATCAATAGTTTGCAGCTGTATAATTTTGGATTCTTTGACTATACATCCTTTATTTATTTTTTTAATCTTCAAGGAAAGTCTTCCAAAATAACCTTTAAGAAAAACTGCTCATCGTCACACTTCATCAGTGCTCATAATCGCCCTGTGAAGGCAGACAGCAGACATTTACACGAAACAACTTCCCTGCAGCTAAAATAGAGCGCGGGGGCGAACGCTCCCTTTTTCTTAAGCATTATCATCATCATCATCGTTTTCGCAAGCCCCAGCGTAATCATCCGAATTTATTTGGTACCTGGGCTGCACGTTATTATCGCTCTGCCCACGCGAGTGGTGTCCGACGCTCTCTTCTCTATAATTATTATTAAAGGATTTCTGTTGATTGCGTTTACCGCTTCTGAATGCAGATGGAGCCACCGGTCTCAATGAGCCTCTCCTTCAAATGAGTTTCACGGATTCCCCTGAAGCGCTAGCAAGAAAAGACGAACACTCATTTAATTATTTAATAGATTGAAGAGAGAATTAAGTGCACAAAAATTTGAATTATAGTAACTACACCTTATATGCCTAGATTGTTTTGTAAAATTTTTACCTTTTTAATAAATATTGTGTTACTATTTTCTTTTTTTTTTCTGCCGAAATTCGTACTCTTGAACATTACAGTTCGCCTTTACAGGGATTAGTGGATAGTTTAGGATATACAATCGTTAAATATATTGCCTGATGTATCTCAGTGAGACAGTCTGCTGATCGAGAACTATCACGTCCTCACATTGTTATTGGACCAGCGACGAATAACAAAAGATGATAATACAGGCTAATTGATTGTTCGGCTTCGTGAGTGCCTCTGTTGCTTGTTTTATATTATTCGTATAATTATTGCACATTTTATGATGTGATGTGTCTTCGGACTTACAAATGCAGATCATAAACAATCGAAAACAGTTGTCAAGAATTCAAATGTTTATTCAAGATCATCCCCATCTAAGGCAATGAAAATATTTATTATTATTATTATTGCTCTGAATATAAAATTATTTATTTACAGTTTTTTTTTTTAACAGTGAACTGAGTTGGTGTAATTGTGATGGAAGATCGCAGTTCACTTTCCA
The DNA here is from genome assembly GCA_023159025.1 of Thereuonema tuberculata. Taxonomy (NCBI): domain Eukaryota; kingdom Metazoa; phylum Arthropoda; class Chilopoda; order Scutigeromorpha; family Scutigeridae; genus Thereuonema; species Thereuonema tuberculata. The sequence goes on from JAFIDM010000002.1 coordinate 67,316,014, forward strand.
AATTGAACTGAGATATAATATTGATTAATTATATCATTTTCCAAGTAGAGCTGTCACACGGCGATGAAACGAAGAAGACTTCTGAAAGTGCTCTCAGAACTCACTGTCGCCTGTCTAACTCTTAAAAAAAATGGGAGCAAAGAATATTGATGAGAACTTTGAAAAAGCTCAAAGAAATCGATTCATTTTGAATTAAATTTTATTCATCTAAGTATTTTTTGATAATACTACGCATGAGCTGGACTCTTCTCTCTCTAATTATTAAAACAATAAAATTAATTTAGTAAGACAGTATAAAAGAAACAGTGTGAACTCTTGAACATTTTTCGTTTTTTTTTAAAGACTCCAGTTCTGGAGTTCTTTCGGGAGTAACATCTCTCATCAGCTGGAATTATCCATTGGTTAACACATCAAAGTCACTTATTAATTAACATAAATACAAATATTAAACAAAATGAGCTTAGACAACAGAAAACCTTAAATAAAGATAAGAAATGGAGAACATTTTTTTGTTGTAACTTGTGCGGGAAGATCTGATTTTAATAAAAATTGCTTGTATTATTATAACAAATAATTATTAGTACTTGTTAAAGTCATAATTACAGATTAATTATTTCATTATATTCTCAATCATCCGTAGCCAAAGTTCATCTGTTTAATATACTCTGTATCGCTGTTATTTCAAGTTCGTTTTATACCATGTAAGACCCTCATCTGAGTAAGTTGGAATAAGGTATTTTTGTCAGTGCTCGTTGAATTCTAAGTTCAAGTAATGTTTTATAACGGAAGAACGATGAAGGATGTATGAAGTGGGGAATTAATTATTGAAAAATGTCGGTTTAAAGGAGGATTAGAATCTAGAAGGAGGAACACGGTAAATAAGTAATACTGTTTTGCGATGTTGCGGTTGTTTAGCTGATAAAAAAGAGATTTGAGTCTGTTACTTGAAGGTGCTGCCACCCAGCGGAATAACTTGTCATTATCTCATGACTAGACGAGCGTTGTAGGGGAAGACAGAAAATTGATGAAGCAGCTGAAATACGATATTTATTCACATCAGCGCACTAAACTGTTTTTGTTATGAAGCTGCTTATACGTTTCCAATAGAAATTCTTGAGTTTTTTCTGGTTAAATTCGTGGAACTGGTCTATTTTAAATTACTGCAAAAATCTCACGATTACTTGAAATAAAAATTATACAAATAAGTTTATTATTTGTCATTTTTTGGATTATATTTGTAAGCCCAGCAACTTATTATTCCTGTAGATCGAATGTGTTGCTAAATCAAGCAAAAAAATCTGTAAATATTCGAACAGGAAAATCTGTATCGATTTTTATGAATTTAAGACTTAAATCATATGCAAATATTAAACTTTCTTTTAAATAAAGAATGTTCGTTACATAATGCCCTGGATTGTTTATTTGTTACTGCGATTACAAATGAATGTCTGCTATTGAGAAGCACTGTTTTACATTATAGATTTCTTTCTTTGATTTAATACATATACAGACAAGTAAAGTTGATAATGAAGGTTGTCTGATACAACTGATTAACTGCGGCCATCAGTTGGACCATATAACTTATAAAGATGCAGAATATGCGAGACATATTCTAGAATGCTTGAAATTTTTTATGCATCTCAACTGTATATACTAAAATATCTTGGGATTATTATTAATTGGTATCAATTTCAGTAGACGTAAAAATATTTCCCATTAATAGTGAATAAAATCTTTAATGTAGTATTTAATAGAGTGAATAAACACTCATCACATTAATCATTTCAAAATAACTTATTGTATAATGTGAAATTGTGTGGATTTAATACATCATATTGTATTGAAATCAGCGGAACCTGACATACGCCAACTTAATGTTGAAAGACACTATTCTGGACATGATCGTACATTATGAATTTTTAATTGCTATTCTTTTTATGCAGAAGTAAAGAAAATCGAATAGACAAGAAGTTCCCAACCTTTTTACTCGGGAATATTCACTTCAATATTACACTTTCATCGCCAATAATCCAACCAAAAAGAAATTACGTTTAGTTTGGTAATTAGTGCACTTAAGGGCAATCTGTATGTAATGTGATGGAGATGCCATTACACAAATTTTACGAAAGTGTGAGATCCAAGTTGATTACTAAATGACATCCTGGTACAGCTGTTTCACGCTAATATGGCGATCATCAGCCAGGAGCAGTCATCTGCAAACAACCAGGTCTCGGTACACTGGCCTATATGAGAAATCGTCGGAATCAATGTGGAGCCCGAAAAGCTAAAACAAGCAATAAAAAACTCGCCAAAAGGATAAATTGCGAGAAACTTCATGTGCGCTCTACCCGCGGCCGCTATGAATTTTTTTAGCGCACTGCGAAGTCCTTAGACACCTTCGCTTGTCCCCCAAGGGGTTCGCGAACCATTAGGTAGGTAACGCTGGAATAGACGATAGATTTTTCTCGTTTAATTTTCATCATAACCACGTGACTGTGCACAGTGTTTTGCGGCGAAAGCGTGCCTAACAATCCCTTTCTAAAAATCTTTAAATTGTCTTGAGTTTTCGGCCTGTCAACAATTCGTAGGTCCCAAATCGTTTGTGGTAATTGTTTGCTCTTGATTGGGGTGGGGGTCATCTGTTGCTCCCCTGTTTTTCGATTCTTCGGGATGAAAGTTATTTTGAGGTCAGTGTGGTGTTGTCGGCCTTGAGAGGTCTTCTAACTCAACCAAAGAGAAGGAGGAGACGCTTTCACTCGCAGTCACGAAGCCAAAACAATTCAATACACATGACAACCGTCTTTCCACCCACTTGCAGCCGCTTCTTTTTTTCTTTTTAAATTTCCCTGTCTCGAATTTCTCTGTGCTCCTCTTGATTGAGCTTTACTTTCACAGTCATCTTCCTTTCTTTAACATTTTACTTTGCTTGTTTTTGTTCTTTTTTTTTGTTTTGTTTTTTTTTTTTTTTTTCATTTTGAAGACAAGCTCATGCAGTGGTTCTTAAAGTAGGCCGTCACTCGTTTTTACGAATGGTCTTTTTGTCGCAGAATGACATTGTCCCGTTTTAGCATACTTTTTTTTTTATGATTTATATCGGATGGGTATAAAATAACGTGAGGTGTTCAGAGCCCTCTAGCGAGGAATCTATTGGCTAATCGTAACAACATTCGGTGGACATAGAGTGGAATATGCGGTTACGATTTCTCAAAATAAAACAAAAAACACTAGTACCAAAAGTCGCCAACAGGGGAAAATGTGGCGCTGCAAAGGTAGTGATTTTTTTTTTTTTTTTTTTACTAACTCTTTCTTTTTTTTTTTTAGAAATCGAAACCGCATGTTCCACTCTGTATGTCCACTGATTGTTGTTACGATTCGTCCAATACATTCCTCTGAACACCTCACATTATTTAATGCCCATCCGGTAATATTTGTAAATCACTATTCTACTGATTCGTAAACGTGGAGAAGAAAATAACAAGTTCCCTCCAGGACTTGAACGTACTTACCTAAAAATATTACTTATAATTTGCCGGACAGCTTTCTGAAATTTAAAAACCAAATTAATTTCAAAAAGCTGTTTCTGTGTAAGTATTAACATTCGAATATACAAACACGTCATCAGCGGCACCTGGTGTTGAATTTTGAAACTAAGCTAAAAATTTTAGAAATCACAAAAGCGCTTTATTATAAGAAGATTGCTCTCTTTTTTAATATTTTTTTAGGTTTTTTTAAATTTATTTTTTTTTTTACGAAACTTGAATAGGTGTAGATTCAAGTTTTGTGTATTGGATTTATATATATATATAGTCGTGAAATAGTACAAGAAAATCTCTTGTATTTACATATTTTTGTAAATGCTGAATACAAACAGTACTATATATTAATATTAAAAGTTCAGATCCAGTGTTTGCAAGTGACATCCCAAAACAGCTGTTACACGGTGAATTGCCCGTCATCAGTTGAGAGTAGGTCTGAACTTTTAATGTGTTTATGCAGTTTTAGGCTCTTTTTTTTTTTTTTTTTTTTTGATTAAATAATTCGCTTGAAAATTCATTGAGGTCAGTGGAGACTGGCACATGAATATTCTTGATTTTTATTTTTATTTTGTATTTTTTGTTTTCAGTTTAGACTTGGAGGTTCCTTGCTTTTTCCTATCTAAGCATTTTAAGTAAATATATTCCATTTACTTAAAACTAATTAAAATCTGTAAGCACTTAACTTGCTGAATCACATCGAAAACGCGCAAATGGCATTGACTTAATAAAGCGATTAATATACACCGATTAAATTCACGCTTCTAATACTTTTCTGTGGGAGTTTCTATCAAGTTCTCCATACGAACCCGTACGGAGAAAGTTTCCCAACATAGAAAATACTGTCTCATGCCCATAAATATGCAAGCCAAATTTCAAGAGAAGAGGATCCATTCTTCTGTTTGCGGAAAAAGTTTCAAATTTAAGGCATAGACCTTGAATTGTACATGTCTCGTGTCCTTGAATTGTACATGCTAAATTTCGGGATGGTCCGTTTATCGGTTAAAAAGTTATTAAGGGAAGACACATGCCTATGGACGTATTGATTCTTTGAGTCTCAGCTTTCATAGGAATTAGGCTATAAAATGATTATTATTTGATAGGATATTACTGTAACTTTAACGATTTCTTGTTAGTTGCGATCTTCAACGTGTGGAGGTCATTCGACAGCTGATTTTAATAGCATTTGTAATTCAAGTATATCTATGATGTCAATATTGACGTGAAGAAGCAGTTATTTAACTACAAATTCTGGAAATTATTGCTTCATTGTAACTTAAACATTGAGGGCAAATTACCATATTTTTTTTATTGAAGAGTTAGATTTTCTTTATGGGAATCAGTAATATTTAGTTCTTATTGTATAAATCAATTGAATAAAACTGTTTGAATTGTTATGTTTTACGAGCTGGAAGATGACGACGGAGTTAAACTATCTTAAACTCATTTCCGTAGTTCGAGCGTAGAATAAGTTTTAAAATTGGTTGTCAACCATTATTAGTATTCAATTGTATTTAAGTACTTTTAACTGCTTTTTACTGTCAAGTCGTTAATTGTACTGAAACCATATTAAAGGTTTAAATTTATGTAGTTTATATAATTGCATCTGTGAAAATAAAATTACTATTTTAAACATTTTGAAATAAAAGCTACTAAATGACCAAAAAAAACAACAGAAACTTTGGATGTGATAGGATGCTAAATCGTGTGTATAATATTGTGGAAGTATGTGATGTTGAGGACTCCGTGCTTTCCACGTCTGATTATTACAAAACCCAATTATTCTGTTAATCATCTCAACGATAGAATTCTTCATTGATAGGCCGTCCTACCATCCTAACTTCAACCCTTATCTTCATTCTAGAGAAATGGCCGCTTAGTGAAGCAAGATATTGAACTGTTTAAAGTTTAGTGAAAAGGAAAAACTAGAATTTTTGCTGCTATAGCAAGGACGATTAAAATCTTCGATGTGCGCATACTTTTTGTGATGTTTTAAGGAAACTGAAATGGAATTGGGCGGGACCTGCAGCAAGAAGAAACAGGATCTCAAACAAATTTAAGTTAAAAAATTATTATCAAAACATTACTAAAAAGGCTTATAAAAAAAAAAGAAAAAAAAAAGAATTCGCCCCCCTCCCCCATATTTGGGAACCATTCCTACAAAGATTTCTTTAATACTCTAACTGAATAATTTTTCTAAGTATTTAGGAAATACAGTGTAAAACTCAAATATTCTCAAAAAACAAAAAAAACAAAAAAATATTATTGTAATCAGAATAACTAGGTGTATTTATTTCAACTTAAAACACGACAATAAAGAACATTTAAAAAAAAAAAAAAAAAAAAGGCATAAAAATGTGGGGCTCTAATCATAGGTTTCTATAATATAAATTCTATGTTTTTCGTTCAAGTCTTTATTATTATTTTTTTATTTATTCTGAACCATTAATGTTGCATTTCTTATTCCGACCAATTTTCCAACTTCCTCTAGTGGCGTCCAGTCATCCGGTGGTCGTATTGTTTCCAATGAATTTGTTTCCACAGTTGGTCTCAGATGGGTGACTTTTGATTAAATTATCTAGTCAGAGATCACCTCTGGTTATCAGGGTTCGCTAACTTCATTAAGGCTTGTTTGGATAAATAGCATATTATTCCAAGCTTAATGTAATAGCTCTAAATAGTAAGCCCAAAATATTACAAAACAACTTTATATTATTGCCATTTTTTAAATGATTGAAAATTACATAATAACAAAATTTGAAAGTTATTATTTTATTCATTCAGCTAAAATGAATTTAAGTAAGAAATTAACTACATATACATTGAAATTTTTAAACTATATATTTTATTATTATTTGATTTAATATGCATGTATTTGTTAAAACGATATATGTAAGTCGTTAGGATCTGTATGTAAATATAATAATTGTTTAATATAAAGTATGTAACAGAATACAAAATATTCTAAAAATATATAAGCTTTATTTGTTAATAATTATTTTTGTCCAATAAATTAACTTGTATAATGTTATGCTATTTTCAGTTATTAAAAAGTTATCAACAATTGAATATATCACAATGTAGCATTATATTTGTCAGTCTTATAGTCAAATAAGGCATTTTGATATATTGACGTTTTAATCTTAATTAATATAATACCCAGAACCCGTTTGATAGAGATTTATATCCCTAACGGGACTAGACTTTTAAATTATTGTTATTATTATTCAAAATTAGATACGTATCCAAACGCGTGGGTTTTGTGCTCACTTACAGTTCTCCAAGTATTTCTTCAAATTTATTGTACTCAGTGCTTATACGGTACAAAATTGCAGCTTATTAAATTTAACACGAATACATTATTTATGAGGCTACTGTAGAAAGGTCTAGGCCTAAATTTATAAAAAGCAAAACAATACCAAAAACTGTTATCATTTCATGAATCATAAATATCAATTTGGTAGATGGGTTATAGTTTGCATTATTTTTTCCTTTTTTATTTATTCTTGCTGTGTTTGTATCCTGCGAATTCTATCCAGTTATCAATAATTTTAGATTTTTGATGATTTTCTATATATTTATACGTTCTCAACTTTTCCAATTTTTTAAAAAAACAACCTAAGTTAAAGATAAATTAGAAATTTATTATTGAGAATGAAAATTCCTTTTTTCCAGAAGCTTTTCCAGATAGCCTTTAAATTAACACAGTAAATAAATAAATAAATAAATGGAATCGAAGTTTTCATATCTTAAAGCAATATCTTTTGATTATTTCCTTTAAGATTACCGTTACTAAATCTGAAAGTTTGTTTAAAGTGCTTAAAATAACATTAGGATCGTGGAAATTAAATTATTGTTGCATATAACTACTATTTCAATTTCTTTTATTTTCTAAAGCAGCCACGAAAATACAATAATTATTATTGTAATATTTGATAAACATAAGTTGTCTGAGTGTTAGGAGAAACATTATGTAAAAAAAAAAAGATAAGTAGCATTTGTAATTTAAAAATAACTTCATCCAAAAAGCGTGTCCTCATTAATATATAAAAACAGTAATTGCAAAAAAGTAATTGGATGAAAATTGTCTGAAATTGAATATATGTGCCTTCTAAACCTTCATAGTGAATAAATATGTGTTATAAATCGTTTCCATTAGAATATTATTTTGATTTTTTTTTTTTTTCATTTAATTCTAAAGGAATGATTTTAAGTTATGTTTTTCTTCTTGTACTTTTGTATTTTTTTAAACCTATTATACTATGGAATATTGAACCCTAAAAATCATTATGTGAGTCTATTTAGTGTGTACTGTATGTTTTTGTTACGAGAACCTTCAGCGCTTTTGCGCATGCGTCAGGTCTCCTTCGATTTTATCAAAATAGGGGTGAGGAGAAATAAAGAGGGATGTTTACTTTTTATCAGTGTTGGTTTATTAGTAGCTACGTTCTATTTGCGCTTTTCGGGAAAGAATTAATACTATTGCAAAAATAGCAGGTACTAAAAAAAAAATAGGTCTTAGGAAAGTGCCCATCTCAGCGTATCACCCTTTTGTGGAGTAGAATCGTCCGCAAGTGGTGGGCCTCGATTTTGAAAACGAACAGTATATATGTCTATTTGAACTAGGAAGATTATCTTTCGCATTTAAAAAAAAAAAAAAACTACACAATTAACTCATTGATGACAAACTTTTTATAGACATACAACGATTCATTGAAAACCACTTACTTAAGGTTTGATTTATTTAAAAGTAATTGGGTTTCAAGTTGTTTAAAGTGAGTTCCTGCCTTTTTTTAAAATCAATTTTTAGAAAATGAAGAATTTAAATTGATTATTTATATTTGATGGTAATAGGATTTGCAAATATACGTGTATTATTTTCACGACTATAAGAAAAAGAAAAAATAAATAAATAAAAAACATAGGATACTTTAAGCAAAGTAAACTTTAAATTCTTCAGTTGCCTTTCCCCTCGGTGCGGGTTCCTGTTCGTGGTGAGGGGACCACCCATGGAGGGTTCTCTTTTCCATGAGCTACTCTCCATGGGTCCTAAACGCCCGCCCCCGAATCCAAGGTGGAAGGCATCGTGCCGATGGATGTGTGGCACTACGGGGTTATTTTAGTGTCATGAACGATCCCTGTGGAAAAAAAAAAGATTGCCTGGCAACAAATCACAGTATTTAAACTGCTTCGGCAGTGCCTTCCAGGCAGATATGGGGATAGCTGCCTGGTGACTGTTCTTTCCCCAGCTAAATTTTTTGTGTATGGATTCTAATTTTTTTCCTTTATTGGGAAGCAATTCCCACACCGTCGATGTTCGCTCTTCTTCTATTATCACTCAGACCTTTCTAATCATGCATTCCTTAACCCCTGAGACACCTTTATCTAAACTGTCCCCTTTTCTCATCTCCAAAGCACTTTCAGGTGTAACTTCAAATATCAAGTCAGTCAAGAAACTGCAGTCTGGCGATTTGTTAATCCAGCTGCCTTCTTCAAAAGCTGTGGACCAACTACTTAATTTGACAACTCTGGCAGATACTCCGGTATCTGTCACAAAGCACAAGACTCTAAACTCTAGTCGCGGCGTGATCCGCGAACCAGATCTGGACGGTCTATGTGATGCTGACCTTCTCGAAGGCTTTGCTTCGCAGGGTGTGACTGCTGTCCGACGGATTAACGTTCGTCGTGACAATAAGGAAGTACCCACTCGAACAGTTGTTCTTACTTTTAACACCTCCACACTGCCCACGAGTGTTACAGCTGGCTATCTTCGCTGTCCTGTACGTCCTTACATCCCGAACCCTTTGCGCTGCTTCAAGTGCCAACGTTATGGTCATGGCTCTGCAGCTTGTCGTGGCAAGTCCATCTGCCCTAAGTGTGGTGAGCCATCCCACGAGTCTACACCGTGCACTTCGCCTCTCAAGTGTGTCAATTGTTCTGGAGACCATCCTTCATACTCTCGATCTTGTCCTCGTTGGAAGGAGGAGAAGGAGATTCAGACTATCAGAGTTAAACATTCTCTTTCTTATCCCGAGGCTCGGAGGATGCTTCTTGCTGTGCCAGCCCAAAAGACTTTTTCGTTTGCAGTAAAATCCAAACAGACAGCTTCAATCTCCTGTCAAACAGACATCACTTGTCCTCCTCGCGAGTCCTTTTCAGCCATATTTCAAAACATTGCTACTCCTACCACAACAGTTCCGTCACAATCAACTCAATCTACGTCACAATCCACCATGTTATCTTTGCCAGTTTCTTCAAGTACTTCTAATATCCCTGCCGGTCTCAACTTCACTCAGAAGCGACCATCTGTATCTCCACACCGACCTTTTCATCGCACTAGTTCACATTCACGTTCACCTTCTCGTGGCCGTCGGAGACATTTCTCTCCTAGACGGTTTTATGAAGACGATCTGGAGGACTCCTCCAAACACCCAAACTTTAGGGCACCACCAGCACCTCCACCTTGATTTTTAGGCTTTTACCCTTTTTTATCTTTTAATGGCCTTACTGTATTGGAATTGTCGAGGACTTCGCTCCAACCTGAACGATGTTAAAGCCCTCCTTTCTACAAATCATCCAGTCTGTATGTGTCTCCAGGAAACTTTTCTTACAGGAAACGACACAGTTTCTCTTCCAGGATATTCCATGCTGAGTAAACAGCGGACCGATAGAAGCGGCGGAGGCGTTTGTCTCTTTATTCGACATGATACTCCATCCTCTCATGTCCCACTTACGACTTCTTTGGAAGCTGTTGCTGCTCGCCTTTCCACTAGCCGCCTTTTCACTATCTGTAGCTTATATCTGTCCCCCACAGCCCCTGTTTCGCTTACAGACATTGCTCAGCTTCTGGATCAATTACCGACTCCGTTTCTCTTAGTCGGAGATTTCAACGCTCATTCTCCTGTCTGGGGTTCTTCATCCACCAATCCTAGAGGTGCTGTTATTGAAGATCTTTTAGTTCGGCGTAATCTTTGTATCTTTAACACAGGCGCCGCAACTCATTTCTCATCCTCGCCAATATCTTTCTCTGCTATTGATTTAGCTATAGGTTCTGCGTCACTCTTCCCCCATTTCTCATGGGATGTTATCAACGACCCTGGTGGCAGTGACCATTTCCCAATCATTCTCAAAGAGCTCCCTCGTTCAGCTGTTTCATCACCCAGTCGTCATCGCTGGAAATTTGACTCTGCTGATTGGATAACTTTTACTAGCCGCTGTAATCTGGAGGCCATTGATTTTTCAGCTACCATTGATCAACTTATTGACGAGGTCACTCGTATCATTATTTGTGCTGCCAAAGCAACAATTCCACAAACATCTGGACGATTCCCTCTGCATCCCAAACCTTGGTGGACTAGTGACTGTACGTCTGCACAGAAGATTAAGCAGAAAGCTTGGAACATTTTCCGCCGTTATCCGACTTCTGCCAATCTTTTGGCTTTTAAGCGAGCACGTGCTTCTGCTCGTCGTATCCGTCGCATTGGTCAGAGGGAGTCGTGGCAACGTTTTGTTTCATCACTAACTTGTACTTTGTCTTCAAAGACCCTTTGGGATAACATTCGTAAGATGCACGGAAAGTACAGATCTCAATCTATGCATATACTGAAAGAAGATGGAAAAGAAATAGCTACTATCTCCGCACAAGCTGAAGCCCTTGGCCGTGCTTTTGCACGGAATTCCAGCCCTGCACTTTTATCTCCTACTTTTCAAACGATTAAAGACCGTGCTGAAGCTATTCCTTTAAAGTTTTCTTCCTCCAACAGAGAACCATACAATCTCCCTTTTAGTTTACAGGAATTATTGTTTGCACTAGACACCAGCAAAAATACTGCCTGCGGCCCTGACGGCATTCATTATGTGATGTTGCGACACTTATCTGTTTCGTCGTTGAATATTCTTCTGTCCATCTTTAATAAAATCTGGTTGGAACATTTATTTCCTGATAGTTGGCGACGAGCTATAGTCATTCCTTTTGCCAAACCTGGTAAAGACGCCAGTGATCCAAATAATTATCGCCCCATTGCCCTCACTAGCTGCTTATGTAAGACGCTTGAACGAATGGTAAATCGCCGCCTTCAATGGTATCTTGAAGCCAATAAACTTCTCGCTACCACACAGTGTGGTTTCCGGCAGCATCGCTCTACGGTTGACCATCTTGTACGTTTGGAAGATGCTATTCGCACTGCATTTGTTAATAGAGAACACCTCGTCTCCATTTTCTTTGACTTGGAGAAGGCATACGATCGCACCTGGAAATTTGGCATTTTACAAGATCTTCATCATTACGGCCTTCGTGGTCACATGCCTATTTTCATTCGCAATTTTCTTGCGAATCGTACCTTTCAAGTACGTCTAGGATCTACGCTCTCTACATGTTATCCTCAAGAACTCGGAGTACCTCAGGGCTGTGTCTTGAGCGTTACCCTTTTTTCTGTAAAGATTAATAGCATCATTTCTGTTTTGCCTTCGTCAGTTCACCACTCTTTATATGTTGACGACTTACAGATCTCTTGCAGTTCTGTTAATTTGCGTCTGATTGAACGACAACTGCAGTTAGCTCTACATCAGTTGCAGACTTGGAGTGTTTCTAATGGTTTTACTTTCTCACAATCCAAGACTGTGTGTGTCCATTTCACTCGACGTCAGGGAATTTTTCCTGATCCGCAGCTGACTCTTGGTGGCGTCTCACTTCCATGTGTGTCTCAGCATAAATTTTTAGGCCTCATTTTTGATAAGAAATTGACTTTTAAGGATCACATACTTGACCTTCGGAAACGGTGTCTTTTAAAACTAAATTGTATCAAAGTGCTTTCGCATTCCAAATGGGGTGGTGATCGCTTGGCCTTGTTGCGCATTTACCGAGCCCTTATTCGATCCAAATTGGATTATGGCTGCATTGTCTATGGCTCTGCGCGACCGTCTGTCCTTCGGACACTTGATCCTGTACACCATCAGGCCCTCCGCTTCTGCCTCGGTGCTTTCCGTACTTCACCGATTCCCAGCCTGTATGCAGAGGCTCTGGAACCGTCCCTGCACTTTCGTCGACAAGTTTTGTCTCTCCAATATTTCGCCCGTATTTCTTCACTTCCAAATAATCCTGCTTATCAATGTGTGTGTCGTCCTCGTCAACGACGTCTTTTCACCAATCGTCCTTCCATTATACCACCGTTTGGACATCGGGTGACGACTTGGCTTAATACACTACAGCTCGCCGACCTTCACATTGCCACTCTACCTACTTCACCATCCGCGCATTGGAAATATCCTCTCCCCACCTGTGATTTCTCTCTTCGTAGTTTTGCGAAAACCAACACTCCCTCGACAGTCTTTCAGTCTCTGCATCAAGATCATTTGTCCCGTCACACTGATTTCAACATCTTCTATACCGACGGATCTAAAGGTGCAGATTATGTTGGAGCTGCTTTTTACACTGCTACTTTCAGTCGTGCTGTTCATCTTCCTTCTGAGGCATCTGTGTTTTCTGCTGAGCTTTATGCCATCTTCCTAGCTTTACAGTATGCTTTGCAGGAGAAGTTTACGCACACACTTATCTACAGTGATTCTGAGAGCGCTTTGCGGGCACTGTGCAGTCACACCCTGAAGGGTCACCCTTTTGTTTTATCCATTTTAGATTTTTTACAGCGTTTTCACCGTTGCACTATCATTTTCTGCTGGATCCCAGGCCACGTCGGCATTGTCGGCAATGACCACGCTGATTCTCTCGCAAAGTCTGCTGCTAGTTTACCCTTGCGACGGATCTCCACTCCGGCCTCTGACATCTACGCACTTATACGTTCGCGTCTCCGATCTGCCTGGCAACACGAATGGGATGCTCTTCATGGCAATAAACTTCGTCTTGTCAGTCCTTCGTTATCCTCTCCTGCCACTCGACTGTTTCCAACTCGCCAGAAGGATGTTCTTCTGGTGCGTCTGAGGATCGGCCATACAAGACTGACACATAGCTACTTATTGCTCAATCGGCCACCTCCCCAGTGTTCTACGTGCAACGTTGTTTTAACCGTCCATCATATTTTAATTGACTGTCCTGCTTTTACTCAACATCGTCGTCAGTGCTTTTATCCTCTTTTTAAATTTCATGTTCCTTTTCATATTTCATTGCTTTTAAATGATAATGATCTTTTACCCATTTCATCAGTTTTATACTTCATTCATCAATGTGGCCTTTCCACTCTATTGTAATTCTCAGATTTTTTACTTTTCTTCTAAATACCTATCATTTTACGTATATCCTATTATCTTACTTTGCACACTACCTGTTCTTGTTTTTGTCCTTTTTAGCTAGATACATGTAGTTAGTCTTCATTCCATTTTCTTTTCTTTTTTACCTTTCTTGGCGCAGCTTAGCCGCAGCTGCTTTTGCGCCATTAAACACCAACCAACCAACCAACAGTTGCCTTTAGAAAGTGAATCTTAAAAATTTGACGGAAAAATAATTGCCGAGAGAAAAAGTACCAATCAAGGAAAGCCTGATTAATGGCAATTGTTTGAGTCATTGTTGAATTTCTCTTGGTAAGGAGATTAAATTTAACATTTTCATTAGCCCCTCTCATCCATTCGTCATAGTTAATTGGCTTTTCAAGATGAAAAGAACTCGAGTAAGAATATTTTAATTAAAAATACTCAATAAAAACGTCACCTTGAAATTTTAAAGTTACACTTATGCAATGGCGCTTTTTTCTTTTATTTGAAAAGCGTCTCTGCAGCGAAATTGTAGGCGTAGTTGTATCTAGGTGTGGAGGTTTCGTGGGTGCCAGGTGAGTGTTAATGGACTCATTAATAGCATTTCGTTGGCGGGCTGGTGATTCTAAACCTGTATCTCGACCCATTCGCTTGTCTGTGGTCGTCAGGGGCTTCCGCTTCCTTAACTAGAAAGTGGGAGGAATGGCGCTACGTCCTTTCTGTTTCTCAGTAGAAAACAATAAAAAAGTTTAGTTAAACTTAACCCTTTTGCTATAAATACTCTTTGAAATGCACGTAAGAGCACCGATTCTAAATAAGATTGCTGCGCTTTTGTATTTGCATCCCTTTTTTTCAAGTGTTCATTTTATATATTTATTAATTAAATTTGTAAATTACTTAATTACAAACATGCGGTTGGCGATGTCGCTAAGACACTGGCCTCTCACCTCTGAGTACCGAGGTTCGGTTCTCATGTGGGTTTCGTTGATGGTGGCGATCCGCGCTGGGCAGGTTTTCCCGGGGTTCTCCCGTTTCCCCTGCATTTCTCACACCATCCTTTCTCAGTCTTTCTCTACGTCTGTCCTTCTTTCTGTAGGATAGCACAACAGATATTTCAGGTCGACATGCTCGGCTGTCAAGCCACCCACATTCACAAGTAATCTAATTACAAACAATCATTATTATAATAACTTTCTAGAACATTCGGGAGTAACTGAATATTCTGTACTTCATCTCGTTGTCTTCCTACAAACGAGTTACTGAAAATACAGTCATATGTATCCTTCCGCCTCTAACTTTTAACTGGTCTAAAATTCGTGTCCTCTAATTAACGGATAAGCAATTCAAAATTTAATTTTGTTTTTAATTATTAAATAAAATGAACAACCGACTGGGCATTTGCTGATTGATAAAAAGGCAGAGAAAACATTCAGGATGTTTTAAATCCCATGGATGACAGCTCTTGATTTATAAAGAGAAACTTTAGACTGGGACTACTTTCTTTGCGGCATTATACAGAGAAGTAAATTCATGTAAGCTGTTCGCCAAACGATGTGTAGATAGTTTGTTGTCTTCCTTTTAATCTTCTACCACCAGGGTTTCCAATGAAGAGTTTCCAAGGTTCAAATTCATCCTTTGGAGATGTACCTAATTAAATTGTAAATTTGGATTAGAGGTGACATGTAATGCTACAGTTCAAAACATTTCGTTGCCCGTGGTAAACAAACTACGGGAAACCAAGATTAATTGATAAAAATTAAATGAACTAATAAAAATAAGGAATCAAAGAGTGCTTATCAAAGGATCTGGGTGTTGTAAGTTAAAGATTCATTTGTCATTTCTTTGGTTACCTGCAGTGACTTATCAGCAAACAGGCCTTAAACAAACTAGTTTCCAAACTTCCTACAGTGCTTTGATAAAATTTGAAATAAAATTATTATAGCGATTAAACTAATTAAGAAAAGAGTCAATTAGGGATGTTGTCAGTGCGTGACCTTAGGGAAAGATGAAAAACATAATTATCTTGAAATAATATCTTCAAAAGTTTGCTAATTATAGTTAAATCTATTCAGTAATATATATATATTATCATAATTGGGTGAGAAAAAGGCAAATTTGTAATAGGCGTGTCCGCATCTTGAGTTTCAAAGTTTATATTTTAATGGTTGACCATCTAGACTTCCGTAAGATAAGTTCAGTCACGTGATACTGTAAAGTTACATAATTCTGTTTATTCTTACGTTACAATACTGTAAGTAAGCACTGTTGTTCCAAAGAGGCGTGGCAGTTAGTAATCGATTAATCGATCCAGATATCTTATCGACATCTATGGTTGAAAAACTGAACTCTGGAAATTGTGTGTGTTGATGAAAAGTAAAAAGAAATAATAGGATGTTGTTTATTATTATAATTCCTTTTAACAAGGGCGTGTCCATATTATTATTGTAAATTCCGATAGTAAGTTTTATTTTTTTTATAACCAGTTTACGTGTTAATTGATTTGTGTTATTGATATTTAATAACTAGCTATTACGTCGACTTTTATGCATTTAGGAGCTTTGCCATTTCCTTATTTGACAAACCAGGTCGCGGAAGCATTAGTTAAATCAACAAGAATAAACGAATAAAATTTGAAACATTATGAAACGCTTCTATATATATTATTTTTCATCCGGGTAGCGTCAGTTTATATTTCCTATCAAATAATAATCGTAATAATAATTAATAAAGTAGAGAGTGAAATTATTCTATAATTTAAAGCAATTCTGGATTTTTTTTTTTTTGTTATTATTACATAATAATACATTTTATTTTTTTTTTCTTATGTAAATTCTTTTCCCATGAGTGTATTAGAGCATGCGTCATATGCCAAGTACTGGTAATCCCCACTCTTGATTCACACACTTCAGCTCCGGACTTCAAAAGCTTTTACAAACAAAACGGGCATCAGTAACATCTGGGCCACGTTGTCCCTAGAATTTTCACACGTCACTTTTTTCCATTTCTAGTCACATCTAGTCAACTTCACTGATTCTTTAATATTAGCGTTATTGGGCAAATTGGGAATAGAATTTGAGAATAAAGTTTCAGCAATAAAATAAAAAAATTAGTGAAGTCGGTTTTGATGGATGGGAATGGACCATAACGAAGCTACATACCAAATTTTGTGAAAATCTGTCCAGTCGTTTTAACGTGATGTGCGTACAAACAGACAGATAGACAGAAACCAAAAATTCAGTGGAATAATAAGATTTAATATGTTCAGTCAATAAACACAAACATACAATTTTTTTTATTTAAAAATGCACACGGAAAGTAGAAAACATATAGATATATATAAAAACAATCTAAATAATCTTAAAATAAATTCTTTAATGTTTAATTAACTTTACAACATCTAGGACTTAGAAAATTGTACAGAAATCAGGTGATTGGAATGCATTGCAGTCAGTCAGTCTTATTAATTTCTTAAGCTGTCTTGAGTTGGGGGTGTGTGTTGAATTCCTCTCATTTCTGTTGATAATTGCTATGTGTCTACCAGTCACATTGATATGTGTTTTCGTTTTGTTAAGTCTCCTTAATAATGAATTTTAATTGATAGAAGAAACCATACGTCAGAATCGTTGTTAACCATTTAACAACTGTCCAAAGAAACCGAGACAAAGAACCCGGGGTTCGTAACCTTTCTCCGATTACAGACATCAAAATGAATTGCCCTAAATGTCCGCATTTCCGTTTGCCAGATTGTCGAAACCATCATAGGAGAGGTTATTCAAAATAACATACCAATCACAGTCCCTTACCCCACTAAATATTAATACAACCATTCATATTCTGTTGCTTTAGAAGAGCTCCGTCACCTAACGATTATTACAGAACTCAGAATATATGCACAATAATACATTGGGACAAGTTTCCCCCTAAATAAGAAGATTCAGAGGTCCCTTTATAGGGTTAACTCAACATATGTAGTATATGTGTGTAAAGGAATATGGTATATGTTAACGATGCAGTACAGTATGCAATTACAGGCCTTTGGGTCGCGGGAGGTAAGGCTCCCGGCATTTCGTGACCAACTGGAATTGAGGGTTGAGATCAGGTGGTCAGCCCGACGCCCGCCCGCCATTATCACCCGGGAAATAAACGCGATACCCATTCTTCAGAGATCTGGAATGGACCCTAGGACTCGTGATGGAGAGCCCCGCACCTTCAGGCCACAGTCAAGTTATTTAACACGGGTTATTTCTTCGCTTTAGTCAGTTCGAGTTGACGACTGTACTTTTCGTTTTATTTGTTTTTCTTTAATTTGATTGTGATTTTACTTAATCCAATGCTTAACTTAAACGTAATTAAACTCCCTGAAATGTGAGCGAAAATAAATTAACGTGGATTTTTTCTTAGAAATTAATATATTCCTATTGAAACTCAAAAGGAGCCATTGTCCATGAGTTTGTGGCTCTGATGATTATGAAATACACAATTCTAACGCAATTGTGTTGTAATCTCACGTGATTCCAGTGTAACAGAATGATGTGAGCATTTGAAGTATTTTGCGCATTAAAGTCTGATTCAATCGCTTTAAGTATTACATCATATTACTTCTGTTTTCTTAGGATAGAAGTAAACTTCATCACATTAAAAATGGCGTAGCATCAGAAAAACAAGTTAGTTTTATCTTCTTTTTTTTATTTATTATTATTATCTTTTTATTACTCTTAGTGATTTGTAGTGAAAGGTGACGTTTATTTTATTGTTTATCATCTCGAAAATAAATTCTAATATCCGTTCCACCCATCCCCACCCACTTCCCCTCGGAATCGTCACGATCTTGTTAGTTGGTCATTCCCGCCTACTGCATTCCCGCCTAGAATCGAATATCTCGTGACATTGGAAATTGAATTGCCGTCTCGCTCGCCATTGTGCAAACTCAGTTATTGCTACGTCACTAGACGCCCTCTAACGTTTAGCTAAGAAAGTAATCAGTAAATTAAACACTGTACACTTCGTTTGACTTCAATTTATAGGATTAGAAATGAATTTTAGAATTCTTCACACGTAATCGAAATATAAGATCAAATTCCTTTAAATACATAACAGAGAACATTCTCGAACCTAAAGCAAATGAATTCAGTAAAGAAGTAACAAGCTTTCTAAAAAAAAAAAAAGGAGGTAAAACTTTAGAAAATTACCTTCGATTCAGGGGAGGATTTATATTTCCTTGCAGCCTGGGACATTCTGATTTTTACCTCCTTTGAATTCTCAGCATTAAATAATCAGCAAATTTTTTAACCTAACTGTTTTTATTTAAGTAAAGAAAAAGCTGATTGAATGTATAAAATTTAATTTTACTTAATATTATCATGTTAAATATTTATCTCTTACTTCCATACATTGAAAAACAATATCGTCTCATTTGCATTGTTTCTGGAATCTATTTTTTCCTCAAAACATTTTCCACCCTGAGCCACAGGCCCTGACGAATCGAACTTGAATTGAAAATATGGTTTTCCACAGTTTTATTAGAATCTTTGTCTCATACTGCCCAATTAACCAAAGTATACTTACAAATCTCAAGATTTATTGCGATATGTTTAGTATTCGTACCTGTACTTAATGATTTTTCTCAGATGTATGTTGCTCTTGTTGTAATCAACGTGCTAAGCTATCAACAATACAATTCTGGAGGACGAGTGAAGCCATCCCATTGATAATAATGCATTTTTAGTTCGTACATGTTTTCATGAAAAGTACAAGTTAGGTTTAGCTTTATAAAACTCTTAAAGTATGATAGTTTAAATTTCTCGAAATTCGTTGTAAAAGTACCGTAAATACTAACATGTCTACTATAAAAATTTCCATGATTCATAATTTTTTTCTGCAAATTGCCATAAACGTATTTGTATTGTATTACCGGTACGCACCGAAGTGCGAGCTTCGTAGCCGAGGCCTCCGTGTTCCAGGGAGCGCTAGTGCTCCCTTGATGGCGAACCCCTAGCAGACTCCCTAGAATTTCAAGGGAAAGATACTGGGGTGGTTTCCCGTGGCCTTCCCCAGGACGCCATTAAGGAATGACGTCAGACCGAAGAGAAAGTGAAGAAGAGGCTGGACAACACACGAAAGGAAATTGAAACAACCATGCCACTGCCGGGATTCGAACCCAGGTACTGGCGCACTGGCCGCCGCCGAGACCGCACGGCCACGCCAGCACGGCAAACGTATTTAAACCAGTCTAATTTATGTTACACATAAATGAGATATATATATATACGACTTCAATTGCAATTTATAAAATAGTAAAGAATACAAGAAGAACTTATATTACTTGCACTATTATAAGCCTTTTAGAACCCATGTAATTTGTAAGTTTCTAATTACATGTAAGTATAAAAATGTATAAACTGCTTTTAACATAATAAAACTTTACGTAAAACAGGCAGTTTCTTCGCTGTTTTTTTTTTATTCTTCTGTCTTTCTGGGAATGATAAAGTAATAATAAACTGCTCTCTCTTGTTCACGAGAAGGTACAATCAATTCTTCTTC
The DNA here is from genome assembly GCA_023159025.1 of Thereuonema tuberculata. Taxonomy (NCBI): domain Eukaryota; kingdom Metazoa; phylum Arthropoda; class Chilopoda; order Scutigeromorpha; family Scutigeridae; genus Thereuonema; species Thereuonema tuberculata. The sequence continues at coordinate 67,336,287 of JAFIDM010000002.1, forward strand.
CAGTTCATGATTCTTTAACTTGTAAACGTAGATACACAACGTCAGGTTACTTGTTGCCATCAAAACATGGCAAAAACCATTACACGATGAGTAATCATTATATTCGCTAATTTAGAAAGCAATGTGATTAATTTTGAGAGCAATGATCAATAAATGTTTCTTTAAGCCTCAGAAGACCAATGTATAATAAAAGTTCTCTATTATTACAAAAATTAAAATGCTAATACCCAGCAAACATTCTTCAGTAGTTCATCCCCAAATTAGTGAATACAGAATATTCTCTCTCCCATTTACGAAGCTAAGGGCTGCATTGTCGATAGATTGCGTGCGAAACTTGCACCAAATTTGCTCGGCGAACCCAGTTTTGTCCATTTACTACTGTTTTCCAGACCCGGTTAATAGCCACCTAAAAGTAGAAAACAGATTTTAACCCTTTTTCTTCCCCAAGCCTCCAGGCCATGGGGAGTCCAAGAAGATAAAGCTCTTGGGCTGCGACTCCTGGTTTGCACTGCGGATGGCGTTTTACACGCACACACACTCACACACACATGAATCGCTATAAAAAACAATTAAAAATACGTTTTAATTCTTTCAGTTACTTCATATTTTTGTATTATTTAAAATTCAATTTCATTCAAAATCATTTATCATCAGTGAAGCAAATGTATCTACAGAACTGTGTAAATACGAGTAATATGAAAACTGAGACACGTTTCAACAAGAGATAGGCTGTATATCTTTATTGGTGTCCAAGAGTTCAGCGGGATTTCTTAATAATCGTTTGTTTCTGTTAACTTTGCAATTGACAACAGCGAGGGAAAATTCATTTTCGATTAACTCGAATTTCCATCGCGTTTTCGTCGACTGACCTTGAGGACACTGAACTGCCGTTAAAGTGAATATTGATTTTTCAAGTCGACCATTTCAATAAACACTCGTAGATCAATTGTTGGGTAGCAACAGATCTTTAATGCCCTAATTTATAGAAGAGGTCGTTTGGATTGCACATGATTCATTTCGCCATCTTTCTTCATTTTGTATCTTCCGAATTCCGTTACTTCTCTCGACCTACGAGCAACGCAGAGAAAATGATGATAAATGGGAATTAATTTTGATCCTTTTTCTTTATGAAAGGGAGATTTATCAGATCACTCAGTCTGTGTGTATGTGGTGTCTCTTTCTAAAAATTGCATGGATCTTCTTGAAACTTTGTATGCATATTCAGGAACGAGGGACGATCTAACTTTATATTTGAAATCTTTTCCGAATGGATCCTTATAGAGAAGTTAATACAAAAAAAGTTACATAAATTCCTATAGAATCGCTTTGGAATCTAAACAATGGATTTTTTGTCCTATTTGAGTAATAATTTGTCCATGGAAAGCATTAATATAAGCTGTTGGATGAACAGCACGGAATTGTAAAAGTATTAGGTCAATATAAACAAGGGAAAAATATTACGTAAGTTATACTAAGTACAAGAAATAATAATATACCCAATCTTGCCGATGTTTCGTCTTTATTTAATATCAAGACTTCTTCAGGATTAGTATACCAAATACAAATGAAAATTTCAAATATATAACAAAACAATAAACAGACATTAAACTAAATGACATCAAACCTTTGTCACATTAAAACAATAAAATTAGAATTAGAAACACAACAAATTGAAACCGGAAAGACAATTATTGTGATCATATTTTCACTGATTGTATTTGGTATACAATCATTTGTGTTTGGTATACGAACCCTGAAGAAGTTTTGATGTTAAATAAAGACGAAATATCGGCAAGATTGGAGTTATTATTATTTCTTGTACTTAGTATGATGCTAAAGATACAGAAGTATTGAATTACGTAAGTTAGTTATTATTAGTTATTACAAAGTTAATATTACGTAGTTAGGCAGAAGTCTTCCATATAAAGTTTAATTAATATTATAATTGAATGTGAACTACAAAGTAAATATTCTCATTTAAATTCAACAAAAAAAAACTATTCTAAACTAGTCATTCTTGAACTTTTTAAAATATTGCGATCTCACTGCAAAGTCTTGAAATCCCCGTGAAATGCACTTCCTCGATTTGAATATCAACACTGCTATACCTCACACATTCGATTAATCTCCAAGATAGTCTCTAATCCTTAAGGGTCCGCAGACAACAGTTTAACAATCTCTGCCCTGAACTTACTAAGGCTTTATGATGAAGCTATTTTGCATTGAACAGTAAGTATGGCAAATATGTCCTTCAAAAATCATTATCCCATTTCTCCCTTTCTAGTTTCTTTTATCCAAAGCTCGACGTAAATTCAAGTTACTGGTCGTAGACATCCTAATTCTATCAATACCAATTTATCGGTTTGGTAAATATTTTCTCAAAACTGATTTGAGCTTTCAACATCACAGCAAATTTAATCAAAATATTTGCAGGTATCCTGGGCACTTGATTCCGATTATATTTCGTTGCTGTTGTTATTCTTGAGGCCTAACTATCTTCACAAAAGCAAAGGCCATCCACTAGAAGGTAATGTTTCGTTAACAATCATCCAAACGGAAGAAACATGGGTGGAAGATAATGTCCGAAAGAAAACGAGAGAATACAGTGAATGCATATTTTTTACCTATCATGCCTTGAGCTCTAATGAAGGGAATCCGGGACAGCTGTTTCGTCCTTATTAGATTTATCAGCCACACTTATCCATTGATCACCTTTCTAGTATGGAGAGTCTTGAAGTTGTTGGATTACTATTTATTTCAGGAAATGATAAATTTCTTCTTTATATATTCACGAGTTTCACGAGAATTTTGGAGTCTAACTGATTCCAGGGACAGCTGTTTCGATCTTATTAGACTCCCTTCAGCCAGGGCTGCACAACAAGCAAAAAAAAAGCATACAAGGGGAATATATCATAAAAACAAAAGTGACATCCCCTCCCTCACCTTTAAAATGTATTATCTTATTTATTATTTTTATTAAATAAATATTTATTGTAATATCACAATAAAAACGTAAACGCAAATAAATAAAAGTCAGTGAATGTACGTGCGTTTATGATTTTATTGTGATGTGATTATAATTTACACACGTTAAATTTGTTGTTAAATTAATTTATTATGTTTTTTTTGTTGGTTTTTTTTTTTTTGTAATCAAATGCCTCTTGTGGTGAACGTTTAACTGACAAAGGCATTGATTTCCACAGTTTGGTATTGTTTTTATTTTCTTAATTTTATTTATTGAGGGGTCACTTGTATTTCTGCGAGTAAATTTGTACTTCTGCCTTTTTTTTTTTTTTGGTTTTCACGACTTCACTAAAGAAAACAACTTTCTGCTTTTAAGGAAAGTAGGCTTTTAGTTCATCCTGCTTGTGATCCTGTTAGCTGTAGATATGGCAGATTAATCCTTCTTTCCTCTGTTTTTTGTTTTTGTTTTTTTGAAAAGAGAACAGAAATGACATACGATAAAGGTTTGCTAATTTTCATTGTTTTAAAATCCTTCTTCTCCTCAAAAAAAAATACGTCGCATTTTACTCTTCAGAGTTATGATCACGTTTTCCATTTCCACATACTCAAGAACAACAAAAAAAAAGAAAGACTCTCACTCCGTTGACTCATTAAGCCTGACTTGTTTTTTTATCTTTGCTCTTTTTTTCTTCTTCTTATTTTTATGGGTTTTTGTTTAAGTCTGCAATGCAAAGTGACATTTGAAAAGCACATTCTTGTCGTGGCGATGACATAAACATGGCCTTTGTTGTTTTATTTCGTTATTATTTTCAATGCCCCTACCTTCGTATCTAAACCGATAAGAATCATTGGTAGCACTTGAGAGGGTCAACAAATGATTACCCATTCACCTGACGTCCGGGTCTTCAAGAATTTATGGGATCGTCAGGCATTTTTTTATTATTATTTATTTATACTTGAAATTTTAATACTGTATCTGAGCGTCTATAAGCCGCACTTTTATTATTATTATTATTATTATTACTTGACGTAACAAATTATTTGACGTAACAAATTCTAGTAATTCCTGTGTACCATTTTGATGGAAAACGTTATATACATAGATAATAATTGTGGAAAAAAATAAAATAAAGTAATTATGTAACCCACAGCACCCGTTGATAGGGACTTAGTTCAGTCCCGTTAGGGAATAAAGTATGTAACTAAAGTAGATAAGAATAAAAAAAAAAAAAAATATTATTTTTATTATTATTGTTAGGCTTGAATTCTTCAGTAGATCAATGTTTGTGTATTATAATATAATTGATAGGAATAATTACTATATACAGAATTTAAATATTAAAATAAGTCTAGGATTTTTTTTTAACTTTGAAATCTTTTAATATTATTAGTTCATCGATATTAATTTCAGATATTAATCATTGAACAAATTACGTGGAACCATATTTTTTGTTTTTGTTTGGAGAGTAGGAATTTTTTATCTTAAGGTTCTGATTAATGACGTCATTTCTTCATTACTACTCTGCGTCTCGGCCCCTGCTAGTGTTATTATGACTTTTTTTTTTTTAATCTTTCTAAATCCTTATTAATACTCTCGAACCTGATTAACGTTGGATTATTGATTTAGCAATCAATATGTGCAGACTAAGACCAGATAGAAGCTAACGACACTTAATTAATTGGACATGCCGTTATATCCGCTTATCCCCTCCGAATTCATCTGGGCATTGATAGCCACTGAATGGTATCTTTTGTGCAATTTAGTGGATAGCCTCCTCATCACTGGTAGGCCGAGGACGTGAGGGGAGCGGATTCCTAACCCCTCATCATTGCATTCGAAAGATGGTGGAGATCCGTATTTTATTGGTTGGCTTAAACTCTGTTTACGTTAATGAACCTCCTTATCCATACATAAAGGTGGGATGGATTTTATACCAATGGACTTATACAGTGTTTCGTGAATTTTTATCCACGTAGATTTCAGAATTGGCGGGAAGCCGTCCAATTGCTTTAAGCAACTGAAGCAATACAATATCATTAATAACCAGATATAAAAGCGAATGGCTCTTAAATGAAGTCATTTAGGTAGACTATAGTTGATTTTGAGAGCTTGTACTGAAGCCAATCAGATCTCTTGTAAATACATTAATAATTTTTATTTTTGACCAATCACATTATTGCTTTTAAAAGAGTACCTCAACATCGTTTGCTTTTAATCAAAACCAACTTCACATCTCCATCCCGCAGTCACATGGAAGTTATCAAATGAAAATATCTTTTTTAACAGCAAAGATGAGATGGACACTTGCCCATAAAAGTAACACTCAACTTTCAAAATCACTCAGTCTGTATGTGTCCACCATCGATTTAACTTTTGAACCATTGGATGCATCTTCTTGGAACTTCGCAAGAATATTTAAGGCAAAAGACGATTTGAACTTTTGTTTTATTATTTATATTGGTTCTAATGGAGAAATGAGCGAGTGAAGGTGACAGAAAAGCATTAATAGAAGGACATATAATTGTGGATATTAAATCATTTGAGTAATCCACTTTTTGATTACAATTAATAGGATTTAGCAACTTTGTGACGATTTTTTTTTTAATCCAGGAAATGAAAAAATTTAACTGTTCCTTCATCAGATAATTACAATTTAATATTTTTTTCTTTAGTTTTACGACACTACCACAAAAAAGAAATTTTAACATTTTAAGGGATGTGTAGGTGTTAATTCTTTCAAAGATTAGTTAATAAACGTCTTTGTTTTCATTACATTTATATCGAGTTTTCCATTGACAACGTTAAAGTAAAGTGTATTGTTTTCGGAAGATTCCAGTTCGAGATTCTTCTATTTCCTGTTTGTGTGTTCGTAAACTGGGTCTATCTTTGAAAGAGATTTGCATTTGTAAATATCTTGGGAAAATGGAGTAACTGTATACAGCTGTGTCTGGCTTTCCAGTCCACTTTTTTCTTCAGTGATTTTCAGTTAGTTCTTTCTCTCTTTAGATGGTTTCACTAAAGTAAGATCTGTAACCATTCTAACCTATTTTCAAATACGGAATTAAAGATTATTAAATCAGTCAGTCTATGTGTCTGGCCCTGCCTCCCTCTGTCAACTTTGGATGATCTTCTTGAAACTTGGTATACATATTTAAGGACTAGAAACGATAACTTTTATATTTTTAAATATTTTTCAAATGAAATGAGCGCGAGAAGACGACAAAAATTCGCATAGAAAAGCATTGGAATCTAAACAATGCATTTTTATCCTATTTCTATTAATATCTCATTGTCTTAATATTCATCGTATAAGTCTTAATCCATTGCTCGTGGTTTGATGCGATTAAAATGAATTAGATTGAGACAACTTAGCCTAAGTAAATAATTCGGATTTAATTTTAATTTTCTCCAGTAAATATAAAAACAGTAAAAAAAAAATCTCTACTGTTTGTATCTAGCAGATTTTATAATTAAAAGAAAATGATGATTTTTCATTTATATTATTTTTGTAAATTAAAAAAAAAACAAAAACCAAGATTTCTAAAGAAAGTAGGTTTTAGTTTCCTTCAGGAACGCCCTGTTTTTATTCTTAATATAGGATTAGACTGATGATTGATGCTATTTTGTGTGATTTGTAATACAAAATTGTTTTCAAATATATTAATACTTTCTGTTTTAATCTGATTTTAAATTATGTTATGATGTTAAAATTTTAACAGTAATCATATGGGGTGGAAGTGCTCGCAAACAAGAGTTTTGACTTAATTGGAATATTTGATATTTAATCATAAGCCTAATTTACCAAAAAAAATTAAATAGTAATAAGGTAACTGTCATACATACAGTACTTCAGAATTTATAGAAAACAAACGCCAAATCGTGAAAATGTAGATACAGAGACAACAAGTTTTAAATTCTAATCTACTAATACAGTATCTAAAAGATGTTAGTATATCTAAATAAGAATAAGAAGAAACATGGCCTAATTGGCCATCTTTTGAACCCCTGTACCAAAGGAACTTTCAAAAATTTTTGATGGGAAAAAAAAAAAGTTTTTCAGTGTGGAAGAAAGCGAGAAAAATAAGATAAATAAGAAAAAAGCCATTTGAAGGATAATGAACAAATAAAAAAAATTTTTTTTTTGTTCTGACGCATGTGAGAACATGTGACGCATATGATTTATCCTATGATAGGAACTATCATGTAAGTGAAACAAGGCAAAAAACGGATTTCAAATTGAAACGATTACATAACATGTTTCAATTTCTGCTACTTCCGGTGAGGCATGAAATGATCTCAGAGCGGAACTCGTATTTTTGTCCATCTCTGTAAAGGATCCTATTAATGTGTGACTCATGTCTGTCCGACTTGTCGTTTGGGCTATAAAGATGGAGACAGAGCGATGGAATGGACTCGCTAAAAATAGAAATAGACACACGATTGAACTAAGAGGGGAAGAACAAAAAGTATTGGATTGCACTGTACTTCTGATATAACTTCATCAATAAACGATCTCTATATCTACAATTGTACTTACGTAAGTTATTGGTGTATTGTGATTGAACTCCATTTAGATCCAATCGCAATATTTTTTCTGCTTCATTTTCTGTTGCGATAATTCTGGAAACCAAACCCCCATTGCCTTCGCGGGAAACAATTATTCTGTAAATGCCTGTATCCCAAAACATTGATTAAAATCTAATCCTTCGTAGAATGTACAAGTAAATGCCTAACGTGTTAACCACTGCACACTAACAAGCTCATTGAAAACAAATTGCTAAATTACTTTTCGACGAACGAGAACCTAACGAGCACCCGGAGACCCTCTTGTTATTTATTTTTTTTCCCGCCACACGAAGGTCGGTGTCGACGGATTCTCCGTCTTGTCCTTGATTCAAAGTTGTTCTTTTGTCTGTCATAAATCTGCGCCAGGTCTATAATTTTGTTCTTACCTAAGCTGTTGTCTGCTTTCGGGTTTTCCTTATATGAAAAATAGAACTAGAATATTTTTGAAGTTTGCCCCGTAGCTCTTCCGTTTAACAATTTCAGTAATAAACGCATCCCCTTCTTCATTCTTTTTTTATTTTTTTATTTTTTTATTATCACGCTTAAAAAAGTCACACCTTGAAAAGTCTTCGAGGGTAACACCTTGTTTTATCTCCTCTTATTTCGAATTTAATTAAACCCATCACCGGCTTCAATTATTAAATATTTTTTTCAGTTATTAAGGGTTTTTTTTTTGTTTTTTTGTTTTTTTTTTCGAAATTTTCTAAGGATACATCATTGTAGTTCAAAACACTGTAATTTAACGTGAATATGTTCTTATGAATATATTCGTTTTAAATAAAGATTGACGCTCCTATTGTGAAATATATTGTAGATGGGAGGAAAACTTTTTCCTACAGAAAGCTACAGTCTTCGAAATGTAATAAGTAGTCATAGAATGGAGGGTAAGGAAATAATGGAACGATTCCGAACAATGGGCAACATATTATGAATTGATTCACGAATAAATTAATACTCATAACGAAGAAGTTGCTTTTTTTTTTTTACATTAAATACAGCGTAGACGATGGTTCAAACCATTTTGATTCAGTAAGGTAAATGATCTAGAAAATATAAAAGAAAAATATGATGTGACGTCATGCTGTAGGAAAATCCTGCAGATGGAAGCAATTTCGTTTTTTTTTAATGAATTTTAACAAGCATTTTACATTTATTTGACTTTTTTAATATTTTTAATAGATTTTTTATTTGATTTTTAACTTTTTTTTTTATTTGACTGAACAACATTTTGACGTTTTTTAACATTTTAGTGAATTTCGTATTTAAGAGATTTATACTTTTATCCAATAATAACAGTTAATAATATGAAAATTTTTGTTTATTACGTGCTAATTAAACTTTTTTTTTTGCTAGGCAACCCGTTTACTAAAACCAATCAAATGAGGTTTATTTATTTATTTATTTATTTATTTATTTATTTATTTATTTATTTATTTTTTTGCAGTTAAAAATTAATAAATCTTGAACATTTCACTTAATACAGAAAATACATAGATTTACGATTTGAATTCAACTTCCTGTATTTTTAACACTAAAATAGATATTAACATATATAAAACTGTACATCCTTTTCAGTTAGATCAGTGATAGCTGTAGAGTCGTAGAGTGCAGTAAAGTCTGCTTACAACGAAAGAAGCTGTCGATTTCCCGTACTTCAGGTTTTAGGCTTCTGAAAGAACCTAATATCCTCGGTTTGTCTGTGGACACATAATCCACAATGCTTCGCAAGGGCTTTGTTAGCTCAGTTGTATGTGGCCTGAATGTTGAATGTTGTAGGTGGCCTCTTAGCTCAGTTGGTTAGAGCGTCGAAGATCGTGGGTTCGATCTCCTCATGGGCAGTTCTTATTCTTCATTTTTTTCTCCCCATTTTAAATCTTTTCACAGTTTCTCAACTTAAGTTTTTTTTTTTTTTTTTAAATCATTATTAGGAATTCAGTGTATTAACAAGGTTTGAGTTAAGAATGACGATTATTCCATATAAATAGGGGTGGGTAAGATAGCATGGGGTCGCAAACAGACTCGCGCGAGCATTTTCTAAACCACCCAGGCGCAGTCTATTCTAAAGTAAAGGTGAATCAGAAGCCGTTGCGAAGCACTATGATTGGTTTACTAATCGCTATCCCTACTGTGAGTTTATAAAAGACAGAGCTACCACTGGCGGACGATTTTACTCCGCAGAGGGTTGATACGCTGAGATGGGCCCTTTCCTAAGAAATTCTTTTGGACAATTTCGCTTTTAAGAAAAAAATAACGAGGAGCATTTTTGGAATAGTATTTATTCTTTCCATAATTCTTTCCTGAAAAGCGCAAATAGAACGCAATTACTACTAAACTAACATTATAAAAAATAATCATCCCATCTACGTTTCTCCTATTTTGAAGAAATCGAAGGAGACCTGACGCATGCGCAAAAGCGTTGAAGGCTCTCGTAAACAAAACCGAACAGTACCTTGTTTTTTTTTATTATTAGTATTATTTATTTTCTTTTATATTTACATTCAAATTACTGTTGAGATTATTTTTCAATCCCATCAATAGGCGCTTTATTTAATTATATAAAAAATTTAGATAAATGTGCCTAAATATTATTTATTTAGGTAAATATAAAATTTTCATTTCATTTTCTTCATTTTCCGCATGGGTTATTCGCAATGAATATTTGAAACAAATTATTTAAATACATGAATTAATCAATAGTTAATCATTATTACACATTTTTAAAGTTCATTTTTTTTACAAATAAACAATAAAACTAAAAAAAAATAAAAATAAATATATATAAGTACAACCTTATGAAGATTTTTCCTTTGTTTGTTTACCTTTTTCTTTTTTGTTTTTTATTACATCAAACAGTTTTAAACAAAATTTTAAAAAAGTTTAATAAGTAAAAATTCATTCTGAGCGAAATTCTGTAATACGAGAAGCCACAAAAATACTGCTGTGATGGACTCGTACCATGTAAGATAACAGTCAAAAAATATCGGAAATATACAATGTTCACGTAATTGACATAAGCGTCAAACTATAATAACATTATTGTTGACTGAGCATGCGCAGTTTTATAATTCCACTTGATCTTTTTTTTTCTTTATTTGTCCATTTGTCTGTTTACCTGTTGTTTGTGCACCACGTTAAAACGGCTGGGCGGCTTTCTATAACATTAGATAGTAGCTTAGTTATGGTCCAACTTAAAATGTAGACATATTTCTTTTGATATCCATCCTTCCCATTCCTCAAAAATGAACCACGAAATCTCTGGCAAAAATCACTTTGCTGATTTCTTTAAAATTTGGTAAGAAGTTTATTTATTACATTTGAAAGTATATTTATTTACTTTTTTTTTTTTACGCCCTAAGAGTTAGCTACTACAGAATGTTATAAAAATTGAACTTAAGGCGAACATACTTCACTAGTTCTAAAAAACATTTATATAAGAGCACTACCGGTTTCTCCTCTCCGACGATGCTTTGACAAGTGGCAAATTTTTAAAAAAAAAACACCATGGCATTTTATGTATTTGCACGACCAAACGCGTTGAGACTGATAGCCTAGGCTCCCTCTGTTGATGGAAGTTGGAACTTTGAGATGATGTCGTCTACTACGAATGTCACTGTGATGAACTCCATTCAATATTCTAGGTGTTGAACAAGATTAATGTACATAAATGTTTTTTTTTAGAGTTAATCAAATGTGTTCGCTTCAATTTTAATTCGTATTCGTTACGCACACATGTTAAATCGTTGCTCATTTAATTTGGGGTATTAAATAGGGCTTACCTAAATATATGTGTATTACAGGAAAAAAAAAAAGTAGTTTTAAAATATAATTTGAATTCGAAATACAGATGCCTATTTGTCCGTCTTTCTGTGAGACGATATCTCAACAGCTAAATATCTTAGAACACCGAAATTTTTTGTGATAGAATTAGGATGTCATAAGCCAGGTCCTTATCGACTTTGATAAAAAATTTTCCTCAGTTTCCGAAAGTTGGCACGACAACTATATGTAGTAAGATGTTAACAGTCTTAAAGACAAGACGTAAGTCATGATACTGGGAAAATCCTGTTTAAGAAAACATAAATTTGGCGTTGGTTAGACAGTGCTTTGCCTTTCGTGCTCACAAAACATCAAAAACTAATTATTATGTTCACCAGATTCATCGATGAACTTTGTTTTCTGATATCAAGAAACAAAAAAGTAAAAAAAAAAAAAAATCAGAAGAAATAAAGAAAATGCAAAGAAAAATAGTCGAGTATCTCCCTCATGACAATTTCCCATTTTAGATATTTTTGAGACCTTGAGAGAGTTGTTTCAGGATGTTCATCATTCATCAGCCAAGGTTACCTAAATCTCCAGAGCTACAGAAAGAGTATGACGCAAAGCATTATATTACTCAGCAGTGATAATATGAGTGACTGTTTTTGGATTTCCTTTTTTTTTTCTTGTATATTTTTCGAAATTTCTTTGCCTTTCAAAAATGTGTTTAAACTCCAAGATGTTGAAGCTGTAATGATTTCAATTAAATACGTTCTTATGGATTTTTTAGCTTTAATTTTTCCCAATGAAGAACCACAATCGTTATTACTTTTCATTGAAACTTGTGTTATCTTTGAATAAGCTTCAGAATATTCCAAATAATTAAGTTTATATACAGTGGCTTTAATTTATAATTGACCAACTAATAATGGAATTTCAGAATTCCAATTGTGTGCGATTGGGGAGTGGGGTATTCATAAATACTCTTCAAAATCGACTTAACCAATGATCAGGAAATTCATTGCGCGCAAAACATGGCACCCTCCCCCCTTCCTACATGATAATGTGGGGGTAAGCCATCTTGTTGAAATAGATACTAGAGTATAAATCTAATCATATTCCTGATATTTGTTACAGCATAATCTTTGATCATTTTTAGTATTAACAGTACACCATTGAATCAGTGGCGGTTCAATCTTGCAGCGGGCCCTAGGCTGAAAATTTTGTAGGGGCCCTTGCATCAAAATGACTTCTGTTTACTAATGAAAACTAGTTGGGTTTTTTTTTTTATTATCTGGTCAGATATCGTAATTGATACACCACACAAAGTATTAATAAAATTGGAGAATTAAAAGAAATAAATTGCGCTTTTAAGCGTCATATTTGACACACGCATCAAAAGCACTGGCTCTTTATGAGCGACTGAATGTGACAATAACTGCAATCGAGCATATATAAATATATATTCAAATGTAATGTAAATGATGCGTATCCACGCGAATTCCTCATTAACTTTTAAATTGCAGTATATTTTCTAATTATATAATTTGGGGGCCCGTGGCTGCAGCCCAGTCAGACCTTCTCTTAATTCACCAGTGCATTGAATTAATAAATTAGGTCCTTTAACTGAAGCCGCTCATGTATTTATGCTGATGGTGGCCATTTTGGACATTTAGGTTAAATTTCGATTATTGTAAAAAAAATTGTCTAACTGTTAGCTACAAAATGTGATATAGAAAATTAAAATTGTGCGTTTTGTTAATGAAGTATAACTTTTTAAAGTGTATACATGATTCTAAAACACCCTCTCTATATATATGTATATATTCGATCAATTTACGGGAAATTGAAGTAACCTTGAACCTGGTTTTTCTACGGACTGGGATTGTTGCACCTGTTTGGTTATACGATTATTTTCATAGACCCTCCTCCCCCACTCCTTCCCGCGCTAGGCCCCTCATTGTCCACCCACGCCCTGCTTCCAGGTGGACGTGTTTCGTCACGTATCTACCGAGACGTTGATCTTGAGAAGTGTTTACGTAACACGGTCAATCATCAGAACGTTTCGTGTTGAGCAGACGCTAATTCGCCGGGGAATGTAAGTGGCTCTTATTGCGCAGAGAAGGTCGTATTACGCCCAAAAACTTAATTAAAAATAAATCCAAGGACTGTTTGCTCTGTGATCTTCAGAATACCGTTTTTCACTCTTTTCAATTTTAAAAGGCTTCTGAATCAGTCTTGTTCTCATATCATTTTTCGTCTATCCTCGAGAAGTGGCTGATTTTAATGATGTTTGAAAAGAAGGGACACGACAAAAAGAAAGCTAACGAAAGGAACTCTGGGATAGCTCTTCATTTATTAGCGCTCATAAGGAGAAGTACTTCATATTCAACAACTCGATGGCATTTCCAGTATTTTTATGCTGATCTATTGATTATTGACAGCTTTGGCTGAGGAGTGCTGCTAAGCTGAGGATCAAACACTGTCACTGAATCCCTTGGAAAAATGTGTGGAACTATTTTGTTCTTTTTCTTGACTTAGAAGTTCACTGAAAGTGTTTTTTGAGGTGAAAATCGCATGTGTCCAATCATACAGTGGCGAAAATTATGATCGTGTGACAGGGGCATTATTCTGGTACATGACCGTCCTCAGGTACGAAATCACTACTTTATCACCGACATTCATGAAAAATGGTGTGTTGCGAGTTGAATGAAATTTCATGACCAACCCCCAGGATCATCAAAATTGAATGAAAAGTAGGGGGTCATATGTTTAAATTTTCCATAACCTGATACGACGATCACGTAGAAGGTGACAAAAATATCAAAAAAAAAAATATTAACTTTTAATTTCCTTTCCGTTTATTAATCCTCTTAATGTCTGCACGAGATTCATCTATGACTGGTTTTGGGACAACGAAAATCAAACGCCTAACAAATAGTGCATGCTCGTCTTGTTAATGAAAAGTCATTGTTGAATTTGATTTTTTTTTTTAATTCTTAGTTGGAACAAATAAGCCAATGAATTTTTGCTAACTTTCATATCTTGTATCTACATATGATGTATGACCATTTCAACAAACCTGAAATTAATAACTAAAAGTATGGTTTTCCTTCCCTGTTTCCCTCTCTTTTTTTTATTTATTTATTTACTTATTTATTCAACGTTCTAAAAGATTTTCAAATACTTCTTCCAGTATCTTCAAAAAGTTTTAATTTAAAATTTTCATCAAAAATGTAGCACTTATTTCTCAGCTTCTATCAGCTCCTGATACGAAATTAAATTCCTAAAATTGCTTGCGATAAAACCATTTTTCACTGAGTTGTTAGCTGAGTCTTAGAAACTTAGTTTTTCGACTTTTAGTTTAATCAAGTAAGTAATTTTAAATCGACATTATTTCTCTCAACAGATGGCGCCACCTTTCCTATTAATTCGAATTCTATAAATTTCTAGACATAAAGTAAATAACCTAGTCCGTTGTTTGGCAAAAATGTAAATTGCTTTAAAATAAAATAATAGTAAAGTCGTCAACGAAGGCTGTTTTAGTAGTTTAGTGTTTTTATAGCCACAGATCAGGATTTTTACTGAAATAGAGCTAAACTTTTAGACGTTTGTCTCATGACAATAGATGTCATAATCCTAGCGGAATTTTCCAGAAACAACTAGATTAATCTCAATAACGTTTTTTTTACCTTACATTCTTAGGAAATTGAGTTTCATCGAATCTGTGTGACTTTGTATATCTCTAATAACTTTTGATCTGCTGGTTGACTCTTCTTGAAATTTAGCATACACGTTAAGGACAAGATACGATCTGACTTTTACATTTAAATTTTTTTTTCCGTGTGTGTCCTTATCCTCAAATTAACTCGAGAAGACAACAAAAACAATAGATTTCTATCAATATCTAAAACAAAAGATATTAATTTTAAATTTCCTTTCCGCTTATTACTCCTCTTAATGACTGCGCGAGATTCATTGTGATTAAAATCAATTGAAATCAGAACAATTGAATCCTTATTTAAAGATTTTTTTTGTTTTTGTTTTTCAGAAAACAGAAAAAAAAAGTAAAAAAAAATCTTCTAATACTCTACTACAATATTAGAAGATATTATAAATAAATAAATGGAGAGGTTTCGTTTGTATTATTTTCGCAACTTAAAAAAACAAAAGAAAAAAACAAAAACAAAACACTGTTTTTAAGAAAAATATACTTCAAATTCTTTAAGAACTTCTTGTTACATGTATCGGGTGTAAAACTGGATACAGCAACTCTATGGCAATGTACCTTAATCGTTAGGTTTTACATTTCCAATTTTTATCAGATTTTTGATTTTCTTAAAATCTTATATTTTATGTTACATAACTGATGACTCAAAGCCTTTCCTAACGTTCCAGATTTCCTTCTTAATGTCAAGAAATGAAATAAGTTGTAGCCTATTTCCAATTGTAATTTTAAAACAAACTCGAGGAATGGAACCGTTTTGTGTCTCTCATAAATGGAATTATTATTATTTTTCTATTTCGTCAAATTACATTTGAAGTGATTTCTAATGTTGTTCTCGGAGAAAACGAAAATTGCGTTTCATTCAAGGACAGATCCATTATTTCCTGCAGTTATGGGGAGAGATTAAAATAATCCAATCAGAAAACAGATATTGATTATCTCAACTCTTAAAGATTGCTTCAAAAAATGACGAAGTATCATTGGTGAAAGGAAGATGTCACGTCGTTGGAACTGATTTCATTTTTCATTAGTTTTGAAGTTGCATTACATTTATTTCGATTTCATCCAGTTTTTAAAAAAAACAAACAAACCAAAGAGAGTTGAAAATAATGTTGCATCTTGGGATTGTTTTATTTACGACAAATATATCTTTCTTGCATTTCCGATTGCAGCAGTTATTTTTCCAATTGTTACTGCAGAAGACAGTTAAAAGATATGATAAAATTATCGTAAATAGTAAAAAAAAATTACACTTTTTTTACTGGATCTATGTCTTTTTATAGTAAAACAGGGTCGTACAAAACAACTGTGCACTTCGAAATCGTATTATTAATGGCGCTTTTGTAGATAGAGTTTATAAAAATACGAGACCAAATTCTCGCTCTATTCTATTACCAATGCAGGAAAATAGGTAATTGGGTAAAATTATCGAAGCACTTGTGTTTATTTATTTATTTACTTATTATTCTTATAAAGGCAATAAATGATATTAATTCATTTACATGTGAAGTTTAAACATTTGCATATATATACCCAGTCTGCTTATAATTAGAGTTCATCTACTCCAGCGCTTCTACAGAAAGACCAAATGTCGGTCAACTTTGAAATTTGGTAGATACTAACGAGAGGATGCGGAAAAGAATTACAAAAATATTTTACTCCCAAATTTTCTCCACAAGGCGAATAAGTGGCGCTGGTGTCGTGGTGTACATCCGTACTGTACGGTTATGAAGAGGCTAATCCCTTGGCTACAAAAGATGTAGAACAAGATCCACAACGTTGCTGGAATCGAAGAACAGCATTTTCTACTGACCATTCACAATATCAGACGAGTAGTACTAGCCTTAAAAGTCCGCTAAGATTAACGATGATATTCCGGTACACTTTGTTCTTTAGGAATCCCCAAAGCCTAAAAAAAAAATAATAATAATCAAAATCACAGGGTCGGATCGGGCGAATGTGGAGGCCACGCTGTAAGGAAGTAGCGATTGACAATTGTTATTTTCTGTAGAAGTGCTGGAGTAGGTGTGAACTTTAATTTTAAGCATCCTGTATATATATATATATATAATTTAGTTTAAATTTTAAAGAGTGCAGATTCTTCTGTAAAGACATTGTAAAACTTACTTGGATAAGACGTAAGTTTTAAAACAAAAATAATTACAAATACGCAGCACATTCAAAACTATTTGTTGACTGAAGATGGTGAGATATTTCTCACGAAATTGTTAATGTTCATTATTTTCGTAGAGATTTACTGAATCCGAGTGAGTGTGTGGTTTTTGTTTTATTGATCTCTCATAAAGTTTGATCTGAATTGGAAAGGGTTATCTCTCTGTACCCTTGAAGGCTTTCGCAGTTGAAGGTCATACGAAGACAGCGATGGCTAAAGCGGAACGCGTGTTTTCTTCTCACGGTATTCCTTTTTTTTTTTTTAAAGCCAATTTGAGAGACAATTAAACAGGTTGACACCCGACCCTAGAACTTCGTCAGGTGTGAAATGTCCACTGGACGCAGTCGTTGTTCGTTTGTTCTTTTTATTGTAACGAAATTCTCGCCATTGTAGTAACGAGAAAGAAAAGATAATAACAACACGGGCAATTTCAGTTTAGTTTCACAGGCGTATGTTTGGGGGGGGGGGATGACTTCAATAAATAAAATAAAAAAGAAATTTTCGAAATTTTGGGAAGAGTGTACGGTTCCCTCAGCTGGCTATCCAACAAAAAGAAATGAGGAACTACGCTTTACATATTAACACAGTCTCTGGCCACTGTATACTCCCATTAGGCCAGGAATAACTGATCTCTTTAAGAAATTTAATTTTAAGGAATTGCAGCGTATTACGAAAAACTGTCTTATTACTGTGACTTTTATTAACTAGGCCATCCCCGTGTACAAGCGCTTGTTTTTCTATATCACACAGAATTTGGTTAAATAAGAATATTATATATGTAAAATTTGCAACGTTTCGACAATTATAGTTCTAATTGTCATTTTCGAATTACAAATAAACAGACGGATCGGAAATAAATAAACAATCTTGAGATTCAAAAAAAAAAGGCTTAATACATTCATTATTGATAGGGAGAAGGGGAAGGACAAATAAGTAAAAAAAAAAACAATATAAAGTGAGCTGTAGTCTCCGTGACCT
The DNA here is from genome assembly GCA_023159025.1 of Thereuonema tuberculata. Taxonomy (NCBI): domain Eukaryota; kingdom Metazoa; phylum Arthropoda; class Chilopoda; order Scutigeromorpha; family Scutigeridae; genus Thereuonema; species Thereuonema tuberculata. The sequence continues at coordinate 67,354,452 of JAFIDM010000002.1, forward strand.
AATAGATAAGATGTTTGACTTCGGATCAGAAGGTTGCAAGTTCGATTCCCGTCGCGGACGTTTCATTGTACCAATTATTTCTATTTTCCATTCTCGAAGGAAATTGCGCCGGACAGACAGACAGAGAAATAAAAGATTTTAGTAATATAGATTAATAAAAATATTTATTATCACCCAATATCAGTAAGATGCGCAAGTTAACAAGAATAAGGTCTAAATGTTAATTAGAAAGAAATGATATCTAACAGTTTATAAATTTTTGGAAAAAAGTAGTTTGTCTGTTCCTATATTCGGCTGTGTAGTCGGTGAGTGTGGCTTTCATATTCTGATAAATTCAGTCTTCTGTCCATCCGAAGATAAAGAATCGCAGAACAGTTCTTCTCTAGTCTTCCCTGGAGGTCCATCTCCTTTCCTAGTAGCCCAGTGGAAAGCAGTGGAAAACCACTAGAAAAATCTCTCAATTAGGCTCCTCAGGAAGTGTAAAAACTTAGCATTTTTCTGGTAAATAAAATTAATAATAAGAATTGCGCTTGTATTTTTTTATATTGAATTATATAACATCTTCATTGATTAAATATTTTCGTTGTAAATATCTCGTATACTAGACATTTCGTTGGTTCTATTTTTAAAGATCGCTGAATCTTCCTCAATAAAAGACTATAAGAGTTATTAAATATTTGCATTTCAGATACGACACTGTTAATGAAAAAATTATAAGGAATAGTTTTAATAAAACTATTACAAAATCTTATAATAGTTTGTTTTCGCAACTATTTAACTGTTATCATGACTGGTTTGCCTAGAATTTACAGTTATTCGAGTAGAGGATTACATTTTTTTTTCTCTCTGAATGAAACTTATTGGATTATATTAAACGCACATCAAATTGACGTTATATCAAGAATGTTCTAGACATTTCTATCTGCTAAACGCTATCTTTTAATTGTACATTATTACTAGGAAGGGAAGTGCGTGACTTCGAGCGCTCAGAACCGCACGAAAATGTGCTTAGAATATAAATCGCCGAAAACAGTGGTATGAGTCATTCTCATGCAAAACTGTACATCTTACCACGAGAGACATTTGAATGATCACCTATTGAAGATCCAAGAGAGGAACTTTGGTAACGCGAAGAAGTAAAATATCGATTCAGTAGGACCAAAAACACATATATTTCAATGTCGTGACTATACAGTTATGTTTCCCTCTGCTTAAAATAATTACGCTGTCTGAACAACAAACTTTTCCTACTGACCAGATAGTGTTGCACAGCTATTCAGTCTTCAAAGTGCACTAGCAGACATCAGTTGGGTTTTGCATGGGAATGACTCATACTCTGTTTTTGGGATGAGCGATTTCTAAGCATATTTTCGTGCGGTTCTCAGCGTTCGAGATCACGCACATCCCTTGTATATATAAACTCAAGTATCCATCGCATAGTGGGGGCACTGATCATGCAGGGCTGGGGGATTCATTTTGAATATGTGGTGGGAGGGGGGGAGATGGAGACAACAATAAATATGCTTATGTTTCACTCTGTCCCATAAATAACAAATGTACCGGATTCTATATAGGTCCTTTTTTTGAAGGATTTCCTCACTCCGGGATGAGATATTATCTCGATATTTCGGCCCGGTGCCTCGGGCCTTCTTCGGGAGATGTATAAATATCAATCACATCAAGGTGAGCGCACAACTAACAACTTCCGTCGTTAGTCTCGGGCGGTCACCAGTTGCTCGGAATAAACAACATGAGTAAACCCGAGACTAACGATGGAAGTTGTTAGTTATGCGCTCACCTTGTTGTGATTGATATTTATATATCTCCCGAAGAAGGCCCGAGGTAACGGGCCGAAATATCGAGATAATATCTCATCCCGGAGTGAGGAAATCCCTCAAAAAAAAGGACCTATATACTATCATGTCTCACACCTTCTTCAGAACCAAACTATATGTACCAGATTTTATGGAAATCTATCCGTTTTAGTGTAAACAGACGTACAGAGACAGCAATTTGCAAGTGAAATCAGTCTTACTGCGCATGCTCAGCCAAGCAAGATTTATTCGTATTTTTAATATTTTCTTTGTTCAAGAATTGCTTCATGCCTTAAAGTGTGATTAATAAATGAAAAATAAACTTAAAAACTCTAATGTTAGTAAACTATTTTTTTTCCCTCTTGTCCTTCAAAGAAGTTCCTTTACCTTCAACGTGAAGATGTTTCGAAACTCGACCCTTTTAGAACGGGGAAATTGCTTTATTGTATCCCTTGCAGTAAATTAACTGCTGAAGTGGGTAGAACTGCTTTCATTTTATTGCTTTCAAAGGAAGTTCGAAAACTCGCACAGTTCTTCATTGCGAGATCACCCTACGAGGAGAAAAGCGAACATATTCTCGGATTTGCGTAACGTACATATTACGGGAGATCTTCATTCCAACGCAACTGAAACTCAATTTTCTAATTTGGAAATTTAATAACGAATAAACGGGATCACTGCTTGCTTGACACGTGACCCTACGTCAAACATAGTTACAGAGGTCGTTGTAAAGTACGATTGTATTGGATGGAAGGAGAATGTGGTTAAATTGCCCCATTTTCAGAATAGTACATAGAGGATAAGTTGTATAGTTGTGTTTTCATATTTTTTTTTATGTATTTTAATTTTTTTTTGTTTGGGGGGGAGATTTTTTTTTTATTATTATTATCCCTCTTATTATTTATGGGGATCCTGATTTTTCAGGACATATCAGATTTTTTCGTGACTTTCAATTCTACTTAGAAATAGGTACAAATAATGGATTCAAATAATACAGTTTTTTTTCTATATTTTTAGAATACTTTTTTACCAATCTTACTCTTTTTGAAATCTAAATATTAAAACATTTAAATCTTCTTTTCTATATTTGAAATCTAGAAAAGCATCTTATTTCTTTTTTAAATAAAGATGAACAGTAAGAAAGAATTCTCGGAAATTCGCCTACAGGATAGTTTTTATCATAATCTAAAGATATAAATGCAGAACTGAAGTTTGTGAAGAAAATAGTTTTTGTTTAAAAACTTGGGGGTTTTACAATCTGAGGAGGGGATTAATGGAAATTTAACCCTCTCTCTCTCTTCACTCCTTCCCTTATGAAAGAGGGAAGATCATTTCATTTAAATCCAAATTGTATCCACATTTATAAATTTTAAACAATCGACCTAATTAGTCTGTATTAGCTTTCTGTAGACTATGGTTATGTACCTACAATGGCACTACGTATGGATTTTTCCTACAGTTCAGTTCATAAAAGAAAAACTTTTGATGAAAAATTCCTTATAGATTGATGTTTCCAGTATGTAACAGCGCCATCTATTGCTAAAAATCCGTAACTGAATCTTATAAACATTGCGAAAACATTCTGGTTTTTGTATTTTCTACAGTTACGAATACATAATAATAATTATAAGTGAAAGAATTGCGAACGTAATTCCACACTATTCCCCTTTCTTGGCAGTGCAAAGTTTGTCCCTTCTTGGTCACGCTTATGCGATCACAAAACGACGCCATCTTGGACTGACTGCTCGGAGTTCAAGTTGATGACGTCATAACTGGTGACCTTTGTTCCAGACGGAATCGATCGCTACGTAATGACCATGTATGGAAAACTGTCGAAATGATTCGTAAGTCGGGAACTGCCTGTATTAGTTTTAGTTACCTCAACAGCTTTTCAGGAATGCTGAAATATATGGAATCAAGATCTATAAAAGGCTTAACTCCAGTTGCAAATAAGGAAAATATAGTCACATGCAGTTGGGATGTATTTCAAATGTAGTTTATAAACAGGATACCCAATCATAATGAATGGAATAGCAAATCCGAAGTAAATGGTGATATTTAGTCCTATAGGAAAACTATTAGGCCTTTTTTTTTTAAGGGTAAGAATTACTTAAAGTAATTTGTAAAACTTCTTCGAATTCTTCATTTTGGGTAGTTACTTAAAATTAAAATATAACTTATTTCTTTACATTTCTAACAGTATATTCTAAAGGTTAATCTCCATAAATAACAAGAAAATGTCGACGATTTAGGTTCAAACTTAGCAGATCTTTCGTAATGAATTTTGAAACAAAAATGTTCGAACATAAATATGCCATGCTGTGAATATATTTGACAAGTATAGTGTCGTCACAGTCTCCTAATTGCGGCTCCAAGCAGGTAATTATGCCATTAAAAAAATATTTATTTCAGCTCAAGACTGCTAAAAAGCTTTTGGAAACCCCCTATGGTTCCAGTCATACGAGTTATATGCGGGTTTTATCATTATCTTGTTTTAACTTCGTTTAATAAATTTTGTTAAAATAGAGATGGGGGATAGTGCTAATGCTGGTCCATTAATGTCCTTGAGGAGTCGATCCTCCCCACCGCCCCTTCACCGCCTTTTATAGTTTTTATTTATTTTAATATTACTATATTTAGCAAACATTAAACTTAATTCAAGGTAAATGTTTTGCATTATAATAATCTATGCAGTTATAGCTAAGTAAATTTTCCCTTGATTCACGTAGCGTTTTGAATTACTAAAATCAGCATTTTCAAAAGTAATGCCTGTTACTATAAAAGAAATACTTCATTACGTTCATATAAAATATTTATTGATTCTGTAAATAATAGTAATAATAAGAACAATAAAAATAACTCTAAATTTTAAATTAAAGACTTTACAGCAGAGTCGTTCAAAATTATGCATTTTATTTTCTTTAATTAGACATATAGCTCGTTCCAAAAAAGAAAATATATTTTTATATTTAGTAAATATAAAAATTATAAAACTGAAATAGTCGTTTTTAATTGACCAAAGTCAGTGAGAGAAATTTCTCAATTACAGCAAAACCCCGTTATTACGCTCGTCAAGGGACCGTGACCTACAAGCGTAATAAGCGGGATAGCGCTATAAACGGGGAATGATTTATATGATGGGGAAACATTTAGACACCATTTTACAGGAAAGATACTTGATTCTGAAATAGATATAGTGCAAATGTGAGCTTATTTCCTATTAAAAAAATCTTTGATTGTGGTTTGCCGTGTGTGTATGCTACTGTTATAAATTATGACATTTTCAATGCGGTTCAAAAAACTATTAACATCAATTGATACTCCACTAGGAGCAATAAAAATATATTTTCGGAGCAGTTTTAGTGCACTGCCCGCTATTTCACGCGCCTTTTCTTGAATTATTGGGTCATTTAATGGCACTGATGCATCACGGGACTGATGAATCCATTCAATTAGAATTTCCTCGGCATCTTCACATTTTCCACACTACTTTTTTACGTTTGCAACCATCCTTCGCTGAATTGATAATTCCATTCTTATTTTTTATTATTGTTCTCAGACTGGATCAGGGAATTCTTAGATTCTGCGAAAACCTTCTGATTTAGTGTAGAATTCTCGTCGTACTTACGAAGAATTTGCAATTTTTCACTTATAGAAAGGGATTTCCGCTTCAAAGAGTTCGAAGATTCCCTCCTACCAGGGAAAGAAAAGAATCGTTACAGTGTTACATTTCTTTTCGATACAAAATTTCCGATATAAAAAAGCGCTACAAGCGGGATTTGAAGCGTTATAAGAGGGTAAAAGTATAGAGAGTTATATAGAAAATTCCAGGGACCGTACAAAAGGAGCGTTAAGAACGGGATAGTGCTATAAGCGGGAGCGTAATAACGGGGTTTTACTGTACTTAATTTTTTTTTTAAGATGTTGATATAAAGAAATAACATGAGGTGTTTGAAGCGCCATAAGTTGGTAAATATTATGCGCATCGATCTCAAACTTTAGATTGTAGGCTTATGGGTCATAGGGAGTGCAATCATGAGGAAAAAAGTTTGTAGTTCATGAAGTTACCACCAGGGGGCATGTGGCGCTGCTGTCGACAATGCAGTATCTTCTGGACGCCCACATTCACGTCTATAACATTTATCAAGTTCTGAAGCGTATGCACCCTACTTCGATAGACCTATCCTTGAGATAACCCCAGAGCCAAAAGTCACAAGGATTGAAGTCAGGGGATCGTGCGGGCCATGCTTAAGGATAATGCTTGCTTATTACATGATCATAAGGAATGCACTCTGCAATCGCATTCCTAGCAACACGTGCGGTGTAGTTCCATCTTCTGATGCCTCTGATACGCCGGCATTCACAAAATGCTGTAGTAGCTTTCGAATGCAACTGATAATAAAGCTTCACGAATAAGCGTGGTCAACAAGTGTTAACAGCGTTGCTGTGCTCTTGTTGATGACTAGTAAAGTCATCGTGTGTTAGCCTTTTAAAGGAGAGATCCATCTGCATAGATGACAGCAGTGCCAATGCCCCCTGGTGGTGACTATGTGAACTAGGAACTTTTTTCTCATGATTGCACTCCCATAAGTCTACAATCCAAAGTTTGAGATCGATGCGCCTAATATTTATCAACTTATGGCGCTTCAAAAACCTCACGTTATTTCTTGGACACCTGGTATTTTGCATTACAGTAAAACCTCTCATATCCGGCCTAATGTGGCGCCCAGTAGGCCGGATTACAGAAAAGCCGGACTACCCAGAGTGTTCTTAAAATAACTCAATAGCTCAATACCAGGTTTGCTTAATTTAACCCCATTTTCATAATTTTGCTCTCAAATGTTTATTAAAAACAATACAAATGTGCTTTTTCCGACACCAAGCTCTAGTGATATTTGTTTTGCAGATTCCCCTGCATCCAATCTCCTTAACGCATTAAGCTTCTGTTCCATATTGATAAAGTTTTTCTTTCTTTTTTCACTCATAAGGAAACAAAATAGGGAAACGAATTTAGTAATTGAAAAAATTTTTTTTTACTTAGGACTAGGCCGAATTACCGTCGGGGGCCGGATTTGAGAGGTTTTACCGTATTCTTATATTTTTCTTTCAAACTTCTGTATTGATTTTAAATACATAGGTTTTGATATTCGACATCACAGGTCCGAGATTACGATCATTATCGTTGTTTATTTTTTTCGCAGATAGCAACTGCATCTTGGTTATTCAGTGGATTATTTATTTCAGTATTCAGGAAAACCCCACGAAAGGAAACAATGCAGACTTAATTCTGTGTATGTTTCTCCTTGGCCCGAAGAATCTCGTATTAACAAAGTAATATAATTGCATACCAACAAACTGGAATGAAATGGATAAAAGAGACCATTTACTTGTCAATGTGGCCTCTTAATCTTAACATATTTTTAATAGTGACGTATTTCATATTGAAAGAAAATAAACAATTTACAAATTCCATTTTTTTTAAACAAAGTGACATTATTTTACAAATACATTGCCAGTAATATATACAACGAAAGGAACACACACCACTGAAATGTTGGCATGCTGTCTAATGAAATTGGAACAGATTGACACATGTATTACCGAACATCTGACCCCCCCCCCCCCTTCCACCATCCCCCCAAAATTAAATTAATTAAACTAATGATTACGGTGATGTATTACTTCTGCCGCTTAATGCATTCGTTTCCAATTATTTATTCGAAATAAATAAAATATAGCAGAGAAATAGTCTTGCTTTATCATTACATAGTTTATTTAATGTTACCATTACATAGTTTAGTTAATGTTAACTAGATATTTCCATGTTTTTTTTTGTTTTTTTTTTTTTTTTTTTTTTTTTTTTTGATTATCCGAATTATTTAACTTACCGAGCCATCATATTAGTCTAAGTTAGTTCAGTTAATCGATGTTCCAGTGTTTTAATTAATTTGCAAAACATATCCAATATTTTAGTGTATTAATATTTAAGTTTCTGTGTGCTTATTTTATTTTCTAAATAAGCGTCTTTATTTTATTTATTTATTTATTTTTTTTCCTTGTATCTATTTTTTTTTTTTTTAATCTTGCGAATTGTAAACCTCCTTGTCGTTTCTATTCTCCGTTAGTGAATTTCACCTTTCCCATATCGCGAGCAGTGTTGTTTTTTTGTACATTGGCAACAACAGTATCGTTCCAGTCTCGTGGTCATTGGCGTGTTTCGCATGGGAGAACGCTGGGAAATGGAAGCGAGGCAGATAGCAGCGGCAATTCATGTCCTACGGGCATTCATTTGGGAGGGAGATGTCACGGGAATCTGTGCCCACAATGATCGATCTTCAAGGTATCTCCTCTAAATGAAGATATGGCCACCGAAAGCCAAGGAATTGAGCCAGGTTTAAAAAAACAGGCGGTTTGAATGGAATAAGTGTTGTACACTTAAAAAAATGAATTTGAAAACTTAAAGCATATTTTTTAATTATTATTTTATTAATTATGGTAAATACCTACAAAAAAATATGCTTTATTTCGGGAGATTATTAAAATTAAGAAAAAAATTATTTATTTATTTAGTTAGTTTTTGAAGTACACTACTGTTTGTGAAAATTGCAACATCATGAGAAGGACTGACGGTATTAGCTTGAAACTTACCGAATCGTGTTGGGACATGCAAATGATTAGAATGCTGTTCCGGAGCAACGCCCTCTGAACTTTCCCATCTTAGGTGGCTCAAATGAGATGTAGCAATCAGTGAAGAGCCGATGTTGGGTCTAAAGCCTGTTTCTTGTGTCTTACTGTCGCATTATGATGGATTTTGAGCGAGGAAGATTGTTGGGATGAGAGAAGCTGGGTTTTCTTACCACGAAATTACCACTCTTACAGAATGAAAAGCCAGTACAGTGATGCGTCAATGGACAGATGAGACTCGGATGCACAGGAATTGAACCCCAAATCAGCCACTGATCTCTCATCGACATC
>JAFIDM010000002.1:67363250-67404249 GCA_023159025.1 Thereuonema tuberculata
CCAAATCAGCCACTGATCTCTCATCGACATCCACGTTGTTAGCACAGCAGTGGAGCACTGGCGACATCGTCGTCTGCTTAACAGAGGACTTGTTGCTCGCAGATTCATTTGACAATTAACACAGATGCCTCAGACTGCAGTGAGGTCTCGAACACAAACAATCATGGTTTTGGATTGCCATTGGATCCACTCGTCTGATTCAAATTCAGAGAATCTTTAACAGCCAATGAGCGATACATGAAGGATTTTTAAGAGGTAGAGATGATACCCTTCTTTCACAGTTGTCCTAGCGCTATATTCCAGCAGGACAATGCTCGGCAGCAAGTGGCCCTGAATGTCCAAGACCTCTTCCATGCACAGCAGATACAGCCTCTTCCTTGGCATACACGTTCGCCCGAATGTCCCCGATCGAACTGGGAGATGGTAGATAAGCTATTGCCCGTCAAGCGGCTCCACCATCAACAGAAATGAACTCTACGGCAGGCTATTCTCCAGGACGATATCAAAAAAAAATTCTTTCATTCAGTGTTACACAAAATAGAACCTGTTATTGCTGCTCGAGGCGGCTTCACACGATTCTGAATTTTAAAGCGACAAAATCTTGTATGTAATCTGTACCTATTGTAACATGAGTAATCTACGACGTAAATTTTATTTGAATACGGTGAAATTTGTTTTCTCTCCTGCTTTAGAAACTTTTCCTCTTAATATTAGGCTTTCAGAGATCAATTTTATCAACAAGCAAAGCTTGTTAAAAGTTCAGACATTTTAAACTGAGATGTTATTTATATAAATTACTTTATTTACGTAAAAAGCAGTGACTGAAACGCGTGATATTTTATACTTTGACGAGACATGTCATTGACAGACATTGCTATTCGTGAAATTTTGCATAATCTTAAAGAGCGTCATGGTGCTCGCGATCACTGTATTGAGAACCCCTGATTTAATTGTTCTGTAAGCTTCACCCTCATTTTTATTCCGAAACTTAGAGAACGAAAACAGAAGGGGGAAAAAAATATAATTGTCGTGACAACTTCCTAACATTCCCAAAATGAAGCCATTGAGTGGACAATGCTTATTGCGATCTGAAACTAAATTCTGAATCTGTAATGGAAGACTTTGTGTTCTAAAATGCGTATTAAGAGATGCTATAAAAACGTTAGCCCATTATAACACCCTTCCGATGCAATAAAAGCTACCCAACCAAACAAAATAGTATTAAGTGCGATTCAACTCTCCCATAGGCGCGCATCGATAATTTCGTTTCAGGCCTTTAGCAGAAATAATTTAAATACGGGCATTTTAAATAGTTTTCAGTAAGTGAGAGTTTTATGGGCTAGATTAGAAAAATTTTATAGTGGTATTTTTCAAGCAGTTAATCTCAAGAAATGTTGAATTTTTTTTAAGGCCTTGAAATTCTAAAAAAAAAAAAGTATTACAATTATTTTGCTAAATTCAATATTACAATTGTTAATATTGTAAAATAGATGAGAATATTTAAATAATTAATCAATTTAACACATATATATATATTTGAATTCAATCTATAAGTTGTAAGGAAGTGACGGAGAAATTAAAAATCCAGTGTGTTGTAATTTTTATAAACTAGCATCAACTTATACTTGTAAAAGTATATACAGTAAAACCCCGTTATTACGCTCGTCAAGGGGCCATGACCTACAAGCGTAATAAGCGGGATAGCGCTATAGACGGAAAATGATTTATGAGATGGGGAAACATTTAGACACCATTTTACAGGAAAGATACTTGATTCTGCAATAGATATAGTGCAAATGTGAGCATATTTCCTATTAAAAAAAAATCTTTGATTGTGGTTTGCCGTGTGTGTGTGCTACTGTTATGAATTACGACATTTTCAATGCGGTTCAAGTAACTATTAACATTAATTGATGCACCACTAGGAGCAACACTAATATATTTTCGGAGCAGATTTAGTGCACTGCCGCTATTTCACGCGCATTTTCTTGAATGATTGGGCCACTTAATGGCACTGATGCATCACGGGACTGATGAATCCATTCAATTAGAATTTCCTCGGCATATTTATATTTTCCACATTTTACTTTTTTACGTTTGCAACCACCCTTCGCTGCATCGCTAATTACTTCCCTATTTTTTTTTTGTTATTGTTCAAAGAGTGGATGAGGGAATTCCTAGAGATTCTGCGAAATCATTCTGACTTAGTGTAGAATTCTCGTCGTACATACGGAGAATTTGCAATTTTTCACTTATAGAAAGGGATTTCCGCTTCGACATTTTGCAATAACTTACTATATCACAGACCCGCACTTTAAAGAGTTCAAAGATTCCCTCCTATCAGGGAAAGAAAAGAATCTTTACAGTGTTACATTTCTTTTCGATATAAAATTTCCGATACAAAAAAAGCGCTACAAGCGGGATTTGAAGCGTTATAAGAGGGTAAAAGTATGTAGAGTTACGTAGGAAATTCCAGGGACCGCATGAAAGAAGCATAAAGAACGGGATAGTGCTATAAGCGGGAGCGTAATAACGGGGTTTTACTATACTTATATATAAATATATATATTTTAATTGATGTTACTGACTGCTAGTTTACGAAAATTATAGCATAACTGTATTTCTAATTTCTCCGCCATTTCCTAACAACTTACAGATGAATTCTATATAAATAATTGTAGTTTTGAAACTGAAATTGTACATTCCGTCCGTCCCTTGTAGTTTTCTATAACCAGTATTGGTTTCAAAATTTCTTTTATAGGCTGTTTTTTTTTTTTCGGCCAAATTTTCATATTCATGTTCTGAGAATTCAGATAATTGCTTTTCGTTGTCTGTTCTGGTTATTCGTTTTTCTATTTGTACTGTGCCTTTTTCTTTTCACTTTATTAATAATTTACTGACACCTCCTCTAGTGAATTTATTTATTTATTTGTAATTTTCACTATTATGAAATGCTTGTATTATCGATCGTAGTATCCTAGCTAAAGAAAAATAAAAAGAATTCCAATTCTGACAAGCAACTGTCATCTGCCATATCAATTGAGAAAAATTGCCTTTATAACAAATAAATATATTTTGTGCTAAAGCATAAATTTAAGGGCGACCAATAATAATAATAATAAAAATAATAAAAAAATCCATAGAAGTACATTAACGTAAAGAAAAATAAAAAACAAGTTAGGAAAATAAGAAAAGAAAAGAAAAAAAAAACCTTCGCGGATATTGAGAAAAAAAGATTAAGAAGAAAAAATAAACCCAATTGATATACGGATTTGAATCGACAACCTTCGGTATATGAGTCCGAAACCTTACCTATCAAGCTATAGCTGAGAACTGAAATGAGATGGTTGCATTTCGAACATTTAAGCTAATAGCGGAAATCCAATGAAGACAATGCCAAATATGTCGAACTTTAGGGGGAAGGGCTAAAAATACACTATTCCTGCGTTGTTTGGGCCTCTGAACACGATGGTGACGTCCGTTTGCGGATCCGACTTTCCGTTCGGGATTTATTAGGGAAAGGGAGGGGGGGGGGCAACAGACACGGACGGACAGGACAGCCGATTTTCTTCGCTATCGCAATAGTTCGTAAAATATTGATATTTCGTAATTTGGTTGCCAAGAATTCCATAAAGACGCTTGGTGATACATATTTTTTTTGATTTTGGGAAATAATAAGTGTAGTGCTTTAGGAAAATGTTCGTGGTCATTTTGTTTTTTTACTTAATATTAACCGATTTAAATTAATCCGATTTCTTCGTAGATACGCCAACAGTGCTAAATAATAAGTTAAGTTTCAGGATTCCCACTTTGCAGGTCATACAGGATTCTACACGGGCTTTGGAGGCAGAGGCACCAACGATTCTGGACCATCGGTAAGAAGTTGAGTCAGGTGATCAGTCCGACACCCTCCCGCCTTTAACAACGGGAAAGAAACCCTGTCCCCATTTTGTAGAAGGCTGGGTGAGCCCTAGGAACCCATCCCAAAGACAAACATTCAGGAGAAAGAAAAAACAAAAAATCCGACCTCCTCCTGGAATTGAACCCCGGTCCACACTGACTATTAAGGTGAAGTGAAATAGTTTATAATATAAGATGAATGGAAATAGTAAGATGGCGTCCAATTAGTTTAATTTAAGCAATATTTTCAGTTACTTTTCTGTTTCTTGAGGAAAAGAATGACTAAAGCAATTGAATTTTCCAAAAGATTTTTTTTGTTCAGGTCGTATAAGCCTAATTTGACGATGATTAGATTAAAGGTCTAATTTAATAAAGCAGCCTTGTATAACGATGTCTACTATACGATAAGTACCAGAACATCTGTATGAGGCCACTACATTTTGATTTCAGTACACACATCGTAGGAAAGAGATAGCTTTCTGAAACTTATAAGTAATATGATAACCTTGTTCTTCCCATAATTTTTTCATCTCACAGCACATTACTATATTTGATAAAATGGTGGATGCCATTTTCGAAATGAATTTTTCAATTTGAAAGAGTTGTACCTGAAAAATATCTTCAAAGGTGAGTTCGAAGTCAACTCACTTGTCAGAGAGAGAAATACCTAAGATGTATTTTGGAAATTTTGTTTCTGCGTGATTCTAAGGACTACGAAAGATATTACTATAGATCGCTGTACAGTTATAAAGGTATTACTTTTCCACAGAGGTGACAGTAGTCAGCGGTTTTGCTGTCAGTCCATATTGCAGCTCGATACGTAGCTTGAGCTCTCAGTAACATCTGATGTAATAGGGAGAAGAGGCAGAATTTTAAGATTTTCTGTAGAGCACGTCGTCAACTTTCGTGGATAGCATCAAGAATCCGCTGAGTTTTTGTTACATCAAAGAGAATAAATAAATCAAATTGAACTGATTTTTTTTTTAATGCTGAATTCTCCCTCACGAAAAAAAGGTAAATAAAAATAAAATATGAAAGATAGATCGTTTCTTGTATTTAAATATGCAATCGAAGTTTGAAGAAGATTTATCCAGAGGTTCTTAAGTTGTTAGGTAATGGGACACAGACTGATTAATTTGATGAGTGCTTCTTTATTGGAAATGTAGGCTTCTTAAATAAATAAATAAAACAAAGTAAAACAATAAAAGAATTAAATAAAAATAAATGAATTAGTTTCAAAGAAAGTAGGTTTTTGAGTTCTTTTAACGTACGTTCGTACAGCATTGAAAAATCCCCAGGTAAGATAATTGACGTGTGCAGGTAACGTACGTTGCATTTCATTAAAATATCTCGTTAACGTCGCCTGATTGCGTTTGGATATTGGAATAAAAAAAAAATGATGATGATTAAATGAAGCGAAACCCAGTTGCCATCGTTGAGTGAGTGTTCCTTGTGCCTTGACAGGATGTAGTGGACTGCGTGCAATTAACTCTGCAAGATCCTCCACTATCTTTGCCATCGCGGGTAATTTACCATTCCTTTCTCATTGCATTACGCTTTTTTTTTTCCTTTCGTTTTTTATATACATGTATATTCCCCCCTATTCTATTTATTCTTTTCTTCCTACGGCGGATGTGGTGGACACGTGGCAGTGCGCGGTGTGCTATTAGATCCGCGAGTCGTCCACCCGTTGCATAGGACGTTTTCCCTGGCAGACATTTCAGTTATGAAACGGTGATTATTTCTCTCATAGACCACGGCGCTAATTACTGAGGGCACTGACAAACCGTTTCCGGTAGCATTGACGCCTGAATAACATTTTTATGTATTTCTCTATAAGAGATTCACAACTGCATCAGAAATTGTATTTTAATTAATTATCGACATCCTGTGGTTGGTATTCAAAAATAAATTTGTAGACAGTTACCTAACCGTTTACACGAGATTAGTGAAATGGGATTAACATAATACTAATTTTTGCTTAGATATATTTTTGTGTGTGTGGGTTTATTAGTGAAAGCATTTTCAAATTCATCATCTCTGTCTGTCAGCTCTTTACAGGTCATCTTTCAATTACGACCTGTAAAGGACGATGAATTCTGCTTTATTAGGTTGGTTATTTAGGAATGTGTGGCTCATCTGATCACCCAGTCTGTGCGCGTGGTTGTTTTCTTCTTGAAACGTGGTTTGCATATTTTACGACTAGAAACGATCTAAATTGTAGATTTGAACCTTTATCAAGTGTATCTTTGTCGAGAAATTAATGCGAAAAAGGAACAAAAAATTCTCATAATGGGTATTAGAATCTAAACAAGGGATTTCTGTGATTGTAATAAATAGTGAATATTAATCCTTTAACTGATCCATTAATTTGCGCGTGGTTTCCTAGATTACAAAAATGTTTGTAGACAACTTAAGTAAATAATGCTAATTTAATTATTTATTTATTTTTTCAGAAAATGAAAAATTCGTACAATTTGTGTTGAGCAAATTGAATGTAAAAATATTTGAATGTAAATAAAGGTTTTGATTTTGTCATTTTGATGATTTAAAAAAAAAAAAAATACTAAAGAAATTTTAAGTTAAATTTAAGTTTTTTGGAAACTTTCTTGCTTTATGATTTTTTTTGTTTTGTTTTTTTTTTGTTTGTTTGTTTTTTTTAAGTAATCAACAAAACTAAAAGTTTTTGTAGAATCGTTCTGCAATATCAAAACTCGAGTAATTTGAGATTCAGGATAATTTGTTTTAAAGGTTGGTTTGAATCAGGGATTGATATATTTACTATCATTGCAAAGTTGCTTTAATTGCTACTGTCTATAACTGTTGGTTAACCTGTAATATTTTTACATTTTCGTGTAAACTTCGGAAGTGTGTAGCATACACGTCCTGCTGCTACTGACACCTGCCGGAAATTCTTGGAACCTTCCTTCTAATTACGGAAAACTATTCGATGTTTAATAACACAGATTGTACGACATCGTATCGTCTTGATGAAGTTACAAAAAAGAAAATGGAAGAATTGTATTTTTCTTTGAATATTTTATAGAATCTTAATTATGACAATCAATTTAGTATTTTACAATATAACCATTTAGCCGAGACATCGTAAAAAGAGTAAAAAAAAACAAAACAAGATACACACACCTAGGACGAATGCGACAATAGATTTGGCGGCAAAGACCCTAACACGGGGGTTAATCGAACAATAGAGGACCAACTTAAATCTTTAATGAAAAGCAAAATATATAAGCTTTTTTTTTTTTTTTTAACTGAAAATTTTAATATTAAACATTTTGATATCTACAGTAATTTCCTATTATTACGAGCGTATTTAATTAAATACTTTTATATTATCGTTGGATTTTCCTACGTCTAATGTACTTTATACAATAATTCGTTGTAAACATTTTGTTCGTTGTAATATGCCGCTAATAAACTGGAGAGGAGGCCGAATTTTCGTAACCGCATCGTATCCCAAGAAGAATAACGTATAGTTGACCTGCCAAAATTCTTATACTACCTCGATAAGAGCTGGAATTAATGGTTGTCCCTCGCTAATGAAAAGTTAACAATAACTTTTCAGCCTTTCTATGTAATTGGAGCTAATTTATAGCAAAGACCGCGTTCATAAGGACATGCAGAAATTTGTAGTGCAGGGATGCTCATGAGCCCAATTTTTAGCAAAGTTAATAAAGGGGTTCACATTTGATGATATTGATCATTAAAATTTCAGCGTTATAAGATAAATAATATTGATTTTTAGTGACTACATTAATTTAATGGGAACGTATTCATTCTGAAGGTTGGTTTTTTTTTTTAATTCATTACTTAGATAATTATTGTTTCAGACTAGACGGGAACCCTTGCATGTATAGCATTAAAAAAAAAAAAAAACCTTTATTTATTTAGCAAATTAATATGGAGATCGGAGAATACACGACTTCCCAGCTCGTTGTGGGCTTCTCCGCTTTTCTCAGGTATATTGCGCGTTGGCACTCACACGGGGGTTTGCCGCAAAAACACTTCATTTTTGCATGTATCTTCCAAACACAGAAACGTTCTTTAATGACTGATATACCGTTCGATAGAACTTTCAAATACCAACATTTTCTCAATATAATGTTCTCTTCCAACTTTTTTACTTTTCGTTTCAATTGAGAAAAAGTCAAAATTTGACCCTTTAACAGGCAACATCTTGGAAACCAAAACTTTTTTCGAAAGATTTTTGTAGCATTTTGTCTTAAAAAGCTCTACATTTTATCCATTTACAATCTATCTCTTACAGTTTGGTCACAAAATTGGAAAAACGTAAAGTCTTATGACAATGACAGACAAAATAACGCTTTTATATAATAGAATATCGACAGAAAATTTCCGTTTAATCTTAAACATACCAGTAAAATTTCAGCTTCTTCGAATAAGCAATTTTTTAGTTATCGTAAGCACAAATGGCAGCTCGGTCGGACGGACAATAACATTTGAATACTATAACTTTTTTATTATTATTATGATTCCAATGTTTCAAACCTTGGGTTTCCCCAGCAAAAACAATATGGCGAGTCAAGGACCAAAGCCCAAATTATTATTATTATTTTTTTTTTTTATTCTAAGTTTTTTTTTTTTTGTCTCGATTTATATAACAAAACAAAAAAACAAACCTGTAACATGGTTTGGTTTATGGTTTCATAGTTGATTTATTAATTATTATTACTATCATTATTATTTCTTGTGCACTTTTCAAAACCTACGCTTTATAAGCTCGGTATACTCTCAGATAACCATTGCGTATTAAGGATGCGAATGGGAGAAAAGATTCAATTTTGAGGACTAGGGTTGGGGTAAAGATGAAAATATTGGTAACCATATTTTAAGTTGGACCTAAATGAGCAACGTAGCAAATTTGAAGGAAATCCGTCCAGCTGTTTTAGCGTGGTACGCATGCAAAAAGACAAACAAACAACAGAAGAAGAAATGGTCAAGTGGATTAGTAAGACTTAGCTAATGTAATTATTAATTAAGTAATAAATTAACAAAAGTCGAAGGATTAACATCCTTCACCTATTATGGGCTTCACCTATGATTTGTAAACTTGTTGTGCACTTGCTGTTCTTTTTCATTCTAAACCCTGTCAATGTGTTTCTGAGAAGGGTTATCCCTAATAATAGACTTAACGTCCATTCATCCGCATTGGCGTTTAACTTAACGGCGCTAGTGGGTCAACCTTTTCAGAAGAAATTCGATTCGAAGAACTCTTCTATTAAAATTAAGTGTTACTTACCCACAGAGGCTTCAAGTAGGCTACGTAGGAAACACGATACTAGTTTTTAATATCCGCCTGGTAACCATAGCAACCCAAGGGGAATTGTATGGTTGATCTGACATTTGCATCATCCCTTCGTATGTATCGGAGGAAAAAAGAAAAGCTTAGTAGCAAACTGAAACTTTGGTGCTAAATGTTATTATAAGTGATCTTCCTATTTATTTTGGTGTAAATTGGGCCCACAAATGAGAATCTGAGGGCCACAACACCAATAAAACCACTATCAAGTAAATAAATAATTAATAAGGAAACTAAAAGCTGAGTACGAATTTACATTACTCCTCTGTTTCTATATAACAATTGTTGGATCTAATCGTACGGATAATCGAAAATTGGCACGTCAACTATGTTTTTTTTTTTTGTTTTTTGTTTTTTTTTAATTTTGATATCTTTATTTCTTAATAAAAACGCCAAATGAACATTTTCCAACAGATATTTTAGATGTCATTTAGATTGTTTTTTTTTTTTTTTAAAGATCCAAAAGGGTCTTTTACTAAAATTTAAGTAAGGTTACAAATTCTTAGAATCTTAAAATATTATCGTATTTGAGCGGAATTCGTGCTTCCTTCCGTCTGTTAGATTAAAAATAACCCGTGTTTTATTTCTATTAGAGTTTTAGCAAGTGTCGCGTATGATAGCTTATATTGCCATGTTTTTACTACATACGTATTTTTTTTTAATCTTTTACAAAAGACGAAAACATCATTAAATCATTAAAAAACTCAAATTGGCCCATGCGTCGTTGTTTTGTTTGATATTTAATCATAGACTTACAAAATTCATTAAATTCAAGGCCATACATTTATTCTTGTCTGCAGTGCTAATCTTATTAATGGTATTTTCAGTTTTTGAGGCGTTTTTCCTCGTATTTTTTTTTTCGTAAATCTTTCTTCCTCTTCTCCCTTACCATTTGCTCGTCTTCTTTTCATCCCTTTCTCCCTTTTTGCTCATTAATTTCTTTCCATTTACATTGAATGGATTCAGAGAGTGCATCCATAACCTAGTCGTCTACCTGAACAGAATAACACTATTAAAACGCTCGAGTCAAGGTCAGTCCCATTTTCTTTCATTTTTAGGCTCGTGTTGATTCGATTTCATACTTCACATACTCTGATTTTCTTTCTTTTTTTTTTAGTACTATTTTTTTTTAAATTAGCTCTTAATTGGTTATTATTTATGTTGCATTGTTTTTGAAACTACAGGAAATTACCTTCTCAATAGAAAATGTATCCGAATTGTATTCAATGAAAATAGTATCTTAACCCAGTGTCTGTCTGTCTGTCTGTTTGCTCAAAATAGTTTTATTCAATGAAATAGCGATTTCCTATTTAACATCTGATATTACTAAACGCATTAATAAATAACTATTACAGCTAAAATTAAATAATAATTTACAATAATTAAGTCTTTCGATGTATAATATACAGGGTACACCAAAAGTTTCCATACATATGAGTAAATATAAACTTGGCTGACAAAATGATTTTATTCATAAAATATGCTCTATATGATTTCCATTATTTTGAAAACAGAATCAAATGTCAAATGTCCCCCAAAGATAAAAAATCAAGGAGAATGAGATCTGGTTATCTAAAAAAATAAAAAATTACTTATTAATTTCCCTACTTAATCTCTTAAGTTGGGAAATTTTTTGGCCCATCCTGTAATTAATTTTCTTAAAAATCAGCTTTTTTTTTAATTGAATAAGTAATTAGGTAAAACATTTCCATTTTAAATATATATAATTTAAATTCACAACCAAACTTTTAAGATAAATTAATTTACGATAATTGTGCCACTGAGGAGAAACCTGTCATCATTATTACAACCAATGAAAAAGTGTAGGTATTTCGAAATTGTTTTCTGGCTGCAATATAAGTAAGTGTATTAATATATTCTAAAAGATTTACCAAATAAACTTGTAATCAATTGAAATTTAGTTATCGATTCTACATAAACTGTATATATAAACTGTTTCTGATATTAATTAAGGGGAAATCAAAAGATTAATTTGATATATATACTGCTCCCAACGTAACGTCGCGTCGGCTGCTGGCCCCAGATGTTTTCTTGGTAGAATTAGAATCGATTGAATGTTCCATTCTTTATTGCAGAAAAGTTTACATTTAGGGGAATTTGTTTGAAAAAGAAAAATCACTGATTTACCTTTATGTTTACTTAAATATTTCTTTTCTTTTTTCAATTTTTAGGCTTCTGAAAGACGCCTTATATACCCGGTTTGACTGTCTGTGGACACATATCTCACAATGCTTCGCAACGACTTCGTTAGCTCAGTTGGTTAGAGTGTCATGTTAATAACGCGAAGGTCTGGGTTCGATCCCCTCATTGGAAATTCTTATTCTTTTTTTTTTTTTCTCTCCCCATTTTAAATCTTTTCACAGTACCTCAACTTAAGTTTGTTTTTTTTTAAATCCTTATTAGGAATTCAGTGTATTAACAAGGTTTGAGTTAAGAATGACGATTATTCCATTTAAATAGGGGTGGGTAAGATAGCATTGGGTCGCAAACAGACTCGCGCGCGCATTTTCTAGACCACCGGCGCAGTCTAAGTAAAGGTGACTCAGAAGCCGTTGCGAAGCACTGTGATTGGTTTACTAATCACTATCCCTACCTTGTTATTATTTATGATTCAATATTAGTTGTATTGATACGATTTGTAATACTTATTTCTGTTTACTTATTGTACGCTGATGATGTAAAACTATTGAAAATTATTATGGTAAGCATGGCAAACAGATGGCGCCTATGGTAATCCTGTCGCCATGGCAGCAAATATTCTTTTCAATGGTAATAATAGCTACTCTCTTCTCCGAATTCTCCTTCTCAAAATATGATTTTACATTAACAATAACTTTTTTTTTTTACTTCGTAAAGCTTTGATATTATATCCTAACTTGACCGCCATAATGAAACCGGAAGACGAACAATATTTCCTGAAATGATTAATTGATAGTTAAACAGTCGAAGTTAGTGACTGTAATTAAATTTTATTTATCTGTATGTTTATTTATTTATATTTTTTCCCCCTATTTGTTATCTCAGAAATCTTTTGAATCGGCATAATTTTTTTTAAGTTGAGGCAGGCGAGCGTCAGACTGGTCATTCAGTCTCCAATTGCTATCGATTTGTCCAACTTTTCGAAGCATATATCTGAAATACTTTCAACAAGACAGATGTAGACATGCTTTTCGTTTTGGTATTATACATATTTACGTTGAATGTACCTCACCTCAAAACAGAAAATTTGAAATTCCGGTCCAGATTTGGTAAGACAATGAAACAGATCGTAATAACCAGTGTCTCAGTAATCCTTTGAAGCTTTTTACAATGTGTTATGAACAAGAAAACTAATACCTGCTACACAAACAATTCCATCATATAATTATAAATTCATGTCTATGTCAAGGTCAACTAAAAACATAGGCCTGGGCGCGAAACAGAAAAATGTCACGGTAGTATTCTATTGGTACGACGTAAGAGATTTTTAAGCAGGGTGATTACTGTACAATAAAAGTCATTATTGCAATGTACTGTTACGCCGCTCCACAGCACTGCTATTGGGATGATTTTCTTTTCCGACCCAGACTGCATTTTTAGTTGACATTGTCTGTAGGTGACATGGTAACAGATAACTACATCATTATGTTGAGATCAAGTAAAGCTGGTAAAAGTAAACACAGCGCCCCTATGTATAAAAGTAAATGAAAAAAAAAATCATTTTTTTATTATTAGAATACAATTTTTTTCTTAATCTACATTTAAAAAAACAAACAAACAAAACAGGTTTTTTTCATATGTCCCCAATAATAGAAGTTAGTATGCGCGTTCATATTACGCATGCCCATAATACTCCAAGCGACAGGAGTACTACGGCATGGTCAACTCAACTGCGCAAATTTCCGACTGCTATAAAAGGATTTTAATATTGTATTGCATATATTCCTTAGACTTTAAACTTTAATTTACTTTTGGCATTAAGTTTTACTTTTTCGTTTACTTGATGTAATACGTTTTTTTGAATAAATAAAATGCTTTTTTCCGTTACATAAGCGAGACTTCCGGAGAGAAGTGACGGGTAGCCATCTAGTTCTTTTTGGATGCCCCCCCCCCCCCCTTGGATTTTTTTTTTTTTTTTTGTCCAAAGCTGAACAATTCTTTACTATAGGAAACCTTTCTTGGAATCGTTAAGTTTACTAAAAGGTGTGGGTAATAGGAAGGGGTTAGTCCCACTCTTTCAAAAATGTGTTGTTAATCTGTGTCGTAATTTTGCTATCAGTCACTTTCGGTCCATTCATTTCCCTTTAAAAATTAATTAAAATATAGAAATTTCTGAGAAATGAGGGATATAAATAAAAAAAATCAGAACCTCCATCGATCCTGTTTCAAGTAAAACTAGTAACTTCAGCGTGATTTGTAAGTGAATTGTTAATTATTTAATTATTATCCACAGGAAGGATTTATTTTTCGCCCCTATCAATTGTTTTTGTCTGGTCCATAGCAGTTTTCGTGGAAAGGGGTGTGGGAAGTCTGGCGGAAAATGTGAGTGGACCACAAATGATACCGGTAATTTTCGGATAATTTGGGCAATTATAGTCCATCGCAGAAGGGGGAAATATTTACCCCCTTCTGGGTCCATCAGTTATATATTACAACGTATTCCCCCCTCCCTAAGGGTGTCCATCCTCATACTTCGTGATTGGGTTTAGACAGAGGGGAAAATCAAAACTGTTTGTTCAGTTGATGAAATGCTTTTGACTTTATTAAATCATTTATACAGTTATCGAAATAGGAAATGGGGGATAAAATATAAAGGCACGTTTGGAATTGAAGGGAAAAGAAATGCAGAAAAATAACCCAACATTGTAAAAACATTCAGTGGGGTAGTCTAAATAAAAAAAAAAAATAATAATTTTTCTGCGAGAATTAATAAAATACCAATCGTTGAAAATATTCTAAAACATCTTTTTTCCAATGTTAAATGTATGACGAACATGCACTGTAAACCGTGGCATTCATTCGGCGCATGCACTGTCACTAGATGGAAGCATTTTTCTATGTAGTCGTTCCATAGCAGAATTAATCTTATGGCCTTTGGGATTGGATATTACATTTCAGTGATCTGGTTAAAACAGTAAATGAAATATATAAATAAATAAATAAATAAATATATATAAGTATTGTCACGTATTTACTTTTATTGGCTTGAAATATCAATGATTTATCTTTTGTTGTTTGTAATAGCATATTGGTGTAATGATATGTTTGTAATACACTAAACACTCTTTTATCCGAATTTAATGGGACCATGCCCTTTCTTGGATAAACGAAATTTCGGAAATCCGGAATATATTATTTAAAATTAATTACATATGGTACAGTACGTGTTTACTACATACACTATACATGTTAACCATATTAATTACTGAATATTAAAGCTATTAATATATTAATATTAGTTACATAATCGCTTGTGTACGCTATTAAAATTGATTAGAGCGATGGAAAAATGTTTTTCGGTATTTTTTAAAATATTTTAAAAATCGTTTTGGATAAACGAGATTCTGATAAACGAGTTTTTACTGTAAGATGATTCGACATCATTGTTGATTTTATGCTGTAAGCATTGTAGATTTTCAAAACTTATTTAGTAATCCAGTCTGCGAAATATTGCTTTTCTAATGAAAATAGATGAAAGAAATAAAGATTATTTGTTTATTTATTTATATATTGTATTTACATCTACAATCTTATATTTCGTCAATAGAAATGGTTATTTAAGCTCCGTAAATAATCCTACAAAATATTTTGATATTTGTTTTACAAGACCTCTGTACTACACCTACAGTTATTTTCACGTTTATTTTGTTCTGGGAAATTGGATTCTTAGATAAAAATTAGGCAGTTTTTGTTAATTTTTGATATAGAATCGTTTGGAACTATAGCAAGTAATTACATCTTTTTAGAACTGCAAAATGCAATTAAAAAGAAATTGAGAATGATTAAGAAGTCTTAAATTGGAGGTGATTGTCGTAATAAACTAACCTTTAACTAAATCTCAGCAATAAATAATTATAATATCTACATTATTGCAACATAAAATCCTTATTGCATTTATTGTGCGGTACGGTAATTATTTCTTTGGAAAGAAACTTTAATTCGAGCGTCGTTATAGATTATCCTCAGTCGAAGAAGACGGGATTTCTTGTCTTTTTTTCCCCTCTCATTTTAGCTAATTCGTCGGACGAATAGCAAGGGTAACATATTTACTTTCTAAGAGCAATAACATAATATCAGTTTAAGATCTGCTTACAATATAAGAAGTTTTCTCCTTCACAGTTTCGGTAAGTGGCGCCACCTTTGGTGATAGTTTGGAATTACTTCCCATTTTCACAACATTAGCGAAGCATGTCGGTGAGTTCATCGTTGTGTACAAAACTTTTAACAGGGCGAAAACAGACCAAGAAGAAATTAATTTATTAAAGTAATTACTGAATACAGTATTTTCTGCTTCGAACTACAAATTCTTAAATACTTTCATAGCGGCCGCTCTTGACTTGACACAAATACACCAATTGTCTGATTTGGTTCTCCTGATTTTACGAGTTAAAAATGTTCATTTGTTTCTGATAAATGACGTTCCAAAGGATGTTTCATAAACTATCGTTTGAATTTGCCAGTTTACGATGGTGTCATCATCACGGTAACTGGGTAGGGATATCACATGAACTGGCACGCCAATCTCTATATATGCGAAAGCCCTCACTGCCTTATATCTAATGCTTCTATTTCCCATATAGCAATGAACCTGAAATTTGGCAGAAAGCTTCCTTAGATAGTACTTGAAAAAAATAAACTGTTGGGATTTCGATTAACTACCCCTAAGGGATAGAAAGGGGGATGAAATGGTGAAATCCCTGAAATAGCGCCACTTATGCACCTAATGGCGACAAGTGGAACTAAAAAATTATTGTTGTGCAACAATTATGACTAAAATATTTTTATTCATAATTCTCTTCCGCATCCTCTTCTCTTCTTGTGTAATCGAAACGATACGCATTAGACGCATTGCCGATGTTCGGATCGTAATAGGTGTAAACGGGTAGGAGGGAATCTTCCTTTGAAGGGTTTGCGTATCTCCAAAACCGCTTGAGATGGCAACACGAAAGTTATCATGAGTATTTTGTGTCAAAATTGAAAAGACAAAATTTTTCGATATCGAGCCCTGAGAGGTGTAAAAGGGTGGGGCAAACATTGTTGAAGTATACATCTTTCGGGATAGATATAAATTTGTAATGATCACATGATTGTTTAGGAACTGAAGGGTAGAAAGGGGTCTTACATTCCCCGATCTCGATATTAATTTCATAAAAGCGCTTTACTTGGAAACATGAAATTTGACATGAGTGTTCGTTGTCAAATTCGAAAAGTAAACGGGGTATTAATTTTTAATATTGAATTTGCTATTTAATAGTTAGAGGTGCCATTTTGTTTCCTATTTTCTAGTTTTGTTTAACCTTTAAAATTCGTATATTTTAAATCGGGTTAAATTCCGACCAGGCAGTCCTAAATCGATCACTACATATAGGACTTATGTATATGTGAAGTTTCAAGAAATGAAACCGTTACACGTGTGTAATACGTAAAAAAAAATAATTGAAATAATTATAATACAGTAATTCAAATAATTATAATACAGTAGTAGTAGTAATAATGAGAGAGCGTATGTAATACAATAAGTATCTGTATTTATCCACTACTTGTGCTGTAGTTTCCTTGGTGGTAAAGATAGCTGTAGTTATTGTACAGCCCTGTGGTGTATATTTGAGGCTGCGGTACTGTTATATTACAGTCAGAATTTGCAAAACTTTTTTTTTTTTTTTTTTTTACTTACTTGTTTTTATACTTTTTCATATGTAAAATTCAATTTAAATTTATTTACACACTTTTTTTAAAAAAAATTCTAAACTTTTTTTATTAAGCTAATGGGAGCTCGGTCGTAATTACGAATACCTGCATAAATAGAATATATTGTGAGAATTACAAAATACAATATACCATATATTATTATTATTTTGTATAATAATATTTTGTAATTCTTAAATTTTGTTTATCTTTCACATAAACATTATGACGCTTCCTATAATACAGATATCGTTTATACTTCGACAAGTACTTCAAATTCTACTGAAAGTACAAAGTTTTAGACTGGGGCATCAAGAAAGCCGACCGATTCTGAGATCTGCAAATGCACTTTATTTCTTCCTTCCTGACTTGTTTATTCCACATCAGGAGGAGGGGAGAGGTGTAAAATAGTGGTAGTCGAGGGAATCCCTGTCTATGAAGCGCTATATATTTGCATGACAACTTAGTTTAATTCCTTTATATATGTTAGGAAATTAATATTTATTTTTTTTTGCGATTGATGTTGTTTCAGAATAAAAGTAATTAATAAAAAGCTTAATATATATTCCGAATTCGTATTAAAGGATAACATGTTGACTAACGCTCTATTTTCGGAAAAATTATTTTATTATATATTTTACAAAAATTAACACTTAATAATAGTAATAAAAAAGTTGTACGAGTAATTTCGTATCTGTTGTATACGATAAGAAGTTCTTTACAGACGCTAATAACACGTAGTTGTAATCAACTTCTTAAAACGCCATTTAAAAAAACATACAAATCGATACTTGTTCGTAGTAAAATTAAAATAAGCACTACGTATTTATAGTAACGTAGTGGAAACTATAACAAATTGTCATGTATTAGTACTGAAAGATATTCAATATAATTTTGTAAATTGGCGTGGAAACAGATTTTTACCTCTCTCACTGCGCCATTTTAAACCCAACTTTATGTCAGGTGACTGATAAATAGCGAAACAAAATAGGAATTATTGTTGGAGGATTTGTTCTTATATAATTATTTTATATATTAATCTATTTTGTTTTTATATATAAAATCACTGTATTGCTCTGATTTTGGCACTATAACCACACTATTCGTGCCGGCGTGGTCGTGCTGTCTAAGGCGGCGGTCTGCCGTGTGGCCGGTATACTGGTATCGGGGTTCAAATCCCGGTCGAGAGCATGGATGTTTCAACTTTACTTTCCTGTGTTGTCAGCCGCTTCTTATATTTCTCTTCGGTCTGACGTCATTCTGTAATGGGGTCCTGAGGAAGGCAAACATGAAAACCATCTCAGTATCTTTCCCTAGAAATTCTCGGGAGTCTGCTAGGGGTTCTTGGGAACACTAGCACTCCCTGGAACACGGGTGCTTCGATTCCGAAGTTCGCACTTCGGTGCGTTCCGTACCAATTAATTAATTAACGAGACTATATATTTAAGACTTCTCGTCTTCCCGCCTTTTTTTGATTTTTGATTTGAAAAGGGCCGTGGATAGAAGGGGATTACCCGGATGTACAGACCTTAATAAATAAGCAAAAGCCATATACATCCGGGAGAAGACAATAAGGAGGAAGAAAACACAGGAAAGATAGGAAACATACACACCCCGGGAATCGAACCCCGATTCGAAGCAGAGTAAGGCATATCAGTGCTTGGCTATGCCTCAGCGTCTCCCGACCATTAACAGCTTAACCCTTTTAAGAAATTTCCAGCTTCATTTTTTCTCTTATCACAGACGAATTTTGGTGTAATTCGACCAAAAAAATGGCATTCTACATTGATATCTTATTTTCATTTAAAATTTCGTGAACCAATGTTTTAGGCTTAATAAAATGAACCCATTACTGAACCCCAGTTTATTTAACAACCAAAATACATCATCCTCCGTTAATAATTCAGTTCAGTTGAAGTTTTAGATTCAAATCAATACAGAGAACTTAATCAGTTTTATCTTTATTACTAATTATTTATTATTAGGGATTGATACTAATGATAGTATATTAATTGCTTGTAAATAATAATAAAATGGTACAATCTAAACGTTGTTTGACATGAAATGAATCTACGGCGCTGCAGTTAATTGATGTGCAGTTGTTTTGAAATTACTGCCTGTCTGTTTATTGGCTACGTAACCATTACAAGAAGGTGATTGGGTCATTTACGGATCGTTAATTAGTAACTTCACTATGTGGTTTCTTTTGCTGTTATCTAGCGTAATATATTATTTAATCGATTCTACATATAATGTTCTTTCTTAATTACATATTACGATTTGGAGGGTTGAGGATAATAACGCATATCTAATATAAATGGAATTAAAATCAGACAATAAAATTCACTGAAATATTTATTAATAAACATTTCTCAAAGTATATCGGAAACTTTCCCGGAATTTGTAAAATTTTATAGAGGAAATGGTTGATTTTGTAAAAAGTTTTGGAGATTTAAAATAAAGATTATTGTAAATATATAAAATTAGTCTGTTTGTTTTTATTTTTCTCAAAACAAGAGGAAAACAGGGTATTGGATAAGCCATTCTTCACGGCAGTCTTTGGGGCGTCATCTATAGCCGAACTTCATAAATGCTTGTTAATGTTACTTATTTAACTATTTGCTCCACATATTAATTTCAGTTATTTCGTCTTTTTTGTCTGAAGATAAAGACATGTCACTGTCGACAATTCAAAGCCAATTGGCAGCAATTCAAATATCTTTTTAAAAAGTATGACGTTGCAGACCAGGCGTAATTGATCGGGCAGATCTTACCCAAAAAAAGACAAATACGTATTTGTGGCAGAATGTACTACTTTGATATTATGAATAGATTTTCAGTTAACTACACTGATAACAGTTTGTATTTCTTTGTAACTCCACAATTAGAAGTTGTTTTAATATCCAAAATATGCAATCAACGATCGCTGTAAGTGAGCAGAGTTTTATATAGAAAAATACTGCTTAAACGCTGTACAGCAATTAAATAGTATCTCATTTCATAAGCAATGAATAAGAGCAGTGCATATACAGGCAGTCCCCGGGTTACGAACGAGATGCGTTCCTGAGAACGTCTGCAAGTCGATTTGTATGTAACTCGGATCCCCGATGAACAGTGCACGTACTGTAATAATAATAGTATTAGAATGGCTCATACATGGTAATAATAATACAGTGCAATGCTGTAACAAAATAATACTAAACACCTGGCAACATGTGCTTGGGTCCTTGATCCGCCATATTGTCTTAGCTGGGTAAACCGAAGAATAGAAACATCTCCATAATACTATTAATAATAATAATAACCCAGTACTGTAATAATAAGGTACAGAAACTATTGAATGGTCTTAAGAGTAAACAGATACTCACAAAGTCGAATAAAAAAGTTAAGACGAAAGTGATGCTGCGCATAAGCGACCGTATAAACAATGAGACAAAGCCGATAGCGAAAGATGCTGCACCAACGAACTGTTTATTCCAGGCGAGTTTGTTTTCATGCGCGGAAGAAACTAGTTCCCGAATTATTAATGGAATTGTTTAATTATAAATTATCCTTTTCAGGAGTCTTGGGAGCCTGTTCGTAAGTCGGATCGTTGGTAACCCGGAGATCGCTGTATTGAATAAAGAACGAACAATTACCTTGATTAACATATAAAATGCTCCGTAATGGCCTAAAATCCTAGAGTGAGAACCATTAAATCAGTTTGTCTCAATGTCAATGTTTGTGTAGATCTGCTAACAACTTTTGAACAATTAGTGTACCTTCTTGAATTTAGCATGAATGGTTTAAAGGCGATCTAATTCAAATATATAATATTTGAAAGCGCGTGAAGGTTATTCACAAAATTCCTATAGAAAAGCATTGTGTATCTGTCGATGTCAGAAACAATTGAAATTAAAACGTTCTTAATATCTACTAATCGTACTTTAGCATTTTATGTCAAAAAGGCGGAGGTAATTTTAATTCAGAAAATGGAAATTCCCTACTGTTTGTAGGAGAGTTGTCATTTTATTCATTACTTAAAGAAAGAAACATGGCCAAAGAAAGTAGGTTTCAAGTTCTTTAGGGGGTTCTTGTTAATATCAGCCTTTTGTTCTGGATTTTTATTCGTTAGAAGCCTCGAAATTATTATTAAAACCATTACTTCCAGTATTTCTTTACAAACTTTTTGACAGTCCCAAAGATTTATTTTCAATAAAGATCCACACTCAAATTATCCTCTATTTAACTGTATTTTTTTCCCTCTTCCTTTTAATTTTCGTTGCCCTATTTTCCTTGCCAATGGTCATGGCTACCAGGTGGTGTCGTTTTATTTACCGTTAATAGATAAATAACGGTGGTAGGAGTGGAAATGGAGAGAATAGCATCGCTCTTTTCCACTGCCACTTAGTACTTCCGGTATTTTGCTCCCGAGTTTCCGGTGGCGCGCCTTCTTCGTCGCTTCCCACCTGTCCTTGCTGGAACACAGGTGCAAAATGGCCTCCATTTGACATTGGCCTTTTAAGCTTTTTTTTTGGTAATATTTTCGTCGAATTTGAGCAAATAGTAAATTTGTCTCTGCTAATGTGCTTTACCAGGAATCAGTAAGCGTTTGTATGTATACGAAATGGAAATAATCACTGCTTACTATTTACTGCATAACGTAAATGCACATTGTCGTGATGTTTAACATTAACCAGAGATTCTTGCGGAAAAATGGCGGATGGCAAGGAATCTGTTTCTTACTTTATTATTAGACACTGTGTGAGGGATTCTTTTCATCAAAATTATTGTGGAAAATTGCAGGGGTTTTTTTTTTTAGGAGGTCGTTTCGCGTAGATCTCATGGTAACGTAGTTTTGTATCTGTACACATGAAACGACTCGTATGCACTCTAATCTGTCTCCAATGTTATTGTTGAAATTAAGGAGCTTTTTACCCTATAACACTTTCTTTTCTTTCTTTTTTTTTTTTTTCCGTTTATTACTTAGGTAGTTTGATGTTTCATAATGTTCACGATTCTTTAAAATGATATTTTATTACGAATGTCAAAATAAAAAAAAATGAGTATAACGAATATTATAGCCATTTCAGTAAGTGCAGTATATAGCCTTTAGTATTTGTTTTTTAAACAAGTATTTAGAATGGGCAAGAGAAAGCATTACAGACCTTCACTTTTATCTCAAAGGTCTTTATGGATAACTCAGGAAAAAAAACATAATACAACTTTATTTCAGAATGCCAACTGAAATAATCTTTATATATTATTTCTCAAAGGTGTTTTTGTGTCGGTACGCCATATCTCCCTTAAAACTTCATCAAAATCAATGATTGAGACATCATTTTGAAGATTACGTACACCTCTAATGACGAAAAATAAACAAAGTGTTGAAAAATAATCTTTTCGTTAATAAAACTGTATTTTACAAACCGTTTTATAAAAATGGAGAAGGCGCCATCTATTGACAATGTGTTTAACTAACATGCACGACAAAAGAAAATATTTCTCAAAGGTGTTTTTTTTTTTGTTGCGAATTATTCGCACGGGTCAACTAGTATAATTCATATTTGTAATCCCTTTAATTTTTTTATCAATATCTTTTCAGATGATATTGAACCTTAAATAAATGACACAATCGTGATATCGGACGAAATAGGATAGGAAAATTATATTCCTCTTCGCAAAGAAAAGACGAGGGATATCATGATTAAATGGATGTTTAAGGAGTTTATCAAGATGTGTCATTTATTTAATATGAAGTCTTTAGAGTTTTTTGGAAGATATTGAACCTTGTCTTCTTTTTCCTTAGGATTTGAAATATTCAAAATGAAATAAAGGAATAAAGAAGATAAAGTTGGTTCGCTAGCTTTCGAATACCAACAACATAAGATCGGGAAAGAGTTGATTGTAAAGGAGGGGGAAACAGTTTAATAACGAAAAATTAAAAACGTAGCAAATAAGAAATCGAAAACTTGAGAAGAAAAGTATAGAGAAGAATGAAAAGTAACAATTCAAAGAGAAAAGAAGAGTATATTACATGATCACCCGATGCTCCTTACCGATTGGTCCTATATGTACCAAAATGAAAAGGGATCTTTCTTATAAAAACCCAAGCTTTCTACTAAAGTTTCAGTTTTACAGGATAAATGGTTTTTGAATAATCGTAAACACAAATAAGATGCATGCTCCGATTAAAGAAAGGAATTAAAAAAAAAAATGTTGTTTTTTTTTGTTTTAACTTTCTCTTTTTTTTTTTCTCTCTCTCCGGTGGACCTTCAATTTTCTTTTTTAATAAGCATTACAAATGTTAGATCAGATCATGTAGCTTTACTATCATGCGGGTATAAAAAGATCTCGACTTATTTGTGCGATTGAGCTGTTAACGTTGATGTATCATCTTTTGCAGATTTCTTTTGCGTTTTTCTTGTTCCTCTTGAATGTCAGCTTTGCTGAAGTTGCTCCCATCCGTAAAAAGCTCTAATTGCTGCTTTACACTCTCCCGCAAACTTGCCTCAAACGAGCTCAAATACTTGCCAATTGCTGGTTGTCGCTTGTCGAATCACTTTCCGTGTTCAAGTCTCGTTTGTTCTCGTTGAGATCGCGATAACAACTGTCTTTGCCGAAGCGACAAATAAGATGATTTTGCAGCTTTGTTTTGTTATTAATTCTCAACTCGTTTCACAGCAGAGATAAAGAAAAAAGAAAAAAAAAAAAAACCCGGAGAAAGAGAATATGGTGAATGAAGCAACGGATTGAAACCTGAGCAAAGCATATCCAGATTTCAGCGTGAAGTTAACACTGTCGTAGTTTTGAAATAAATTTTCTCGCCGCCTCTTGGCGCTGGTGTCGACTTGCTTCTAATATTTGCCTGAATTTAGAACCGTACGTATTTAGAGCGAATGGCATGTGATTTTTCGCTTTTAATTTTTGGTGTGTGGCGCCAACCGCAATACATCTGAGTTATCCGGAGAAGCTACAACGGGCTGGGAAGTCATATATTCTCGACGATCTCAATATTAATTTGCTAAATAAATAAAATTTGTTTCTTTAATGCTATATATGCAAGGGTTCCGGAGCGAAGCTGGGGAACCTGGCTACTATTATTATATATAATAAAAACGTATGTTATAAAAAAAATGTTATTCTGTCTGTCATTCTGTAAGCAAAATGTTAAATTACAATTTACTAAAACGTCGGAGCAAGGAAATCTTTTAGAAAATGATTCAAGAATTTTCACAATACATGTTATTTCACAAACACGGAACCCATTCTATAGAGGGTCGGGTAGGCCCTAGGGTCCGTTTGAAGGAGAATGGAACGTGAAAAAAAAATCCCCGCCTCCGCCGAGACCGGGGTTCGAACTACCCTGCTCGTATTTGGCTTTAGGTGAAGTTAAATGTTTATTACAGACGAACTTTCTGAATTTGGGTGTCGCGACATAGTAATTGAGAAGCTCTGGTTAAAACTCTTTACTAAGTCGATCTTTATTTTTTTATCAAAGTATAAATATTCTTTATAGCAACATTTACCGATATGTTTTTCGGGCAGTTTTCCTGCAAATATTCCGGCGAAATTTGCAACTACAGGGTGTTTCACTCGCTATCAAACCCTGATTTTTCCCTTATAATTTTCAAACTGCCTTGATGCTAATGGCGGCCACTTTCAACACTTGCTATGAAATCATAATGCTTCTACTAAAACAAGGTATGCCCGTGTTAAATTCACTGCATTACTTCCACTAGTTTGAAAATTATAAGAGAAAATCAGGGTTCGAAAGCGAGTGAAACACCCTGTATTATCTCTGATATACATGAAATTTTAAAGTATTTATTTCTATCACTTTTATAAACATTGCCCGCTTCTTAGGCAATGCTCTCTTTTCTTTTCTTTTTTTGTTTAAGAACGTTTGATATTTGTTATTTATTTATTTTATTTTACTTTTTTTAAACTTAATTATAGAAATATGACGGGTTTTCTAAGTTTATTTCATTAATTTTTGAATTTTACATACACTTTTAAGGATTTCTTCATATTTATTCTTATTGCTTAAACCTTTATAATTCTATCTAAGTTATCTATCTTTACGTGGGACTATAATTTGTTTGCTAAATGAATAAATAAGTGAAAAACATTGTAATGATTATTAAACATTTTTTTTTTTTTTACAGTTGTGTTTCTAAGTTACTGCGAAGAAAGGTCTTCAATAAAAAAGTAAGTTTTTACTGATTTAAATTAACAATAAATATCAAAATAATATTATTGAATGACTTATATTTAACAAAGATAAATGAATACATGAATGAATAAGATTTTACGTGTACTGTTCATAGTTAATAGAGAGTTTTTGCCCAGCCCGCTATTCTATACGGTAGTGCTAAAGTCACATGACTGGTATTCTGCGCATGCGTCACTGTCCCGTAGAAGAAATACCGTTAACGTGATATGTTAACTTTCCTCGAATAGCGTATCTCTTTACGGTAGGAAACATGAGTTCCGATAAACCTTAGAGAATTAGATTTAATATGAATGACGACTTGATACTCTTGCGCGAAGTTTCATTTCATTTTCAATTCATTTTCAATTATTGCTAGTAAATTTAAGCCATCTGCTAGTCGCTGTATATCGTTTTTTTCGAAACGGAAATACAATCGACAATCCTCATCATTCATTTCATTTAAACTCAACCTTGGATTTTCCTCTTCTCGAACCTGAATATTTCTTTCTCTCAGAATATTGAGTAACACTAGATCCTCAAACAAATCATCGTCAATGCCTCCAAATGCAGCGATCTGAAGTATGTCTTCCATCTTGTTTATTAGCTTACCGTGTCCACTGACACGTTATGGCAAAAACTCTCTTCATGACAGAGCCCGCTATTGTGGTTACCGTATTCGTTCACGTGACATTTCCCGTATATAAATCACGTTATGGCAAAAACTCTCTAATAAGTCAATTTCAAAGCCAGTACACCTGAATAATTTGCTAACTTATTTAACACAAAAATTATTACACACACGACCAAAGTTTCAGTTACTTGTGACCTTAACTATTTTCAATTAATTAATTAATTAATAATCTATTAAACTTGAATGATTGTATCGTTTGAAATAAATAATAGCCTATTCAAATTTTTATTTATTATTATTATTATTATTATTATTATTATTATTATTATTCACATTCGTACATTACAGTCCTGCTGAGTTTACAAACAAAAAGAAAAAAAAACCTATGATGCAGATGCTGAAATTGATAAAAATTTATAAAAGATTAAATAACTAAAAGCAGACAAGATTTAAGAATACGCACACCAAACACAAAAGAAACAACACTTTCATATAAAGTAATTGATTTAAATTAAAAAAAAAAAGCACATATATTTATAATTTTACAAAAATTATGGTTATTTAAAATAAGTTAGGTTGATACCTAACAACATATTGTAAATTTTAAATAGTACATTTTTAGTAGCTCCACGTAATTGTACCATCTATAAAATCACAAATGAATATTAATTTTAATCGTTTGTAAGATGTAATTTGAAACGTACATGGCTGTAATTGGTTAAAAGTAAGTTATAAGTAATCACTTCAATATCTAATTCAACCTTTACAGCAATTACATATTTTAATGTTATTTGTATTCTTAATTAGTAAATATCTCGATTATTGGATACTAGAATATGTTCAACACACGTAAATTTGCAATTTTTTCTCGATTATCCAATTTCCCTATGTAAAAACCAGAATTACTTTGAAGCTGTTTTGCGTGTCTTTTTTTTTATTAAAATAAACTTAACTAAAAAAAAAAAAGAAAACCAAACAACGAATGTTTTTAAAACCCTCATCAACTTCAAGGCGAAATGCTCGTATAGTTCATGAAATCGTTTTTCTTTTATTATTCTTCCGATAGTGTTTTGGGGAAATGGTTGAAGGCTGTTTGTTAGCATTATTGCTGCACTTTTGTTTCCAGAACTGCCGCCAGGGTTTTCTTAGGAAAACCTGCAGCAAGATAAGATGTTGCCGTATTATTTCAAAGAAACTCTTTAAGAAACTGTTTCCGTAACGCATTTCTATTCCCCGGGGTCTTCTGGAAACTTCTACTTTGCCAGCACTGACCTATATTTTTTTTTCTTCCCCCTTGGATCACGTTTTCTTATTCTCATTTCCTCTGCCTGAGCCATATTTTTTTTCCCTTTCCTTTTTCCCATTTTTTTCTTTCTTTTCCCTTCTCCTCCTACAAATTACTTTTTTTTTTTTTTTTTCCCCTTCAGTCGTTTACTTGAAGATGGCTTCTCTCTTTCTTGCAACCTAACAAAATAGAAGAAATAAATCTCAGTTAATTCAACTTGTAACATTGTGGATTATTCTAAAAGCTAGGGCCTACCCCTTCGTTTCATTTCTTCGCCTTTCCTTACGGAATTTTGATTTTCATTATAAATATTATAATTTGATAAAATAAATTCATCTAAAAAAAAAAGCCCCATGTATTTGGAGTAAGGCATCAACATCATGTCCTATAGTGCTCCCGGCGTAACGTTGACTGAGGGCACCAGATGGCGTTATGGTAGATTTAGAATTGATTGTATACGCCAGTGGTGCCCAACCTTTCGTAATATGCGGGCCAAAATTTACTTTGCTGTGAATCTCGCGGGTCACAATGTGGCGGAATCTCCTATTTTACAACCAAAAAAAAAAACGGAATCTCCTATTTTACAACCAAAAAAAACGGACCAAAAAAAAAACAGGAATTAAAGAGCGGGCCACATGTAACAGCTTCGCGGGCCGTAGGTTGGGCACCACTGTTATACGCCATTCTGTAATAGTAGCAGTTAGGGGAAAATTTACATGTAGGGAAAAATAATAATAAATAACTGAAAATTTAGGCCAAATGCCCAAATATCTTAAAAAGTTTTTTAAAAATACAAAAGATAAAAGAAACACAACGTTTCGACTTGCCTGCAAGTCATCGACCAAGTGATCGATCCAATGAAACAGTGGGTTTATATAAGTCTCTTACACCAATCGTAGCTGTATGTAAATGAGGTGAAACTGACAGTATTGCCATTTCATGTTTGTTTTTACAATTATAATGCCTCCACCTGGTGTGAGCATTTAAAATTAATATCGAAATAAGCTACTCATAAATGTATCTCAAAAAAATATTAAACGGCGCTCTTATCCTTTTGTTTTTTTAGAAGAACCATATAAATAAATATTTTGCACTGATATAGAGTCATTGTAACGTAATGAATCATTCAATATGCAAGTCGAAACGTTGTGTTTCTTTTATCTTTTGTATTTTTAAAAAACTTTTTTAAAATATTTGTGCGTTTGGCCTAAATTTTAACCATTTTTAACAAAAATTTTTAACAGGAAAATTGAGGAGAAATCTAGAAACGAGAAGCAGATTTTTTTTTTTTTTTTCAACGATCGAACATCGATTTCGAAATTACAGAAATTCTCAGAGGAATCGAGGCGCTTCAAATGATGGAGTCAAGCCAAAATGGCGGATGATTTGTTTAGTCAATTCAGTAGATCGATCTGTCTCCAATCGACCGACGATTTTCGTATCAGTTTAGGAAATTACCATTCATAAGAGTTTAAATACGGATTTTTAACTAAATAATAACCTGCAAATAACTTGCAAAACTATTAAAATGAGTTCTAATTGATTATATTCAAAATGACCATATGCTACATAATACCGAATACTTCACATCCAATTGTAGCCTTACCTTTAAGATTAATTTTTAGGACTATGGTTGTTTTCTTTGTTTCTTGACGTCATTTGTGATTTCTATTAGTTGGTTATTGTTGTGTGGTTTGATAAATAACGTACTGTTCACAAGTGACGAATGTTTTAAGGAGTTTGAACACTTTAAGTAAATCCCTTGTAAAATGCGTGTTTTATTGGTTCAAAAAGGATGATTGTTTAAAATCGATTAAAATGATTCCAACATTTTAAGAAAATACTAACAGAATATAGGAGTTGATTTCAATTTTTAATCACAAATGTATACCTACAAATGAAGTAAGTCTAGCAGATACATGACTGCAATTTTATTTCTTTATTTTATTTTTTCCCCTTGTTACTTCGAAGAGGGAAAACTATGGAGAATGAGAACTTAAGAATTTTAAATACGTTTTACCTAAAGCAGAGTTTTTCCTTATGGTAATTGTATCGAAAAAAAAATATTTAACTGAAACTAACTGAATTTAACTTGGAAGTTGATGAAGTTTTGTAATGTAAGTATTGCTGTGCTAAAGTTTTATTGCAACATAACTCGAGTTGAAAATTCAGGAGAAACGTATTTAATATTAAAGAAACACATTTAAGATATATTAAAGAAACATATTGTGCCCTAGTTAACTCTGAAATATCCTTTCATTCTCGGCTGACGAAGGATAGCAACTCTGAAACATCTGTCTCAACGTCCCAATAATGAAAGTTCAATTTTGTCAGATTTGAAAACTTAATAAAAAATATTAAGAAACAGCAGACAATTTTTTTTAAAAAAAAAGAGCTGTATGAAAACATTTAAAAAAAAATTGAATGCTGTTTCCTAATATTTTTTTTTAATTTAAGATTTGAAAAACTTATATATGTTTGGAAGGCAAGTGGTAAGGCACTTGACTGCGGGCTGGAAAAGCTGGATTCAATCCCCGACGGAGATCAGGATTTATCCACCTCGAATTATTCAGGATTTATCCACTTCTCTTCCAGACGGGCCCTAGAGTGCATCCAAGCCTCAAAAGAATACCGGTACCCGGTTTCTTTCCCTGGGTTAAAGGGTACTAAAATCATTCGATCTTACCCATACCCATCCTTATGGCACTTAATTAGAATACGGACTGTTAGTTCTGTTTGTAGCGACACCATCGCTTTTAATTCTGTGCACCACATTTACAATAAATATATATATAGTTAAAATTATATCGGGTGATTCATAAAGTACTGGAAAGTACTGGTGGTTTTCACCGCCCCATATCTTTTAAACTACTGCTCATAAAGTCTGAAACTTTTTATTTAAAATCGTCACACATACTGTTCGGTTTCAAAAAGGAGACCCACCACTAGGGGACGACTTTACTCCGCAGAGGGGTGATACGCTGAGATGGGCACTTTTCTAAGAAATTCTTTTGGACTTTTTCGCTTTTTAAGAAAAAAATAAAGGAGGAGCATTTCTGCAGTAGTATTTATTCTTTCCATAATTCTTTCCTGAAAAGCGCAAATAGAATGCAGCTACCGGTAAACTAACTCTGATAAAAAGTAAACAACCCCTATTTCGATGAAATCAAAGGAGACCTGACGCATGCGCTAAAGCGTTGAAGGCTCTCGTAAACAAAACCGAACAGTAAAAGAGTTATATTTTCATGTTATTATTTATTCATTATTATTGAAATTCGTTTTATTTGCGTTCAAAACCCCCAATATACCGAAATTATTATTCAAAAAAATTATTTGACTGTCTCCCAAAAGTCATTTGTCAGAATGCAATTTCAAAAAAATAGTTTTTTTTTTTTTTTTAAATTAAACAAAGGAATTAAAGATTAAATGTTCCTAATTAGATTTCTATATCATTTTAATATTGGATCCAGACTTTTAGAGTTTTAAACAACATCACAACAGTTATTTAAATATACGATACATTGGGGCTGTTTGAACACAAATAAACTGAATTTCAATAATAATGAATAAATTATAATATGAAAATATAACTCTTATACGTTTGACGATTTTATATAAAAAGTTTCAGATTTTTTTGAGCAGTAGTTTAAAAGATACCAGTACTTTTCAGTACTTTATGAATCACCCTGCATATAGTTAAAATAATAATAATAATAGAGCTAATTATATTAAATATAATTTTAGTATAATTAGTTTATTTATTATTATTGTTAGTTTTTAAAATTAAATATAATTTTAGTATAATTAGTTTATTTATTATTATTGTTTCTTTTATTAATTAATTAAAAATTAAATTAATATTTTGTATTTTATTACTTACAAAAATTTCCTGTATTTAACTCCAATATCCGTTTCGAAAAATCATGAAATTTACTTAAAACGAGAAATGTTGATGGCGCCATCTTGTGATCACTTCTTTTTTTATATAAATACTTCTTTGAAAGCGTTATTATGGTGTGTGTGTTCCCGTTGTTTGACCGAGTTTTTTCATGATTTGTGTAGTTTTTGCTGCTCTGCAATAAATCAAAGTTTTAACTAAGTTTTAGACTTGTAACGATTTAATTCTTGGAATAAATAATAATAATATTCACGAGAGCAAATGCTTTAACTAGAAAATTACGAATTATTATTCGTTAGAAGAAATGAGAAGTTATTTATATTACAGTGGAGTAGCTTTGGGGGCTTTTGCTGTCAGCAAGATGGATACATTGGACGAATTCTTTACGTTGCCCAGCGTAGGAGGGTAGAACGTTGCAGAGGGGCTTTCTTATTTATTCAGCAGGGTTCTTGGCATTCCTGTTCCTTGGAGCCCGTCAGAATTTTATGCGGTCTTTTTTTTTATAACAATCGATGCCAATCACTGTCGTAATATTAAAGCGCTTCTTCTATTGGAACCCAGTCCTTTTCACTGCATAATCCTTTATTTACATTTTGCTCTCAACATCTCAATTCCCATCCAACAACCGAATA
This sequence comes from Thereuonema tuberculata, assembly GCA_023159025.1. NCBI lineage: Eukaryota > Metazoa > Arthropoda > Chilopoda > Scutigeromorpha > Scutigeridae > Thereuonema > Thereuonema tuberculata. The sequence goes on from JAFIDM010000002.1 coordinate 67,395,034, forward strand.
TCTTTAAAAGAGACTATTCACTTTATTTATGTGACTTCTTAAAAGTTTAAGTGATTCTAAATTTAAAGTTATTACAGAATAAATTTTACCAAAAAAGAAATTTCGAAATATTTTAAGTTAAAAATGATTAAAAAAAATACAGTTTAAAAAAAAAAATCCCCTCCGATGCCCAATCTGAATTTTGGACGCAGCTAATAGGGGGCTTTTTAAACTGGAAATATTTTTTCATCTTTTAATCAAGTGCGGTGGCTTAAATTACTTTTAACTTAAAACAATTTCACGCATGTTAATGTAAAAAAAGAAAATCTAAATATACTGTATTAAGATGTTATAAAGATATTTCTAAATATACATTAATATATATTTTCATGATAACGAAGCCCTTAATTGCATTTTAATTTTTAATATATTTTTACAAAAAATACATATTGAAATTCAGTACTAACACCAGAAGTCTAGGTACAATCTCATTGGGGGGGAGGGGAGGTTGTTATTGTACAAATGTATATATTTATAATTACAATAATGCTTACAATTAACGTCTAAAGTTAAAGTATTCCACAATAGACCTATGGGAGTTAAGGCCAACGGGACTAAGTTGCTCGCCTTTATTCCTCGGGAATAAAAACCGGTATCCATTTTAGATAGGACTGGGTAAACCTAGGATCCGTCTGGAGGACAAATTAGCTCCTCCAGGCGGCACTCGAGCTCTTACCACTTGACTATTGAGATCACATGATTACCCTATATTCTGTGTAAATGCAAAGTTATGTATCACTTCGTTAATAGCGTTTTAAAAATCGCCTAAAGTTACCCTGCATTGTTTCAATCAGAAAAATGTTACTTACAACAAAATAATATTCCTATTTTCAGATTGTCCATTAATGAGAAACTTACCCAGTATATGGCAATGAAGGGATAGAATGATCACAAACTCATAACACTATATTCAAATTTTTAAGTTGATCCATAAAATAAGAATCATAAGTATTAAAGTAAAGAACTACTGTCAAACGTGTTTGATGTTGATCAGTGCATTATTATTTGAGTAACGATAGCTTTGGCCCGTAATTTAAACTTATCTATTTACTAAGTCTATAAGTCAAACTTCATATTTATGATTTAAATTCTAAGTTTGATATAGATGCATATAATTCTATAATAGATGCATTATTTTTTTAATTATCGTGAGCATATGATTCTCAACACCTCACATACTCATACCAAATAAAAAATTCGAATAACTGTTTAAACGTTGTAATGAATTGTTATATGTAAACTAATCACTCCATTGAAAAGTAGGAAATCTCAGCTCGAATTAACATTTTGTTTATATACTTCTTTATAAAACAGAAATTACAATGATTCGAATTAATAATAAGAATATTTTATTTGATACGTCATCTTCATGATTACTATTTTCTCCCATTATTATCCTAGGTAGTAAGTGCAAAAAATAAATCATTTAAATCTTTTAATTTTATCTCGTTTTCTGATCTACTAACCTTGTGTCAACCTTTCCTTTTCATTCAACATTCATTATTCCATTCATTTTTCTTTCTCTTTTATTTTTTTTTACTTCTGTTGTTGTCTTTTCACGCCTTAACGCTCAATGTGTGATTTTTCTTTTTTTTAAATTCTAAAACTCTGTTTCATTCACCGAGTAATTTCCAACTATTTTTTTTTTATAAATATATATCTCCTTAAAGAACATTTTGTGTTCCTTTTATTAGGCCTTAATATTTGTCTTATTAAGATGGCGTTGTATTCCGTTCTGAGATTCCTCGCCCTCTGGCGGTTGCGGAACAAATCACTTCTCAGGTTGTTTATTGAAATAGCGATGTGCAAGTTTTCAAATGCGAGTCATTTTGTTTTTTTAAAAGAACTGAATGTAATAAAAGCATCTTTCATTACCTTCTGATCTGCTTCGTTTGTTGAATTCATGATTTTTTTTTTCTTTTATATAAGTTGTTTCATCATTGAAATGAATAAATCTGGTACAATTGTTCATGACTGCTAAGTATGAAGAAAAACGATAAAGATGTGAAAGCATTAAGTAATAACGCTTCTGTTTCTTTACAATTTGAGTTTCGACTTCTTCCCGCTAGGATTGAAAATACATGTTATTGATGCGTTCCGATAGGAAAGTGAGTTCTCGCAGTGTATCAAGTAAAAACGTGTCTATTTTAACATATCATTTTTATAAGTTTTGCAAAAAAGATGATGTCAGTTTCTAAAGACGCTTACTGTTTTCAAAACGAAAGTGTTAACGGAGAATGAGATCCGGAGAGAGTGTTGGCCACTTATTGATTATTTTTGAACAACTAGATGCATCTTCTTGAAACTTAGTGTGCATATTTCATGACAAGAGACGATTTAACTTTTAGATTCTATTTTTTATATTTTTTTTTTTTTTTCTCTGTTTGGATGTTGTCGAGGAATAAGCTTGGAAAGTTGACAGAAATTTCAATAGAAATATATTAGAACCAAAATATTGGACTTTTTCTTTCCATTGATCAAACAAAGAGAAAAAACAAAATAATAACTCCAGATTTAAGGAAAGTACATTGTAAGTACAAAAACTTCTTGTTTCATAGCTGAAATAAATTCTAATATTTTTATACTCGCATGGTAGCGAGTTACGACAGGGAATTACAGGTCTGGTCTAACGTTTGTATCGTCCTATAACATGATCAGAAAGGAAGAAAAAAAAATCAACAAAAAATTTTCAATATAATTTTTTTAAGTAAAAATGCACATATCTGTCTATCCGTCCATCTACGATATAGATAATCCAAAACTAAACATCCTAGTTAGCTGAAAATAAAATTTCTGAAATTAAAAAAGAAAAAAAAATGCGAGCAGAATAAATTTCTTTCGGCTTTCCGCTAGAGCGCGACATAGATGGCAATTCGGAGTGTGTACAGGTCGACCATCACTAATTTGGTATTAATTTCGGCTAGAGTAATTTCAAATTTCCCGGATCGCCGCACCAATCTGCCGCTACTATTTAGTGGCGCTACTTGTTGCATAGACACTTGACGTCACTTGCAAATACACAGAAGCTCGGTTATAACACGATCTTTCGTATCCAAGATCTCGAAGATCGCGATATAACCGAACTTTTATTACTTCGCGACGTCAAATGTCATATATCGCACCCTTTTATCGCCCACACGATTCCAAATCGATTTAAAATGGTCCTTTCGCGATTACCTACATCATTCAGAGCTATGTGAGAGAATTTTATATTTATAAATATATAAATCATTACCCTTTCAACACTTTGATGGGTTATATTAGCCAAAATCGATTTGGCGCCGCCATCTTGGCATCTTGTACAAACGACGAGTCACATGGATCGAAACTAGGTATTCATACGCCTATTAGATTACATGGGCCTCTTTACTGGTTATCATTGGCATAAAAATAGATCTCGATATTCATTTTGGTTAAACGAAAAAGTCCGCGATTCTGGTATTTTTTTATTTGACGCATTTTCGTGACATTAGGGTGGGTATAGAGTCTCAATTACTGTAAATAATAAGGAAACAAGCATATTAATTTACACCTTTGATTTGATTTTAGGCGAAAAAACGGTAAATTATGCAATTTTACAATTATATACCTTTTCCAAAATAGAAGGGGTCCAAGACTAACTCGCGTTATATCCGAATTCGCGATATAAACAACCGCGTTATAACCGAGCTTCAGTGTACTACAGGGAGGTCATTCATTTGTTTTTCTCCATTTATTGTTGTAACCCCAGTCACGGCTGCAGTGAATAAAGGAGATGTTTCTTCACTTTGGAAGTGAAATGATGAACTTATAAGTATTTATTCCATATTTCTTCCTAATTTCTTCTCTTCTGGAACTATTATTATAAATCCACAACATACTCACATAAATAAATGCGATAAAACTTACATTTATTCAAAGAAATTTTCGAAGAGATATAACACGTCTCTTCTTCTTCAGCTTAAAATGAAATTGTAACGAAATAAAAAAGAATTTAAATAACAATTAAGGAAGACTACGTGAATATAAGATTACATCGATTGTTAAAAAACAATTGCTATTAAAACAATTACAATAATTTAAGAGTAGTACAAATCATTAACCATTAAATACATCTAATTTTACTTTGTTTTTACAACTTTCACAATTTTTACTGACTATTTCCTTAGCCATTCTTGTTATCCTTTCATTCACTTGAATCCCATCCCAAAATAAAAATATCAAAATAAAATTAAAAATATTGTATGTAATAAATTAAATATGTATGACAAAAAACATGAAATGGGAATTGTATACAAGATAGAATGTCTGAACTGCAGGAAATTCTATCTTGGAGAAAGTAAAAGGATATTAAAGGAACGGGTAATGGAACACGATGGCTACATAAATAATAAATCAATAACCAAATCTGAGGTGGCAGAACATTGTATTCAGCAAACTCATTGTATGAATAATGAGATTAAAATCTTATGCGTGGAAAAAGAACATAAGACAAGAAAAATCATAGAAAGCATGTATATTAGGAACACAAAAAGTAGTAATTTAAATAGAAATGATGGGATTCAAGTGAATGAAAGGATAACAAGAATGGCTAAGGAAATAGTCAGTAAAAATTGTGAAAGTTGTAAAAACAAAGTAAAATTAGATGTATTTAATGGTTAATGATTTGTACTACTCTTAAATTATTGTAATTGTTTTAATAGCAATTGTTTTTTAACAATCGATGTAATATTATATTCACGTAGTCTTCCTTAATTGTTATTTAAATTCTTTTTTATTTCGTTACAATTTCATTTTAAGCTGAAGAAGAAGAGACGTGTTATATCTCTTCGAAAATTTCTTTGAATAAATGTAAGTTTTATCGCATTTATTTATGTGAGTATGTTGTGAAATGATGAAGTTTCTTGTGTAAGTCAATAGAATTACATGTACCATTTATTTTACCTAAGCTCCAACAAAATGTCACTTGATTTTCATTTAATGGTTCTTTTTTCTTTATTACCTATTTTAAGTATTTTAAAGGAAGGATGAGGTGGTTAACTGTATTTTAACCTAACCTTCTGTGATCCGGCAAAATCACTAAGCCGGTACCTGTCAGTCCCAATGTTGCCGGATTAGTGATAGTTTAAGTATACCGGAATTTTAGGTGGAATATATATTTCCGGAGTAGATAGGCGAACATTAGCAAGCAGAGGCCACTGTCCCTAGTAAAGTTATAATTTTCTGTTTGTTAATGAATGACTAGCGCTATATCTCGATCATAGAAAGCTCCGGTGCCTTAGAACTTGCTTAAAGTGAAATTTACCTTAATCTGAATAAAATCCTGCAGGGATTAATTTCCCGAATATGTGAAGAAAATACTTTTTTTAAAAAAAAAGTAAGCTACCTTTGCAGCAAAACCATTGTTCTTGCACTCTTTCAACAGAGATGACGACGAAGAAGAAAGCATGAGTCTCCAGTCTGTAACATTAGAAAAACACCTAATATTATCCATTTTCTAAACTATTTCAGAACGACACAGCCGCGAATCTTTCTCCTTTTGAGTTTATTCCTAAAATTAAAAACGTAACGTGTTTTGGTGCAATTCAGTTATGAAGCGAGAATCGGAACCGTGATTGTCGCGGGTCTCGATTATATTTTAAGGCACCTTGGCTATATTTTCGCCGCTCTGAAAGACAGTCGTAAAACGTGTGTAATCGGAACGTTTTGCGGCACTGGCTGCCTTTATTTGGTAGTTTGCAGTAGTGTTATCGCTTGAGGTCTATCCTCCCGGTCGATGGCCACTGACCCTCAGCTTCCTAATACAAGAGATTTAAAGACCGTCTTACTACATTATCATCATCATTATCCTCTGCTCCCCCACCTCATCTTTCGTGCGCCGAATGCTTTAACCAAAAACAAAGAAAAGCGAAGGGGAAAAGCGAATTAAAAGGCTAGCATCCATTCCACTTTGAATATTCTTCTTCTGTTTATCCATCTGTCTGTTTGTGCGCGCATCACCCTAAAACGGCTGGAAGGATTTTCATAAAATTTTATTTGTAGCTTCGTTAAGGTCCAATTAAAACATACACACATTTACTTCATCTCCACCCCAACCAAAAATGACTCCCGATATCTCACGCTGAAACGACTTGACTAATTTCTTTTAAACTTGATACAATGCTTAGTTATGGTCAACTTAAAATATGAGCATCGATATTTAGATATCCAACCCCCTCCAGTCCTCGTAATTAACCCCCTCCTCCTGACCCCCCAAGCTCAATCCCTACAACTAAATGGACATCATAACGTAGTTTCATAGGTAGTACCATGAAATTGATTCTTAGCTATTTACAATTTATTTTGTTAATTTGACGTTTCTTATTATTGTATTAAAGTTGCTTTTAGTGAATCATTTGGATATTAAAGCTAAGTTTCGTTACGTTGTATAGATTTATCGCATCTATCGATTGATAACCGTTTCCTTCCTCTGCTAATATATTTCCGCGAAATACCAAAAGAAAATGTTGATAAAAAGAATTAAATAAGAGGAGGAAAAAGTCAGTGCAGAATAACAAGATGTTGTTAAAAGAACTTAAAGCTCACTTCACTCAACAGCTTGTCCTTAAAATTTCTTTTTTTGTTTGTTTGTCTTTTATTTATTTATTTATTTATTTTTAAATCGTTAAAACCCCCCAAAATAAAAAAAAAAAAATCTTCATTTAAAAATTTTAATATCTGCTGAAAATTTCTATTTTCTAAATAAACAAGATAAATTAATGCTTTTAGACAGTGTCAAAAGCAAAGCGACCCCATAATATACACAATTTTATAAACAAAATGTGTTCAGAAGGGTCGATATTGGGTCTATCGCCGTTTTCCTATTTATCGGAAGCAATCACTTTTGAGCCCCCAACATCCGGTCAGGGAGTGGTCCTAGAGGTCTGATTTTTTTTTGGGACGTGGTCACCTATTTTTGATGCTGAACACAATGGTGGTGAAGGTTTCATTGTAATATCTGTAACCGTTTGGCCACTACAGATTGTGACATCCAGCAAACATAAAACCAAGAGCGATCCCCTATGTTTTACAGGCAAGCTGTAACCTAGGGGCCGCTAAAAAATAGCATATTAATTCGATTGTGTTTTTTTTTACTGAAACTGATTAAATCCGATTAGTTACATCAAAGGGAATCAGTGAATTAACTAATAGATTACTATACATTGTTAGATATCACTGTTTTAATTATAACGCATTATAATTAAAATGCTAATTTCTTGTCAAGGACCCATACAGAAAAAAAAAATAATAAAAAAAAAAATCAAATATAGAAGGTCGAATGGCCGCGTGGTTGGCGTTGTCGCTATGACATCGGCCTCTCACCTCTTGAGTACCGGGGTTCGGTTCTCATGTAGGTTTCGTGATGGTGGACGATCCGCGCTGGGCAGGTTTTCCCGGGGTTCTCCCGTTTCCCCTGCACTTCTCCCACCATCCTTTCTCAGTCTTTCTCTCCATCTGTCCTTATTTCCGTGGGGATAGTACAATAGACCTCCGGTCGCAGTGCTTGGCTTCTCTGCCACCTACATTCACTACATAACATAACATAGAAGGCCGATCCTCTCTTGGCATGTCAAGTTTCAAGAGGAGTCACCGGTTCAAAAGTTATTAAGGTGGAGGTATATGTATACACGTACTGATTTGAGGAACCTCATTTTCACACGTTATTAGGGTAAAAATATTTGAAAAATTACATACTATCTCTTTAATTCCTCCTATATACTGCCACATAAAGATTCTTAAATTAATTGGATATTTGAATTAAAAAAGAAAAAGCCAAACTATTCATTTTTTCTCTGTTTGTAGGTGTATCATGCTTTTAGATGGATTTTCTTAAATTTTTTGATACATTCTTATTTATAATTAATCTTAGCAGTATTTGGTCCCCCATAATCCTTAAAAAATTGCCTCAAAATTCCGTTGCTTATATTTCTCTACTAATTTTCTTAAAATTTTATAAATTGCTTTATGAATCTATTCCTGGTTCAGTTTTAAAACATATTAAATAGTTTAACATTTCCTATATATATATATATATATATATATATATATATATAAAACGTGTGTAAAATGTTCATAGTAATAAATCAGGGCCACCACTTAAATACATTTATAAGTTTGTAATTTAAATTAAAAATCACAAACGTTTTCAAAACGATCTGCGTTTCATTTTCAAGTAAGAATTCTAAACAAGTTTTCGAGATATGAACGATCATTTCTGCTCATCCCCGAGTCCTACCTGCAAGGTCAGCTTTCACTTTGCTATACCTAAACTATAAGTATACCATATTCGAACTAAAACGATGAAAATCAAATGATAGACGCAGGTTACTTCAAGCGAGCTCCTCAGGTTAGTTAACGAATCCTCCTATGTGGCCCTGGGTTCGCTGGATGTAATGTACCTGAACTTAGTTGTGGTAGGGCCTTTAATGATCGTCCGCTTTTAACTCTGGGAAAGAACCAGGTATAAAGCAGAGGGCTGGGGTGATCCTGGAACATATTGAGAATAATTCTATGTGGAAAAATCTCCAAACTCCTTCAGGCATAGAACCCTGCTCCTCAAGACGCAATCAGGTGTCTCACCATTTAGCTACAGGTTCAAGCTCCTTGTTGATTTTTATGTAAATTGAGAACATTACTGAACAAAAACTTGCGGTTTACTACTAACTATTTCAGGCTGATGAGATTCCGAGATGAGAACTAGTTGTACATAGGTAACAAAAGTTATTCACTCACATGTAACAATACAGTAACAAAAATAGCTCAAAAGGTATTTTCCGTATGTGGAGGTCATGAAAACAAAATAATGACACATATTTCGCGTTTTGTATTTCCAGAACTTGAGCAGTGCATTAAATCTTTCTTGCTTTATTTGCAAAAAAGCGCTTTGCCAAGACAAAAATCACCCAGAAATTTACGAGTGGGTATCATGTCCTTAGAGTTAGAGAAAGGCTTTGTGTTGGCACGTCTCTAAGATTTGGTGATAATACGAGCACAGATAAGGAGTCTACAGGTGGCTTTTTTCCCTGAAACACTGAATGAACTAGAAAAAGATAGAAAAAGGGGGGGGGGGGGTCCCAAGAGCCTCTTTTTTAGTTCTTTTTCTTTGGTGATTTATCGACGTCATTGTTAAACCTATCAGATGTGGTACCCAAATGAGAA
>JAFIDM010000002.1:67404259-67427715 GCA_023159025.1 Thereuonema tuberculata
TTTTTTTTAAATAAAAAATTATAAAAATGGAAGTAAATGAAATCTGTAATAAATTTAAAATGAAACTCTAATAAAAAAATACATTTAATATAACATTTTAATTAATAATTTATTCATTAATATAACATTTTAATTAATAATTTATTCATTAATATATAATTATGCGGTTAAATATCATCATCAATATTTTTGTAATCAATAAATGATAAACATAATCATTTAAATTTTTTTTTAATATTTCATTAAAAAAAAAATGTATTCAGTAAAATATACTTATGTATATAAAACTATAACTTAAACTAAAAGACAAACTTAGTTAGTCTCTAAGTGTTAGAGACTCTTTGTATTCCAACATAGAATTTTAACACCATAGAGATAAGTGTGTTTTGTGCATGGCTACTGTTCGGGATGAAGAATCGCAATTTATATCAGCTTTAAAACGAAGTAAATTTGCAATGTTAAGCCCCACGAACACCATGCAACTTTCCAGCAACTTAGTCGGCCGATTTTGACGTCGCGAGTTGATATAGACAGTCTTGAGCCCGTTTTTCAGCAACTTGGCAGCAACTTTAGTCATCCGATTCGAGTTGTTCCTATACCAGCAACTCGGAAAGTTGCTTGGAATTACCCAATCACGGGGCAGCGTTGGAACACGTCAGTCGTGACATCACGCCCATGGAAGAAATGGCGTCCAAAATGTGTTTGCCAAGTCGATTCGAAGACAAGCTCGTAAACAATGAATATCAGAGTATTGCGAGTTTCTTTCATGCGTAAATAAAGTTTATACTGAAATGCATTAATTGTATGCGGCAGAATTTATCAGAGAGGTTTCAAAACCTCGATTTTTTCGGATTTTCCACAGTCGCTGGAAGAAACGCATTGCATTACGGGATTCCTTTTATCACGGCCGATTCATTTGCGAGTTGCATGGTGTTCGGGGTTGACAAAAGTTGGCCAACTCGAAGTCGTCAGACTAAAGTTGCATGGTGTTCGCGTAAAAGTTTTCCCTCGGCAGGCTTAAGCAGACCCTTGGGATCGCGGGAGATAAGACTCCCTGCTTATCGTGACAAACGGGATTAAGTCGCCTTTAGCCCCCTGGAAAGAAACCCGGCAACCATTCAATATAGGGCTGGGTAGACCCTAGGACCAGTTTGGAGGATAATAGAGCGTGGAAAAATTCCCGCCCTCCGCCGAGACCGGGGATCGCCAAGCGCCAAATTTATAATGTAATTAAGGAAATAATGTTTGTCATTTATTCCTGTAAACTTTTAAAGTCTTTAATAGTCTGTTTAACAGAGGATTAAATCAGTTTTAATAACAATACAACAACTATATGATATTAATTAGAATTAAGATTCTACAAAGAAATAAAAATCAAGCAATCCCAATAATCCAGAATTAAAAAATGTATATGAAATACTTGATCTGAATTACAGTAAAACCTCGATATAGCGCTCCCGCTTACAGCACTATCCCGTTCTTTACGCTCCTTTCATACGGTCCCTGGACGTTTTCTTTAGAACTCTGTATACTTTTACCCTCTTACAGCGCTTTCAAATCCCGCTTGAAGCGTTTTTTTTTGTATCGGATATTAGTAAAAATTTCATATAATTTGTAAAATTTGTAATGTTTTAGAAGGTTCGTGAAGAAAGTGCGCTAAATCTGCTCCGAAAATTTATTAGTGTTGCTCCTAGTGGTGTATCAATTGATGTTACTTGAACCCATTGAAAATGTCATAATCCATAACAGTAGCACAAAACATGGCTAACCACAATCAAAGATTTTTTCAATAGGAAATAAGCTCATATTTGCACTACATCTGTTGCAGAATCAAGTATGTTTCCTGTAAAATGGTGTCTAAATCTTTCACCATTCCATAAATCATTTCCCGTCTATAGCGCTATCCCGCTAATTACGCTTATAGTTCATGGTCCCTTGACTAGCGTAATAACGGGGGTTTTACTGAATTATTCTTTTTAAAAAGGGTTGTTATCCGTATCTAAATTCGGAGACAAAAATTCGCCAGGGGAGCAAAGTAGGCTGTTGTTACATTTTTCTTAAAATAGGAAAATATTGCCATTTCTCGGGAATTCTATAGTAACAGCAATAATAATACAGTAGCAGTCAATTAGAGAAAGATTAAAGCAGCAGAAAAAAAGACATTTGCACTTAAGTTCAAATGTCTTATTTATTTTATCAGATACCTTGCAAAAATTGTAATAAGTGGTATGTGGGTTACACAACCCAAAAATTGGCTAGGAGAAAATATCAACACATATACAATTATAAAAATAAGGATAGCAAAAGATCATTAATTTATAAGCATAAAGAAATGTATAACCATGAACCAGATTTTGATAAAATTAAAATAATAAGTGAAGCTAATGGCATTTTTTTTTCCCTAACGCTAGGGAGTCATGGTTTATAAAACAACACCCACTTTCAATAATGGGGTATCTAACCAAGAACCATTTATTAGTCGAACTCAATGTCAGAATGCCACATCTGAAGAAGTCCTAGAGAAAGGATATAGATTTAAAAAAATAGAAAAATAATAATTATAAATTTTGACATTTTAAATGTTTTAAAGTTTTATAAGATTTTAAAAGATAACAGACATGGATTTTTGGATTATTTAAACAAGTATCGTAAATAACACGAAATACGAAAATCCAGCGAGACATTGGAATCACTATTTGAACTAACTTCGACTCGATATCTGTGAGGTAACTGATCGATAAACCGATAAATTCAGTAATTTTGGCGAAAAAGAAATTAAACGTTAAAGGTCATTCATCACTTATCTTCCAATAATTTTATCGCTTTTTAGATGTATCTTCTTTTGGTTGTGTTCCTTTCTTCTCAGTTCTTAATTAAATATCACTTAAGAATGTAGATATTAATAAGGTATTTTTGAAGTTGTACATACATTCCCGTAAAACAGACAGTCGGGTTTGTTAGTAAGAAAATAAAGAAAACATACAAAAAGAAATGATTTATTTCATTTCGTTCAAAGTTATTAAAAATCTTTTAAATGTTCCACTTTTTTTTTTGTCAGATCTATTAGAATTTTATATTTACTTAAAAATCGAAATAATTTCTAAATCAAGATAAAAATTACAACTGGACAGTAAATATACCTTCGCACACTGATCCAACAGCAACTGAAATCCTGAACAGCTGTTTCATCCGTTGATGGTTCAGTGTGCGAAGGCATATTTACTGTCCAGTTGTAATTTTTTTTTTCTTGATTTATGAAATATTACGGACGTTAAATTTTGCTTTTCATAGAAATAATTTCTTTGGCTATTTAATAATAATAATAACAATTATTTTTCAGAAAAAAAAACGAACAGAAAAAATTGTAAAAATATTATTTTTAATTATTAAACAAGGTAGAGAAAGCGATTAGTAAATCAATCACAATGCTGCGCAACATCTTCTGATAAGAAAATATAATTGATATTGCTTTAATTTCCTTATTATTATAAATATGATTGTTGCGAATGCAAAAGGCGCAATTGTTGCGATTATTGTGATATTGTTGCGATTGTTATGCTTGTTGTAGAGCTGTATTGTCAATGTGATTGTTGTGCATTGCATTGTTTTGATTGTTGTGCGTTGCATTGTGGGATACATGTCCGCAGACAAAGTTATAAATGAATATATATAATTAGTAAAAAAATAAAAAATGAATTAAATCATTCGTAATCTAATCAAGATAAAGTGAATGAATGAAAATGATCATTAATTGATAATTCTCATTCAGTCATTCATTTTATTTGGATCAGATTCTAACGTAGTCCTATTAGGAAGTGGTATTTGCATAGTTTCTTATCAGACAGATGCTACTGTTGAGTATCTACATATTGATTCAGGTTAATTACGATAAATTAAATTTGATAAATAAGATAGTAGGAAAAAGATAAAAGAATTACCGATTATTTTTATGTAATTTTAGAATCGAAAATTTCTGAACGTGTTAAGTTCAAAACAAACAGTTACCTAAGTATACAAATGTTCATTGATGTTTTGAAGAGTTATACATTGCTAAAAAGTCTACAATTAATGTTTATATAAATAAATAGGTGCGAGGATGAAAACTAATACATTATGATCTACCAAACACAGAGAGAGAAAAAAATGAGACTGCATTCTCGAAAATTCCTTATTATATAAGAGTAAATGTTTACGTAGGCCTAACTCCAGTAATTCTGAAAACCATTCCAATTCAATTTTAAAAAAAAAGGAAAAAAAACCTAAAGCTCGTGTATCTAATTAAAAGAGAAAAAAAAAACACCTCTTAAAAAATTTACTGTTCAGTTTGGGTTTTTTTTCTTCTTTTCCCATTTTCCTTGAAGTCCACTCCCACCCGTAAAGTTTACCTTTATTTTTTTGTTCTTTTTTTGTGGTATTTTCTGAATCTGATAAAAGCGTGAGATTTACGACAATAATAAAGTAGACAACTTTACAGACACCTTAGATCTCTATCCTTTCTACCCTCTTCACTAGTTTTGTCCTCCCTCATCATCCTGTTTCTTTTTATCCATCACTTATCCTTCTACTATCGGGGTCAGGGCAGTTTTGTTTTCTTTTTCCTCAAATTCTACAACTTACTTCCTTTTCCTTGCAAATGAAACGAAATAAAATAATGTATTTTTGTATATCTCATTAAAAACAGATAGGAAAATTTTACAAACGTGTTTAGAAAAACGCTTATTGAGATTAATGTCTCATCGCTAGGACCATCGGTGCGGCCGTTTCTGTGTTATCGTCAGCTGTGATTAGTTTATTCACTTGAGTTTCTTTTCCCAAATTTCTTAATTTTCTTTGGGTTCGACGGCGTATCTGTAAAGCATCACAATAAACAAATAAACAATCAAATCATAGAAAAATAAATAAAGTTACTATGTGCTTCTCTCTCACGATGCATAAATATAAAATTTGTAGTTTAATATAGCATTTCCTCATTGCTGGTATCATGGACGGCTGTTTCGGGATTATTACCTGTCGTTCTTCGAGATGAAACTTCAGTGAAAGGTTTAGATGCTTAAGAGAGAGATCTAGGATGATTTTGAAATAAATGGATCAATTGTTCAAAACAAAAAGGACGTTAGCGAATTCGATATCTTAATAATCAAAAAACAGAACAAAAAAAGGAGAATTTTTTTTTTTTTTTAAATTCTTAAATACATCTTCTTTTCTCATAGATGTTCTTTAATTTTTTCTTTTTCTTCTGATTTATCCTGTTCTTTAATTTCATTTATGTGGAAATATAATATCTTTTTATTTTCCTATCTTAGGCGAACAGTTGGTATTCCAACTGAATTTTGTTTGTTTTATTCTTATCACAGTTTACTTATAGGTAATCAATCATAAGTGTATTTGAAAAGAAAATCTCTGAAATTAGAAAACCAAATCGTCTTTTTAAGAATTGAGGCTTATCAATCGGTCAGCCTGTGTGCGTGTGTATGTAGGTGCTCCTTGTAACTTTTTAACCACTGCATAGATCTTCTTGGAACTTGGTATGCATACTTAAGGACAAATAGCGCTCTATCTTTTATATTCGAAATATTTCCCAAGTGGTTCCTTTTCGAGAAATTAGCGGGAAAAAGTAACAAAAAATTCACGTAGAAAATCATCAGTAACTGAGATCTCGTAACAGTGAATATTAATCCATAAATTTCGTTAACGGATTTCGCGCGCTTTGATGTTTAAATGATTCAATTTTTTTTAATTTCAAAAATATAGCCATACACATGTTTAAACAAAAACACATTTATACAATTTAAATTACAATACAAACGTAACTAGTTTCTCCATCGAGAGGTGGTATTCTCAAGGCTTGGTATTAATCAATTTTATACAACCTAAAGTAATATTTATTTTCTGTTTCAGAAAATGAACCATATCTAATGTTTATATTCAACAAATATCCAGATATAAACATAAACTTTTCACGATTTAAAATAATAATAATAATAACAACAACAGAAATTTCAAAGGTCAAATAAACTCATGAACTTCTTTTTGTAGAGATATACAGATTGGTTTAGATTGCTTTAGCAAAAACCAATTTTTCTGAAATTATACAGTAGAAAAATTGTTTTTTTCCTAAAAACAAGTTATTTAAAAAGTTTTAAAACTTTAAACAAAAAATCATCTTATTATAAAGTTGAATTACATTCGAGGTGCCCCAACATTGCTTCTCGTCTGCTTGCATTTGTAGGCCTTGGGTGTAGTTAGGCAACTTTTTTAAATACCCAATTAAGTCTACTTTGTGCTCGTTGACTGCTTCGAAATTTACTATCATTTAAATCAACTGCTTTTCTGTGTGAATAAATGTCATCCAAATGGTAAAAGGAGTTAAAAAAAATAACAAACTTCTTTTACTTCACCTGAGCTTCCTTCTCATATGACTTTTTTTTTCTATTGATTTAACCATGCGTGCTGTTGCATACTAAACACGAATGGAATTGTTAACATAGTTCAAATGCTTTGGGAGATAATTTAAACTCCAATTCAGAAGCGCAATTTATAATTTTAAAAGTTACTTGCTAAAACAAATGGAGGGCTTCCTGTACTTAATCTTCCTTTTGTATTTTTAAGTCAGCTTTAAGAAGCACTTTAGGGTTATGTTGATACGTATACTCTGATGAACTGTATATTTTTTTATTTAGCTTTATGTACTTTTTATTGATTTTGTTTATAAAGAATTCTAAAATACAATCTCGCATTTTTAAATTCTACCTCGGTATTTTACAGTACTGAAATTCAGTGTATTTACTTAATATATTTCAACAGAAAGACGAGAATTGTTACAATTTAAAGCAGTTTCGAATATGTGTATTTTCACCGAAAAAGACTGGTGCCAGAGTTCTTTACATTTTTGCTGTCAACTACAGTTCAGTTCATGAAAGAAGAGCTTTTGATGACGTCGTTTCCTTATAGATTAATGTTTCCAGGACGTAACAGCACCATCTATTGCTAAAATCCGTAGCTGAATCTTAGAAACAATACGAAAACATTCTGGTTTTTGTATTTTCTACAGTTACGAATATATATTAATAATTAAAATTGAAATAATTACAAACGTTCCACACTATTCCCCTCGCTTGGCTATGCAAAGTTTGTCCTTTCTTGGTCACGCTTATGCGAACACAAAACGACGCCATCTTGGAATGACTGCTCGGAGGTCAAGTTGATGACGTCATGACTGGTGACGTTTGTTCCAGACAAAATCGATCGCTACGTAATGACCATATATGACAAACCCTTCTTTTTTTAAAACTACTATAAATTAAATTAGATTTCTCAATAGTTTATCGGAAAGTTTTTTAACAATAGATTCTTACAAATATTGTCTTGCGGATACTTATTTACAAGGGTTTTTGGCCCTTTACAAATACGAATAAGGCTTTCATTAGTAGGCCTACTTTGTTTGTATATATAATTTGTTTTATTTGCATTATGGTAATGGCGAAGGTTCCCGAAATGGTTACGCAATATATTTGGCTGCTTTTTGTTTGTTTGTTTTTTGGTTTTAATTTAGACCACTGTCTTCGCGTAAATAATCAACATATTATATTCTTATAGGACAAACCCCTAAAACTAGAAAAACTACAGTGAAGAAAATAAAAACAACAAGAAAACTAGGATTTCAAATCGTTGGGCAGCTAAACATTCATCACATGAGGTATTTGACCACAAAGAAACAAATAATAATAAAACTTAAAAATACCTTTTAATAGATAAAAGAAAAAGGAAATTTATGATAAAAGGTGAATGGGAGACTTTCGAGTCAAAGTGGGACAGCTGTTTTGAGCTTATAAGGTTCTCTTCAGGCAGAACTACTCAGCAAGAAGAAAACTCAAAAGGCCTACGAGGTGAAAAGAAATGAATTCTTAGTAAGACAATTGATTCCTCAGTAACTAAAGAAAATAAAAACAAAATCATCATCATCATTCATCATTCAGCCTTTATCAGTCCACTGCTGGACGAAGGCCTCCCCCACATCTCCATCGTTTACGGTCATCAGCTTTCAACTTTCATGGATGGCTTTCAAGAAAATGGGGTTTATTTTTAAAGCAGACATACCTATAAGCCTAAAAAGACAAGCCTACAACCAGTGTGTCCTACCTGTATTAACATATGCCGGAGAAACATGGACAACGACTAAAAGCCAAGAAAATAAGATTAGGGTTTCTCAGAGACGTATGGAAAGAAACATGTTAAATATAACATTGAGAGATATGAAGAAAAACACATGGATCAGACAACAGACCAAGATACAGGACGCAGTTATATGTCTAAAGAAGTCAATGTGGAGGTGGGCAGGAAACCTGGCCAGAAAGACTAGGGAAAACTGGATGAGCCTGACCACGTTTTGGAAACCCTCCACAGGTCAAAGGAAGAGAGGAAGACCAAAGGGCAGATGGAAGGATGAGATGGAGAAGTTTGCGGGGAAGAGAAAAACAAAATGATGTGTATTAATAACGTGGCAAATCAATATACAGAATATTATGAAGAACTATTAATAGGACACATATCTATGTAGGTTCTTAAAGTTAGGATTAAAAACTTAACTGAAACTGCTATTCAGTGAAAATGAAAAAAAAAAAAAAAAAACTATTTACATTGCAATATCCTAAATTCGAAAAGGTTTTCGTTTGTTTGTTTGTTTGTTTTTAATTTTCAAGATTTCTTAAATCGTATATAAATTTTTTGTTTGAGAACATAAAAAAAAAAAAAATGTTTCTGTCAACAAAGTTTTATTATTCCTTGGTTCACGCGGAAGTTTTTATAATTATCATTAAAAAGAATTTTAAAAAACCCAAATACAGTAAAACCTCCGAATAACGGACAGTCACGGGACCGGAAGTTTCGTCCGTTATTGGGAGGTGTCCGCTATTGGGGAGGACTATTTTTTTTTCATTTTTTAGCTTATAGCATGTCATTTAATGAAAAATTACGTAAAATCTTAAATTTCTACAATTAACATTGTCCTTTGAGAAAATATGAACAATTGCAAACTGTTTACTATTTTCCTTTTTAAATGAATGCTAATCCATTAGTCTTACTTAAAATAATGACAAAACTAATTACAGTATTAATTTTGTCATTATTTTAAGTAAGACAAACGGATTAGAAAATTAATTTTATTAACTAAAGTAATCAGTTAACAGAGTTTGACATTTCTTTTTTGCATTGAAAACATGTTTCTTAATAAGAATATTTGTTCATCAAGGTGAGATAAATTAAGTGTATTTCTTGTTGGCATTACCTTACGCTAAGAATATAGAGTTCTTGCCGTTATGAACTTATTTATATGGATATGTGCTGATGTGCAATCGTTGACGAATATACACATAGTACTTATTTATTCACATCCTGAGTTAGTGATTTGTTATTGTAATGTCCTGCACTCTGCAAAACAGTAAGTTCCCAATGAGTTTTGCGCTCCAATCAGTAGTAGAATGGCGTTTCACAGCGCAAGCGTTTTATATATTGCAAATGACATAGGACCTCTTCGTTTTGTATGCTACAAAATTGTCAATTGACTAGCAGGAGTTTTCTATAGTTAACATTGATGATTTCAATAATTTCATACATAAAAATATATGTAACAAAATAACATAACCGAAATTTCAGCTTAGAAAATTATCTACATGTCTTTAAATTATAGCAAATTTAAAAAGATTTTAAAGAATCTATGTTAAAGTAGGGTATGTTGACAACGGTAGAATAATAAAGCCCAAATAAAAATATTTCATCATTTAATGCAGATAAGGATGAATTCTTAAAGTAAAGCATAAATGAAGTTGCTGATCTCGTAGGCTTTTCGTGTAATATGAGCTTTAAGTATTAAAGTTACTCTCTGGGACTTCTCTTTACGTTAAAAATGCTTTTAAAGGAAAATATATCAGAGCAGAATCAAAGTAAATAGGCCTATTCTTTAGAGGGAGTGTTTTGAAATTGGAGGGGATCTGGGATTAGTTTCCTCTCTTTTGAATTTCTCATTGAAAAGACTATTTGATATATCATCCTAACAGATTAAGTCCTTTGGTAGCCTTAAAGTAATCCTTTACAGATTAGTAATTCCCTTGGGAATAATAAATAGAAAAACGATTTAAAACTTTTTATATATATAAAATTAACATTGGAAAATACTTGAGCAAATATTTATGAGTTTGATGTTGAAGATCACGATTATTTAAAACGATAACGGTTTATGTATAAAGTAGACAGAAAGATATAAACATAGATCCCACTTGTTTTCCTAAGTTCGGTTTCACATCGATGTTCAGCAGTGTGTTCCTCGATCTGCTACTGTTTATTGATTTTCTCCAATCATAACATAATTTTATTCTAAGAAAAAAACAAAGGTTAACGTGCAAAAAAATAAATTCGAAAATTAACTCAAAATGCACAAATCGAAATAAAAAAAATAGGTTTTCGCACCCTCAGCCATCATCTCGGGAATCTAGGACAGCTGTTTCTGCCTTATTAGGCTTCATCAGCCGGATTTACCGTTGATGACAGGCTCAGAATACGTGACAAAGATAAGGACGCACCCGGGAGTGGTCCCTAACCAAAACCACATCACAAGGCAAATAACCTTGCAACATACAGTCTCAAATTCCCTGTCCTAGCAACAGGGGAAAATGATTTTACTTTACTTACTTTTTAGTAACCCTGTACACAAAGTGTAGAGGGAGAGGGTGTTGCTCTTAAGAAGATTCTATCCGTCCGTCCGTTACCGTCTCTACTAAAAGTTGGACAGACATGAGTGGTACCTTATTGGAAAGCTTATGGCTTGTAGCTGTAGAGGAAAATACCAGTTTCAGCTGCGGTCAGTTCAGGTCTCACAGGAAGGCTGAAAATGAAGCATGTCACCACCTATACAGCCCAAAGATCTTAAATTAAGTCCGACAAGCGTAAGTGATACCTTACAACGTGGGGAAAAAAGCACGAGTTCCGGTCAGGGGCCGTTTCAGAGGAAGCCACCCAAAATAAAACATTTAGGAGCTTAGAATATTTGGTCCCCATGGTCTCGTGTATAACATAAAACCAGTTTTTGTTTGCCTTGTTTATTTTTATTTAATATTAGGCCGATTCTCTTCGTTCAATATTGGAGAATGTTTTTTTTTCGTGATATTTTGATGGCATTCCTAGCTTTCCCGATAGTTATTCTGTATTTGATTTGATTTCTATTCACGTAGGAAGCATCTTTCGGAGCTACTTGAGGACAAGTGTTTTTTATTTATTTATTTTGACTTGATAAATCTTTAATCTGATGCAGGTGATAATGGTATTTCTTATTTTTTGATCCAACCAATGAGGAACAAAGAACGGGAAAATTGGAAAATAGACGTTGATTACAGTATTCTGTGTGTTAATACATTTTTATTTTATGTAATTATTGAAAATATTTTAATGTCATATCTGTTTTTAGCCTTTTTTTTTTTCCTGATTTGCGGATAAAATCAGAAGCCCATTAGGCGATCGAAAACAGTTACCAGCAATTCAAATTTGTATCCTATGTTTTAATGCACTCCAGGATTAATTGCTCGACAGAGCGATGCCGTGTATGGAAAACCAAGTTTGAGGAAGATCTATCCAGTGGTTCAAAACTTATAAATCCACATACACTGATTTGTGAAACTCTCTTCCCTAATGAAAAGAAGTTAAAAATAGAAATCACATTGAGAATATCTGCGTGCTCAATCTCCAAGACACTTATCTAATATCTTGATGCTTATTCGTTAGACCAAAAAAAAAAAAAAATATTACGCCATTAGATTATTTTTCGTATTTGAAATTCTCATAATCACTTTCTGAGCTTGTTTGTTTTTGCCCTTGGGTTATTCATCTCGTTTTCCTCATCTTCTTCCTCTCCATCCGGATGCATCCCAATCTGAAGATAGCGGAGATGTCAGAACGTTTCCTTTCTTTTCTTATCATTCCACTCCCCCTCATCTTAACGCAGTGGTGTTTGTTTAAATAAGAACCCATTAGGCTTAATGTTTAAGTCTCATTTTCGCCGTCTTTTGTTTATGGCACACGCGCAATAAATTAGCGAACTGAAGAACCTGTGTCTTCCTTTGTAAGCTTCATTAAGTGAAAATACAAAGCATAAATAAAATTGTTTTGATTTACGTAAAGGAAGGAACTGTTTGTTCTATTTTTACTTGAAAACACTCTACAGTGAAATCGATTGCTCCGTGTGTCCACCAATTACTGGAATTCCGCTGTAGGCGTCCATTTGTTTTAAATTGCAAACGTTCCTTGCTCTTTATAAACAGAATTAAACAAAGGAATTTAACTCAAAAGCAAACTAGTAAATAATTACCTGTACTGTTTCAATTTATTCAGCAGATGTTCTAATAAATTGATTGTTCTATCTATCTAATTGGAAGGACCATCGTCATAGAATTTTAAAAAAAAAAAAAATTACTAACATTTTTAATGAATTTTGTTTTGTCTATTTTGTGAATTTATACTCTGTCTCATATCTCACATGCAGCCGAACTACTTTAAAAGACTGCAAGTATCCTTCCGCCCTTTATTACTATAAAAGTTTCTTGCCCTGTAAATTGCTGTTTTATGACGTAATTTTAAAAAAGATGATTTATTTATGATTCACAAACAAAAATATGAAAATTTAAACAAAACTATCCAAAATTCTCATTTTTTTTCATAAATTTCAAAGTAGGGACTATTTTTACTTATGTTCCTATACTGTCGTTGTTAATTCTTGTACTGAGCTACATGAGGCTTTATCGGAACACGAATCTGTGAATCATCAGTAGCAATAAAATTTGGGAGTATTAAAAAAAAAGGTAATTTACGAAAATCAAAATATGTTTATATAATGTTTTATAATTAGCCCACAGTTATTGCTGACATATATTTTACTTATATATTTGCTGTCTTATATTCACTTCATTATTTTCATTATGTTTAAACGGCCAATTACTGCTGATACACTTCCATAAAAATTTTAAGCATTTTTTTTTTTATTATTATTTTTTTTTTTTTTTAGAATTTAAAAAAACATAAAACAGAGAGAGAAATTTTATAATTATCAAGCACATTATTAAAATCAAATTGACAGATGCCTAAACTTATCGATTACTAAGCAAAAATAAAAGGAATAGAAAATGATTTATAAAAGTTACTAATTTTATATAGAATATGTTCCACTTTTCTTAACAGTTCCTTAAGTTGTAACATCTTAAATGATTAGAAAATCATCAAATAATATGGGATACTTTTTGTGTGTGTGTGTGTTTTCTTCCTAGACCAGCTCATTATCCGTTACATGAAATAGCTTAATGAATACTATTTACAATTCATTAATACTGAAATACCAGAGTTTGATTATCGTGTCTAAAGCAGGCATCTAAAAGAAGAACGTTTAAAGCTTAATGTTTTTTTTTTTTACTTTAATTAGTATGTTTTATACAGATTACAGTTTATAGGTGTATAGTATTGCGCCAAGGCTTCAGTTGGAAGAATCTAACATGTAATGTGCATTAATAATACTGAAATTATTTATTTGAATCAACCATTTGATTTGCCGCGTTTTACGAAATTATTGAAGGTTCCCGCTTACCCTTGAGATGTGGACTTGCCCCACAGTCCCTGTACGATTCATCGTTATTCATAACACTATTCATTTATTTTTCAGTAATTTTTGTCTAAATCTTGTTTCACGAGATTACTTGAAGGAAATTCATTCCAATGAGCACCCTGAGCTTATGGTTCCCTCTAGCGGAAGATAAAAACTCCTCCAACATGATCAGAGACACAATCTTCTTAGAGATGTCCAGGAGGGGGTGGAAAGAGCTTAAATTAGTGGAATGCCCACTGATGTCTCCTGGAATAAAAACGAACTGAGTTTGTCGCTGAGATTTACAGCTGTCCAGTTCAAGAAGCGCCTTTTCCCACAGGTTTAATTAAAAGAGTAACGTACACATGCCATTCCTCTGTTACAGCTTTTACGACATTCACCCCTTGACAGGTCCAAGAATACTTTTTTTCCCCCTGCAATTCCTGAGATATTATTCTTAAGTTGCATTTATCTTTATATTATGAATTTTAATATTCAACAACTAGTCAAAAAAAAATTTAAAAAATAGCCTAAAGAAAAACCAGATTAATTGTATTGTATTTTCACGTACATAATACGCATCGGTGATTTGATATTAATTTTTAAAAAAAATTAAAGCTTCAAATTTTTAAGTAATGATGATGCTGTCCAACACAATGAAACGTGTTTCAGCTCAATATGTTCTTTAAAATACTTGATTAAAGGTTTGATTTTAATTGGAGAAACGGAATTTTTTTCTGTGATACACATCGCGAACTTTCTTGAATATCATCGGAGATATGGATGAATTTAAAACAGCTAACACACTTGCTTAAAATCTTTTCTTTAAAACTTTTTTCACTGATGAAAAATATTTTTCATTAGATTCACTGATGAAAACCTATTAACTGGTTGAAACCTAGGTCTGGTTTCTTTATTACATGTTTTTTTTAAAGATGTTTTAATTTAAAAAAAAAAATGTTTAAAGAACAGATTCTAAGCAAGTGTGTTAGCTTAAATTCATCCATAACTGTATTCGCACACGTTGAATTTTTGTCCTCATCACCGGAGATATATTACTCTACTTCATATCACGATAAAAATAAATTCAACAGGAAAAAATAAACCAGTTATTAAGTAAAATCAGATAAAAAGGTTGATATTTGAACTTACAAATAAAATACGGTTTTACCAAGAGATATAAGAAATTACAATAATCCTATTATTCAGAATCAGTTTACAACAGCTCAATTTGTGAATAATAGGACAGGAGACGATCTAATAGTTGAAATTTTACCCGTTAGGTTAGCAAGATTAAAGGAAAGATGTTCTTTTAAAAATTAAAAATATATTTTTTAATGTATTACCAAGCTTCAGCTAACTATTACGTAGATCTTGCAACAACATTATTATTTACAGTAGCCTCAAAAAAAAGATGAATTGGGGCGGAGCTAATTAGCAATGGATTACGACTTCTAGGAATTCTCAGCGACATCTATTGCAAAGCATCTTAACTACATTCCACATTCTATAAAATTAAGTAGAAAATAAGATCTTCGATTATTTATTTTTTTTAATCTTTTCATCTTAAATCTGCCATTTTAGTCTTGTTGTTATTTTTGTATTATTCACATTTTCTTTTTAAATTATACGTTACTAGGTCCCCGTGTACAGATTGATCGATATAGATGTTTGAAGAAGAGATATGTTGAGATGGATGTTAGATGAAGTAGAGTTCGGGGACCTAATGTCTCTGTGTCTCTCTCTGCCTGATATCGTTCGGCGTCTAACCTCTGTCTCTTGTATCTCTTCCGTTGTTTCCTTAGCTCTTGACCGTTTTTTATGTTCGGCTTCATTCTTTCGATCCAAATCTATCTGTTATGCTCTTTCCAATCGTTTCCTCTCAATATCTTTCACAATATCGTTTATAATATGTGATGTATGAAAATATATAATCAGCCCGTGCTCTTAAATAACAACCAATATACTTTCCTAACCTTATTTACTGTTAACAATTTGAGTTTACAGTAAATTTAGTTAATTGAGAATACAGTAAATAAGGTTAGGAATTTATGTTGATTGTTATTTTAAGAGCACGGATAATCCAAGAAGAATCGCTTCCAATTAAAGCGGTTTTGATTTGTTGAATAGTTGAGCAAATAGAGATATGTTATTCCTTTTTGAATGAACTCATTATTTGATAGCGCGCGCCATTGTTGACGGAGACAACGCAACATTTTGAAGTTCAACAATGCTCATTTTGCATTTTGTCGACTTCCTTGCAACAATGAAAACTGAACACCTGTTTTCTATTGTTGAAACTATGGAAATCACAACAATCACAACAATTGTGCCTTTTGCATTCGCAACAATTCCACTTGTCCGTTGTTGAACTGCGCCGGACAGACTGAAATGATTTTAGTAATATATAGATTCGAAATGAGAATGGAACAGAAGCATAGTGTCATTCCTGCCTCCCGTGTAGTCGCATTCATCAATGTGCCATGTTTTTCTTTGCTAGTGCGAGCATTTATTCGAAATCCTTTTAGAGATAATCGGGCATCTTCATTTCCCAACGTTGTCAGTCTCTGTGTTGATGGGTTACAACGTCAGGCCTTTCAATTTAAAATTTCCTCAATTCTTCGCCGCCATTTTACTCTTTGCTACAAAGAGTTCCAGGATCAACTAAGGGATCAGGATATTTCCATATTTGGAAGTTCTTTCTTTTTTGTGGCCACTGTAACTATAATTATCAAGAGCTCAAAAATGTACATGTAAATCAATTTATGATATTGAATAAGAAAATATTTTGTGCGGGTAACTGTAATATGCAGTATTCTCAAATTCGATTTAAGTTTTGCTTTTTCATTTAATAAAAACAGCCATTACATTTTAAATTCAGCAGCTGAATACTATATTACTTCACTTTCTGTTATTTTATTATATATTAAACAAATTAAATCATGCTTGACTGCTTTATTAACTACTCATTATAACTCTCTTAATGTCCACACTATAATTTTCCTCCACAACCTCAAAAAAAAAAAAAAAAAGACAAGGCGAGATCAAACCACAGTGAACTGAGGGGGTGTTTAAGGGAAAGATAATAATAATTTACACAACAAATAATGAGCTGTTAGCTTGAATTAATTTCCTTATCGTTTATTGGTGTAAATGTCAAGCCATATAATTAATTCCCTCACCGTAAATTTAAGTCGAGCTATCGTATTTCTTGTGAGACTAAGTGGGCGCCTTTGTATACAAGAGAAAAAAAGATGAAGGTAATTATTTTAAATGACAAGTCCACGGATAAAAGATTCGTTCAAATACTTAGATATCTAACGAGAAAAAGAGATAGTGTTTAAGAATTAAATTATATGCGAAGTTTACAGATCTAAAGGGACGATTTAAAGTTATTTGCGAGATTGCTAAAAGGCTTTGGAAGTTATGGCTTTAGGAAATATGTGTTTGTCGTAAAACTGACATGAAGATAATGGTGGGCATTTTATTTTTCCTGAAAACTTCACGGTGACGATAGTTCCCTGGTGGTCGACTTGGGAAATTACAATACAGGCTTCTCCAGTAAAGGCTCCAAACGCCGATTTCCGTTTGTTCAGTTAATAGTGGAATTTGTAGTTGTGGAAACTCTTAAGCTTATGGTTGTAGGTAGCTACCATTAACAGGATTTTCTGGGCAGTGTTATCAAGTATTTAAGAAAACAATACTCGATTTTGAACGTTTAACATGTTGAATAATGTTCATTTGATTAAAAAACTTAAATCAACATACTGAAATTAATAAATACAGGGTTATTCTAAAAGATGGACACAATTTAATTAATTTGTATTTAATGACGTACAAACTGGACAAGAACAATCTACAAACTAATAAAAAGAGGAAGTTTCAAAGTTTTTTTAACACAGATTATAAATGTTCAATATGTCCCCCCTCTGCTAACGGCAGTAGCCAAACTCGTCCCACACGCGAATAAGCATGTCTTACTGAGTTCACCGCAGCAGTGACCACGGTTTCACCGCAGCAGTGACAACGGTTTCACAGGTCGACCAGAGGTGGGACTTAAACAGCCTCCTTAACATAGCCCCAGAAGAAAAAGTGAATGGCGTGATCAGGAGATCTCGGTGGCGAGACGTATAGAGCCAGGTCTTGATTTCCCATGCGACCAATAGTTTGAAAACAAACTTTGAAACTTCGTCTTTTTATTAGTATGTAGATTGTTCATGTCCAATTTACACTTCTTTAAATACAAATTAAATTAATTGGGTCCATCTTCTAGAATAACCCTGTATATTGGAAATTAACGTTTAAATTATAGATGTATAGATGAAATACAGAATTTCCGAATTAATTGTACGGTGTTCCTTTGCCACATGACAGGCATCATTTGTTTACTTAATGAGTATACTGCACCGATGTTGATGAAACTTGGTATGTTAGAGATCAACGACATTTATCGAACAATCCCAAATTCCAAGTAGATTGGTTGAAAATTTTGATCCTTCTGTTTATCACCTATCCGTATACAACGCATGATTCAACTCGACTATTTTCATGAAGTACGACAAATTTCCATGAAATTTGATATAAACCGAGGCCATGAAAATTAAATGATCTTTCCAATTTTATCCAAATCGGAAGAAAATGAAAGCTGCCCGGTTTGTTTCCTCCATGAACCTTTCACAGCTAATGCTACTGTCACTTCATCTAGTGATTGTTTTAGAAATTCTTTCCCATTAATGGTGAATGTTCATTACGTGAACTTTTTGTGCTTTTTTTTACTTTTTTATCTCCATAGTAAAATAGGTACGAGTTAAAGACTAAACTAATGTTAACCAGTTAATCTCATTTAAAGCACGATGACACAATAACTAATTATCCCATAATGCTGAAAATTTAGTAATACGCTTCAATGATCTCTTGTCAGCCTAAATGTTATAGTAGCAAAAAAACTTAGGGAATCTGAAATAAAAAAAAACATCACTTTTTTTTTTTTACATGAACTTCTGGTGTTTCGAAAGTTGACACGACAACTTACAATTTTCACAGATTTTTTTTTTTAAAAGAAAAAAAAAGTAATTAAAAGTGAATCTATTAGGAAAGCCATTGAAATGATTCATGCATAATTGAATTATCCTATTTGCATGTCAATTTCCATGAAATTAATTACCTCAGTTCTGTTTCAAAAATATTCTGTAATCAGTTATAATTTATTGTAAGTGATAATTTATGGTTGTCCTAAAAATGATTGATGAATCTGTGGTTTTCGTTATGGCGTCATTAACTTCTGAAAGCAGAATCATTTTCTATGAAATGTTGATCGTGTAGCAACTTACTCTGAATATATTCTTTACTAGCTGTGTTCCGCGGTTTCACTCGCGTTAAATTGTGATTATATATATATATGTTTCATACACATTATGCATACATAACTAAGTGCATCTCATTAACTATAAATACCATCTGTTCGGCCCTTCTTGGTAATGTTCGATTCTCGTCGTGCGGCAAACTCGCCCCCGACCCAGGTGCGCCATCGCCGCCGCCGCACCCGACAGTTTGCCAGATTGACGTTTATGTTTACTGCTCCGCTCGTATTGGTCATAGCGTGATGTTATATAGCCTATAACCTTCCTCAATAAACGGGCTATCTAACGCAAAAAGAATTTTTCATATCGGACTGGTAGTTCCTGAGATTAGCGCGTTCAAACATACAAACTCTTCAGCTTTAGAATATTAGTATAGATGGGCTCTTTTTTTTTTCTTTTTGTATCAAATATATTATCCAAATTATTGTAGCGGGACGTCTTTTTTCCCTACATTCCTAGAAATGTGAGTCATTGTGTTTTTCCCTTTAACACTTTTGAGCCGGGGATGGTATCTTCTTGAAACTTGGATTGAACGTTTAAGGACTACTATGATCTAACTTTGATATTTGAAATTTTTCCAAATCGGCCATTGCTGACAAGTTAGCGCTAGAAGGCAGCCTACAAAAGCATTAGGATTTTTATCGATGTCATAAACAATCTTTTTACGTAATTATTAATTTGCACTTGTCTTGACATAATTAAAATTATTCCGATTCAGACAATTCCGTAAATAATTTAATACAGTCAAACTTGAATAATTCGAAGTTGAAGGGACCAGAGAAAAAGTTCGAAATATCCAAAAATTCGAATTACTTATATTCTCTCAAACAGAAGAGATAAATAAAAAAGATTAACTCCACGATCAAAGATTTAACACTAAAACTTTATCTAAGAATACTGCTACATTTTTTTTTCATTAAATCAGACATTTTTTACTAGCTTAATTATTCATCACTTAAAAAAAAAAAAAGGCAGATATTTTTTAATTGCTTCATTGAATGCAATCTTTGAGTCATAGCATATGATTCCAACCTATCAATTCATACTAAAATACATTCCAACCCTCGCTTTTGTTTTCCTTAGAAAGACCGTTAAAATAAATAATGTATCTTAGCTGAGAAAAGTCTCAAGAACAATTTTTACCGTAATATTTTAAGGACAATCGTACGAAAAAAATGGGTGTGTCTTATACGCGGGTAAATACGGTACATCCCACATTATCTCCTTAAATGTTCTCTAAATCGCTTATTTTCAAATCGTTTCGTACCGCGGTTAATTGATTAGCTAACATTTAATATAAGTTTAAGAACAGTGAAGTTATTAAGAGAAATAGGATAGAAATCTATTGTTTAGATACCAATGTGTTTCTATGGGAGTTTTTGTCGCCTTCTCCACAAGCACCTATTTGAAAAGATTTCAAATGTAAAAATGACCTAATCCTCGAATATTCATACAAAGTTTCAAGAAGAGCCATTCACAGCTCCAAAAAGTATTAGGGATGGGAGGAAAACACACACACACACACTGATTAATTGGTTTGAAAAGTCCCACTTTATCATTGAAAAATAATGAAATAGGGGCTATACTCACTACTCCGTCTTCTGTTATGTTTCCGTAACGTAATTGCTTAAGTGACTTAGTTATGTCTTCACGGTCACAAGAATGGGGAACAATTACGTGAAATAAAAATCACATTTGACCATATATTTCTATTAATCTCTCTTCAAAAATTTGCCATCCTAAAACATTTCAGGTAATTGTTCTCCATTCTTGTGACCCTGAAGACATAACTACGTCACTTAAGCAATTACGTTACCGAAACATAACGGAAGACGGAGTAGTGCGCATGGCCCTATAACGTTAACGCTAAAATAACGAATACTAACAAATATTGATTTATTGTGGTATATTTTTATTGTTATACTTTAAAAATATTGCAATCTTTATAAATACAAAGAAGCCTACAGTTGTGTTTTATTATTCACGCTTTAGAATAGCAAACAAGTATAAATCTTGAGTATTATTGAAAACATATTTTTATTTTTGATGCGATCAATAGGGAACGTGCATTCAGTCAAGAATATTTATGGAAAAAAAAATGTCCCGACAGTGTTTAATAAGCAGTGCTTGAAGTGTGCACTTGAAGACTTGTTCATTTGTATTCTCTCCATCCGCCTGCAGTGAAAGCGATCCGGCACTTGTTGTCTTTCACGGCTTCCTGTCTTTACCTGTATCCTGTTATGGCGTCTTTAACCCTTGCATACTAAATGCGCGTTGCATAGTGATCAGTGTAATGGACGTGACATTTGCTGGCAGCCTCCCCCGAAGGATACTAAGCAAGAATTAGCTCAATAACTGGTTTTAACTATTGAGCCATTGAAATTAGCATAACTGTCTATTTACTGCGTTTTACGTGACCATTAGGAAATGTCTCCAGTCTTCATTCACGCAGGTTGCAAGAGCAGTTTGCAGTTGATTTTTCTCGTACAATAAATCGACCAGAGACGACGGGAACCTCGTATATCAACACTGGGGATTGTTTGTTTTGTTTCTTTGCTGATCTAACAGTTTTTGAGTTAAATGCCGACAAAGGTGTAGGAGTGATTGTACGAATTGAAAGGTTAAGTGCAAAAAGAAAGATTATTCAGTCTCATGGCGGCTATTGTATACCTACAGACAATTGGTGTGCATATAGATAGTCCCCAAAAAGCAAGGGAAGAGGGGCCAATCCTCAAAATTGAAAACTCTTTCGTCTCTGAGAACTCCGTATCTTACTATATAGATCCTTCTTTTAAGGGATTTCCTCACTCCGGGATGAGATTATCTGGATATTTCGGGCCTGTCTCGTGTCTTCTCCTAGAGATATATATATATATATATATATATATAGATATATATATATATATATATATATATATATATCAATTACATCAAGATGGACGGAAGTTGTTAGATTTGCGCCCTCCTTGATGTATATACATTTCCCGAAGAAGACCCGAGGCACCGGGCCGAAATATCGAGATAATCTCATCCCGGAATGGGGAAATCCCTCAAAAAAAAAAAAGGATCTTTATAGTATCATGTCCCATTCCTCCTTCAGAACCAAACTCCCTATGTTCTTGATACGGCGCTTCCTGATAATCAATAGCAGAAAGTTACGGTTAGAAAATTCTCGAACGTTCTCATATAAGTATTACATTAGCAGTATTTCTTTGAAGCTTATTTTTCTACAAAAACGAGGTTCATCGAATCAATGCATGTGTATTGGTGTCCATTTATGAAAACGGCGTTCCATCTTTCGTATTTTTTATTGTTTTCGCTGTGGGTAGTAAAATTAGCGCGAGATGGTAACTATAATGTCCGTAGAAATGTACTTTGAACAGATATAATAGATTTCTATCGATATCTTAACAACAGGTATCAATTCCATTAAAAATAACAGATTTAATTAAAAAAAACAAAAACAGATTTTAAAGGAAATAGATTTCAGGTTCTTTGATGAAATTCTTTTTTTTAAAACTCGAATTCTTACTGAGTATTCAAATGAAACTCAAATGTAATCTATTAATAAAATTTCAGTTTTCTAGGATAGTTAGACTATCGTGATTATAGCTACAACATGATCGAATAGTGTTTTTTTGTTTGTTTGGTCCTCACTATTCTGTGTCAAACTTGAATCAAAATCAATTATAAGATCTTTATATAATTGTAGACTATAAGAGAAAACACCAAACTCCAATCCTCATACCAATATTTCGTCTTTATAACACTTGAAGACTTTTTCAAGGTCTATGTACATAAAATAAAAAGAGAAAAGACAACTCCTCTGCTTCTCCAAACATACAACAATTAAAACATATCATACTATAAAATGACATAAAACAAATAATCTAAGAAAATTTCTAAGAAATAATAAAAGAGTTAACAAAATTTTAAAATTATTATAATCTTATCGTTTGAGTTTGATTGTTTTAATTATTTTGGATTGTTTTAAATTCTTTTAAATGATATTATTGTTAAAAGATTAGATTATTTGTTTTATGTCATTTTATACTATATGTTTTAATTATTATATGTTTGGAGAAGAAGAAGAGTTTTTTTTTTCTTTTTATTTTATATAAATAGACCTTGAAAAAGTATTTAAGTGATATAAAGACGAAATATTGATATCAGGATTGGAGTTTGGTGTTTTCTCTTTTAGTCTACAATTATATGAAGATCGTTTAGAAGTTTGGTTTGTAATATTTGCTATTCGTGCAATTAAAAAACAGTGAAGACAAAAAATGCTGAAATTGTCTAGTCCAGTCTTCTGACCGCCACCTATTACAGCGTCAATGGCTTATTTAAATTACATATTGTATAATACTACGAGCACTGATGTTCTAAAACGGATAGAAGTTGTAATTATTGTTATTGTTATTATTATTATTATTATTATTTATTTATTTATTTATTTATTTATTTATTTATTTATTTATTTA
>JAFIDM010000002.1:67429720-67446939 GCA_023159025.1 Thereuonema tuberculata
ATAAGCACAACTTAAAATTAATTATTGAAAGTGACATAATTACATTTTGTTGGGGGGGGGGGGGGGGGGGCCTATAAAAATTTTTCGCTTGATCCTCTCGCCCATCTACAATTTTTTGATGTAATTTTAAGTGTTTATAATAGTGTAAAATGTTCGCTTTATGTTTTTAAAGATACCAGCGAACAAATTAGATACAAGGAAGTGGTAATTTGGGGATATGAAAGGACACGTTTGTCATTTCGCTTATAATTCATAAAACATTATTAACGTTATTCAGAAAGAAAGAAAACTTTTTTCAACCTTAAACTTATTTTTTCAGTATAACATTAAAAATGTATCGATATAAAATAAAATAATAATTTTATTAAAATAAGATCCAGCAAAATTTTGATAAGAGAGAGAGATAGAGAAAAGAAGAAACTAAACAATTAAAGATTAATAAATAAATAAATCTTGAAGTGATATATGTATTTATTTGCGTTTTTGTGGTATGAATATGGCTTACATGGAAAGAACTATCTCAGAGGTTTTTCGATTGCAACAAATAGATTCGCTAATGGTAAAATCTGTTTTCCGTTTATATTTAGACAGAACTATTACAATATTTTTATTTAAATATGGGTAAGGCCAGAAAAATTAAATATTTTTCGGAAATATTATTAGTATATATTAAAAAACGTTATTCTGTCTGTCATAAGACTATGTTTTTCCAATTTTTTGACCAAACTATAAGAGATAGATTGGTCATGTAAATGGATAAAATGTAGATGTTTTTAAGACAACAAAATGCTACAAAAATCTTTCGAAAAACTTTTTTGGTTTCCAAGAAGTCGTCTTTTAAAGTCAAATTTTGACTTTTTCTCAATTTAAACGAAAAGTATAAAAATTGGAAGACAACATTATATTGAGAAAATGTTGGTATTTGAAAGTTCTATCGAACGAGATATCAGTCATTCACAAACGTTTCTGCGTTGGCAAGGTACATGCAAAAATGTGTGTGGCGCCAGCCCGCAATATACCTGAGTTAAGCGGAGAAGGCCACAACGGGCTGGAAAGTCGTATATTCTCAATATTAATTTGCTAACTAAATAAAAGTGTTTTTTTTTTAATGCTATCTATGCAAGGGTTCCGGAGCGAAGCGACGCGACGCTACCCGGCTAGTAATGAATATTTGTTATTATTCTTATGAAAGTTCTGCCTTTGGCTTATTGTTTTTTAGCCTAGTTCGATGAAACAGAGGCTCACCAAATCAGAAATCTGTCTGTGTGTGTCCTCCTACAAATATAAGATTACAAATATAAAATATTTGATCGTTCCATTCCTTATGTATGCAAGAAGATACCTGCAGCGGTTCAAAAGGTATAACTAACACCTACCGGTGCAGGGGTCTTCTTGAAACATGGGATGCATATTTAAAGACCGGGGACGATCAAATTTTTTATATTTTAATCATTTCCAAGTGGGTGCTTGTCGAGAAATAAACACAAAAAAATTCTATACAGAAATATTGCAATGTAAACAATGGATTCCTATCAATCCTTAAACAATGGAAATTATTCCTTTAGCTAATCGGTTAATTAGCGCATGGTTCATATAATTAAAATGAATTGGATTAAGCAAATAATTGGAAATTAATAATTATTGATTAAGCAAATAATTGGAAATTAGTAATTATTTTTTTCTAGAAAATGTGTAAATTGTAATTTTTGCATTCATAACTTAAACAAAAAAAAATTGGAATAAGACTTAAAAGTTAGTATGTTTTAAGTTTTTTTCAGACGTTTCTTGTTTTAATTTGTAGTTACGAAGGTGATTTTATGTATTTATTTCAGCCTCTGAATTGTAGTTGCATTTCTTAATTTATCTTTGAGAAAGAATTTTTTTTTAAAGTGAAATTCTGGAGAACACCATACGACAGGTACCCTCTTATTTCCGGAATAATTAATACGATGACCTTCTAGGAGCGGAGGGGGGCGGGGGGGGGGGGAGGTGTAGGATAGTTCATTTATGAATGAGCTGTTAAAGAGGGAAGGGGGGAGTGGACGTTCGAAGCTTCTTTTCAATAAGTTTTAAGGCAGGAAGAAGACCCCACCCAATTCTCGATGAAGTTACCTGTACCTCCGTCTGACGGCTGTCGCGGGAGACGGCACTTCCTGTGGGTATGGTGCACCAACACAACCTTTTTTTTTCTCTCTCCTTTTTAATCGGAGTCATCTTCTCGTGGGAAACGGAGCAGCCAGATTGGAAAAGGACATGACGTCATCTTCGAGCAGTTTCGTAAATATCAGGTCTTTAATTCCTTTAAGGCAGAGGCTATTAGAAAATAGAAGGGGATATCACGTGCGTGAACGAACACCCTCCTCCCTACGACAAATTCAAGCACTTACTCATTACGAAATATGCTGCTTTTTTTTTTTTTTTTTTTTTTTTTTAATTTTACGTAATAGCAGTAAAATGTTGCACATTTCAGACAGTTATGGGGGAAAAAAAAATACCGAAATTAAATTTTAAAAATTGGAGGAAATCTTTTAGTATGCAATAAAATTCATGTTGCCAATAACCCTACAATTATTTTTCGCCAAAAAAAAAATTGATAATATATATAAAATAGATAAGAGAGAATAATAGATGGAAGATAAATTGAAGGAAAAGTTGTAAAATTGTCTCATTACATTTTATTTTTATTACGGAAGACCTGCCCTCGAATTTAGCCTAGTTCCGTTGGCTGTTAATCGTAGGAGCCTTACCTCCGTCGTTGGCTATTCTCATAGGAGGATATGGACAGAATTCTTTCGTTTATTATTATTTATTTATTTTACCTCATTTGCTGTCAATTTAAATATTCTTTTTTCTTGTCCTTATTATGTTTCTCTTCATAAGAGACAGACAGCGATGATGATAATAGAACTTTTTGGTACGGATAACTCTAGTAATAAATAAAAATATAGACACTAGGAAAATTATTAGTAAAAGATAAAACTGTATCGAGAGATATCAGTTGAAATTTATTTAAATGGCAGTTTTCAATCTCAAATAAGTATGTAAACAGAAATTTAAATTTGTATGAAACTTACAACTGTAGAACATTCGAGAGTTACACCTCCACCTCTCAAAATAAATATTTGAGAGCACGTGAAAGATAAATTTGCTCTCTTCCGCGAAAACCTTCTCTGACAAAGAGTGGAGAAATAGTAATATACACATGTTCCTCAGACATTCATCCTTCTGATCGTTCTTTACAGTTCATTGCAAAGTTGTAAGTATATGTTTGAAGCTTGGATTTCCTTCACAACTGCTTACATGTGATTTTTATAAATGAAATATATTGTTAAACAGTTGCATTATCCCGTGAAATTGTAATAATATAACTATTTTTTTCATTTGTCAAATCGTAAGCATTGTTATTAAATTGTCATTAAATTGAGTTATCTTATTGTTTTTCAAAACATTTGTAATCTTTGGCCATCAAATGAAAAAACTGTGAACAGTATTGGTACTATCACTACAGTGTCACATCTAAGGATAGTCATCCAAAATTTAAAAAATTAAAATAAATAAATGAATAGTAAATTAATACTTTAGAATGTAAGAATATAATCACTTAGTCTTTCACTTAAATTTCTGTCATAATGTGTCTCATGAATTATTTTAAATTCGTAATAGAATTTAAAATAATAATAATAATTCAGAAGCTGTTTTCTGACTGCAGTTCTAATAATAAAATAGACGAAGTGTACGTTGGGTAGGACTGGGAGAGTCAGTTTTGGTAATTGAGGAGTAGGATACCAAAATAATCGGGCTCATGTTTAAGTTGAAACATAATTAAAGAACGTATCAAAAGTTATGGAAATCTGTTCAACCGTTTCAGCGTGATGTTTACTCTTCACTTGCTCAATTTGATTAGGACAAATCTTGCAGATTTAGTATAGACACATATTTCGACTAGCATTTGTTTGTTTTCTAAAAAGCTGTCCGTAAAATATAAAATATGCTAATATCTTTAAAAAAAAAAAAAAAAAAAAAAATCTTTGAAAATTATAGGTACCTTACAGTATAGAGTATTTAACTATGTTAATTACCTTCACCATTTGTCGTTCACACTCTTAGCTCAGCTATTTTGAGTGTGAAGAGTTAATTTTGAATGTTCTATAGACAGAAAAAAAGCAACACTTCTGATGTATTAATTACGATTATTATTTTAATTTTCATTGCAGTTTCCTATACGGCAACAGTCTATTGCTTTCGTGTCATAATTCCTTATAATGAAAGAGATTGAATAGCCAGTGTCTCTTTGATGCCTTGGCTCAGGGAAATAAAGGGTTTTGTTTCATTAAATACACAGGATGTATGGTAGATAGATCTTGTGGTGGTTTTTTTCCTTCTGTTCACATCAACGCGTTTCTATTTGAGTGGGACTGATCATTTCAAGAATATGTAAATGCAGGGAGTTGCAATTAGAACTTAACGTGTATTTATGTGATTTCTTATCAAAAAAAAAAAATCACGAATTCTTCTCGTTCCCGCACATATCGGGAACGGAAATGGATCTGAATTCTGTACTTGGTATTATCTTCATTTATGTTTTTTTTTTGCAGAAGGGATCATTTGAAAGAGGAGAGTCTGTTAGAAACAGAATTGCTGGAAGTTTCGCTACAGCGTCAAGAACGTGAAATACTTAGCTATAATTATTTATATACTACTGTGATGTCAAAGACCTTTCGTGGGCCAGACTGCCAATATAAGTTAAATTACGACCTTTAACCTAAGAAAGATTGTTGAATAAAAAGTAGGATAGATTACATACAAATAATTAATTTTGGAATACAATGATATTCCAATACATATAATGTAGATCGTACGTTATATTTGCGCTCAAACTTAGCTTTCAAAGCCAAAATGCTATCCTAACTTATTGCCCTAAAATTAGCTAATTGACGTTTTTTTCGTGTTGTGGCAAGCATTTTGCTATTTTTTTCTATTATGTTAGCCTCACGCTCCTTGTCCTCGTGAAATATTAAACATAAATATTTTCGTAAATTAAACGCAAATATTTATTTATTTATTTATTTATTTATTTATTAACGTATTAATACAGTACAATCCTGTTAAAGAAAGGCTTTGAAAAGTAAATTTATGATAATTTAAATTCCGGAAAAAAAAAAAAAAAAAAATATATATAATACATGTAATTGACAAGTATAAAAGTAAGGTTATGCCATAAAGGAAAAATAAATAAAATATGTAATATATATATGTAATTAATTAGTGCAGTAAGTTATATTATTAGAAAACAATTTAAATTGTTAAGATGTGATTTGATACAAAAACTAATGTGTAAATTTAATTAACCAATTAAATAAATTTTGTAAATAATAATAATAAATCTCAACGTTTATTTCCAACGTTCTTTTGTTTTTAAAAGTTAGATTAGATGACTAGGGCGGCCAAGGTTTAGGTCTCAGTATCCTTCCAGTATCTTAATAATATTGAAAAAGTTTA
Organism: Thereuonema tuberculata; assembly: GCA_023159025.1. Classification (NCBI taxonomy): domain Eukaryota; kingdom Metazoa; phylum Arthropoda; class Chilopoda; order Scutigeromorpha; family Scutigeridae; genus Thereuonema; species Thereuonema tuberculata. Next base: position 67,435,220 of record JAFIDM010000002.1, read on the forward strand.
AAAACTGCTAAATAAAGCTTTATTTTATATATAACTTAATATTTAGCACTTTATAAGCTTTTTCAATAAATTGAATCGAAAGGTGGAGCTTTTATGGTTTAAATTTCATCCGTATGTTATTACATATATATTTCAGGCAACGATTATGGATTGTTGTTGAATTAAATTTAAAAAAATACAAGTGTGTCCAACATTTACGTTTCTACTCTTGATCAGAGCTCACACAACATTTTTCTTTCTTTTGGAACGAATTGGAATTACATTTTTTTTTTTTTTAACTTAATGCTTCTATTAACTATACAAGTTTTTGATGGGACTAATGATTTGCTCCATTTCCTCCGTTGATCGCTATTTACACTTTTCCTCTTTCAAAATCTCACAAAACAAAAACAAAACAAAACAAAAAACCCTACGTAACAATTACCATTTCCTTTACCTATGTTACGTAATTTCTCACCATTTTCCCCTCCTTTTTTTTTTCCCCCTCCAGGAGCCTCCCTCTGCTCAATCACCGTTGTATAATCACCCATTTCCGTACAACTGCGGGGCTCACACCTACTTGCATCTGCTTCCAAATCATAACATCCGGAATTTTAATGACTCAAATGAAACTAAGACTGGCTTCTTCTTTTTTAAGTCAAGGTTCTAATTTTGATGTTCAGGTCATTTCATATACCCCGAATAAATTGAGCTCATCTATAAAAAAAATATATATATATATATATATTTATATGTATATAAAATTTTTATTATTGTTATTATGTTATTCACTTAGATTTGATTTTGCTTCTTCGATATTCTGTCATCTTAACTATCCGATGTAAGTTTTTATTTTTGCTTAGTTGAGATCTTGCAGTGTTTTTATTTTCAATGAAGTTTGATAATAAATTTGGGGAAAAAAAAATTAGATAAAAATTTTGTGGTAAAGCATAAAATTAAGAGAGCGACCCATTAAAATCCACGCGGACATTGAATGTGTGCATAATCAATTTCAAACAACAGACAAGGAAAAATTTTAGTTGCGTAAACATGGAATCGCCGAAATAAAAAATAATAAAAAAATCTATTCAAGGCTGGGATTCGAACTCACAATCTTCTGATTCTGTCACTATCCACTATACTACTTCTGTTTCCTTGAAAATAATGATAATAATTAGCCTATTTAAAAGGAATCTCCTAAATATAAAAAAAAAAACAAAACAAAACAAGACTCAACTCTAAAACTTTCAAGCTCAGAGTATGGCGAAATTATTGACACTCAAGAAACAAAACTACCCCGTTCCTACTGTGTTTGAGCCTCTGAACACGATGGTGAAGTCCGTTTGCCGATCCGACCTTCCGTTCGGGAGTTATGGGATACGATATCAGATACAGTCGCACAGGACAAACGTAAAAGCACCCAATAATGGATCACTAAAAAGCAACTATAGAAGTCGACTACTAGAAGTTTGCATCATCTACTAAAATCAAAATGTGAGGTACATCTTAGTGTTAAATTCTTTTTAAAGGGCGCTTTACATTGTTTTGTTTAAAATAGTAAGTTTTCATTGGAGTACTTTTCAGCTGGCAAAAATAAAAATAAAAAGAAGCACATAAGCACAAATAACTATTTAATTTTAAGACAGCGTTTTTTCGAGGGTTCGAATCTAAACCCTATCCTGCTGTAATTTTTTTTCGACGTTGATGAAAATACCATCTTAGTGGTGCGGTAAAATCTTTGAAAAACACTATTATTCTTGTAATTACGCCATACACCTAAAAAGATTGCATATACTGTAAAAGCACTTATTTTCGCGAGGCTTTAATTTTCGCGAATTTCGCGAGCCCGTCGTAATCGCGAAAATTTAAGCCTCGCGAATTACTTTTTTTCGGTTGAATTCGGTTCTGTTCATATAAAATTCGCGAAATTTTCAGCTCGCGAAATCACCGATATCTTCATTTTCGCGAAAATTACGGCTCGCGAAAATAAGTGCTTTTACAGTAATATATCTAATTTTATAAATATGGATTTAGTGAATCCCTTCTCATTCTTAATTATCCACATTGCTATTGAATATCGCAAATAACTTGAGTTGATTCCATTGGTGAGAAAATGATGGCATTAACGTTTTGTGTTACTTGGATATATGTTGCCTACTTCTAGTAAAGAACTTCTGGTAATGAATATCTACTACAAAATTTCTCCAAATTGATAAATAAGATAAACAATTTTTTGTGTTCTTTAAACATCATAACATAATTAGGAATTATAAAAAACACATAATTTAAGATCAGTAATAATCTTTAATTACTTAATAGTTAGTTTCGTTAAGTTTTGTTGCTCCAAAAGCGTCTGAAACTGTTGTCGACTGGAAAAGAATCTTTTCAGGCAATTAAGAAAGGAAATTAAGACTGAATTCCTTTCTAATAATTAATTTCCGCTTTTTGATTGTGAAGAATGAAGGCGAAGGGTTTTTATCTCACAGAAACGAAGAAAGACAGGATGCGAAGCGCCTTCACCAATCACAACAGATTTAGCAAAATAACAATTATTCCCGTAACATTTCTCTTTTAATAAATAATAAAAATAATAAGAACCACACTTTTTTTTTTACTTAGAGAATAATTATTATTTACAGTTTTGAGATGGAGCTGATGATAAATCTGAATTAAATTAATTCAGTGTCCATTCGTCATTGGCTAAAGTTCGTTTAATAAACAACAAGTTAAAAGAAGTTAATGCCCACTTTCCGTGAAACATTGTGGTATTTTTTTTTAAGTTAGAAAAATAACGTTATGATTATGGTCAATAATAACATGTCGAATATAGTATATAAATTTTTTGGAAAAATATTTAATCATGAAATATTTAGGTTAGGCGTATCCCACAGGGGTCCACTATGGGACCACTGAAGGTGAGGCTCCAACGTTCGCCGTGTTTTCTTTCCTGTACTCCCAGGATAGAAACCCGGTACTCATTCTACAGAGGGCTGGGTAGGCCCTACGACCCAATTGGACCTCAAATACTGAAGTATCATAAATCCCATTACTGTTACTCACATCAAAGCAGGCGCAGATATTAACTGGATTTTTTTTTTTAAAAAAAAAATGGATAGGCCTTAATTTTAGACTTGATTGTTTACCATCAGTAAATTTTGCTTCGACTATTTTCCTGTCAAATTTTTTTTGTCAGTTTTTTTTACTGGGAAACTTGGTGACAGGAATCCACGCTGGAGAACTTTTTTTAATTACAAAAGATACATTCTCTCTTAATCCGCCAATGTGAATCTCAAGTTTCAAGAATACATTCACTGATTCTAATAATACTGAAGACACAAACAAATGTACATACACGTATTTCATAATTTTAAAATTATCCACAGGAAAGTAGGATGAAAAATCATATTCTCTTCTTGAAATTTTGTGTTAATTTGTTGTCTGAATGATTTATTGATATTTACTTAAACCGTAATTTTGCATTAATATTTCAATTTTTATATCTTTATTATTTTAGAGACGGAAGCTGTGAGAACGTACTTAAGGTAAGAACTATGATTTTTTTCTTTTTGTTTTTGTTTTATGAAGAACTTTTTAATGTAATGTAAGTTATTACTTGACTCCTGTTAAGTTAACTTATAAGGAAAGGGCACACCCTGTACGTCGTGGATTTTAATGCCCTTTTGTGAGAGGAAAGTACAGATGAAGAACTTCAAAAATATATATATAGGTTTGGGGGCCAACGCTCCACGGTTTTCGAAATATTCGGCGTTGTTTTTACTGATTTTCAAGTATAAGATTATTAACTCATTCCATCTCCACACTGAAAGTGTCGGGTAAACGCTGGCATTTGGAGCTGTGGTTAGCGGTTTAGAGATTTTTTTTCTTCTTTTTTATATAATAATGAATTTTCTTTTATATATATATATAAATTAGAAACAAATAATATTCTTTTAACTTTTCAGCTAAATTCATAGTTAACCATTTACCAACAGTGTCTATTTTTATAAACGAATTGATTACAATAAGAGATGCCATCATCACATGTATGGTGAACTTTATCCTTACGTAAAATTCATGAGGATGCTAAGATAAAAATTGTGATCATTGCAACCTGAGTAACAGCCTTGTTATCTGTTTTTAATTGGATCTTCAATCCTTGCCAACGTTAAGCCCAGATTTCTTTAATGCTAAGCTCAGAGCAATCTACAAATAAGGTATTCTAGTATTTCTTGTTAAATATGCGAGTTATTTTTAGTTATATTTTGCAATATCTTCTTCTTTTTTGTTTATCTAGTGCAGTGGTTCTTAAATGCCGGGTTGGTCGACTGCGATGAAGTCTTTAAACCTGACCACGAGAAAAACAATCATAATGCAAATTAAATTTCCATTAAGTTTCAAAGCTTTATCTAAATATATTGACACATACATAAATATTATTTAATTTATTTTTTATAATTCACTTTCACGTTATAATGAAAATTTGAGAATCCTATGGTTGTCTTCATGATTTTATATTTTTGTCTGCTGTGAAAGTATGAGATGTTCTGATTAATTCTAAAAAAAGAATTGATGAGCTAAGAAGTATTCTTTATTCGAAATTTAAATGAGTGTTTAATAAACATCGTCCTATTTGAATTATATTTTGGTTTGAATATTATATAACTCAGTAAGATTAAAAAAAAAATAATAACTTCGACCAAAAACTCTTTTATTAGGTAATTATTAAAAGTTAATGCCTGGAATTGTAACTGTATTTATTTATTTATAGAAATTCCTGAAATAAAAAATTAAAAAAAACGGCGAAAAATAACTTCGATTATATAATATCCAGTTATATGAAATAATGACAATGACATGATTTTCTAATTTTGATGGGAAATGAAAATTGAGTTAAAAGGGAGGAGTGCAGCCTTTCTTCGTTTTTATTTCTCTTTTCTTTAAATACCAAATAAAACATTTCGTTTCTCGGAAAACAAGCTGTAAAATGCGTTGCAGCTCCAGCAACTATTATTAAGCCAACAATTGTCGTGGTATGTGACGTGCATCTTTAATGAGCGATGACAGCACCACCAAGCGGTCAAAGTGGGAATTACACTAACCTGCTGACCAAGTAACCGAAGTTGTATTTGAAATAAGACTGTTTGTTTTTATATTTTTTAAAATAAAGAGTAAAAAATTATAAAAAAAACCTAAGTAATATGAATTTTCATTTATTTCTAAGATTTTTTTAATATTAACTAATTATAAGAGTAATATTAAGTGATAATTCAACTTACTTTAATGTATTTCAACAAAGAAAAAGTAAGATAACACACAATAACTAACAACAAAATTTCACTGAGCTGATCTGATTTTAGATTATAAATCCACAACATACTCACATAAAAAAATGCGATAAAACATACATTTATTCAAAAATTTTCGAAGAGATATAACACGTCTCTTCTTCTTCAGCTTAAAATGAAATTGTAACGAAATAAAAAAAAAAATTAAATAACAATTAAGGAAGACTACGTGAATATAATATTACTTCGATTATTAAAAAACAATTGCTATTAAAACAATTACAATAATAATTTAAGAGTAGTACAAGTCATTAACCATTAAATACATCTAATTTTACTTTGTTTTTACAACTTTCACAATTTTTACTGACTATTTCCTTAGCCATTCTTGTTATCCTTTCATTTACTTGAATCCCATCATTTCTATTTAAATTACTACTTTTTGTGTTCCTAATATACATGCTTTCTATGATTTTTCTTGTCTTATGTTCTTTTTCCACGCATAAGATTTTAATCTCATTATTCATACAATGAGTTTGCTGAATACAATGTTCTGCCACCTCAGATTTGGTTATTGATTTATTATTTATGTAGCCATCGTGTTCCATTACCCGTTCCTTTAATGTCCTTTTACTTTCTCCAAGATAGAATTTCCTGCAGTTCAGACATTCTATCTTGTATACAATTCCCATTTCATGTTTTTTGTCATACATATTTAATTTATTACATACAATATTTTTAATTTTATTTTGATAAACAAATCCAATTTCAATATTAAAATTCTTACAAATTTTCTTAATTTGTAAACTATTTTTATTCATGTATGGTATAAAAAATCTCCTTTCGTTTTGTACATTTTTATTTCGTTACAGTTTCATTTTAAGCTGAAGAAGAAGAGACGTGTTATATCTCTTCGAAAATTTCTTTGAATAAATGTATGTTTTATCGCATTTATTTATGTGAGTATGTTGTGGATTTATAATAATAGTTCCAGAAGAGAAGAAATTAGGAAGAAATATGGAATAAGTACTGATTTTAGATTATTTGCTGGGTAACTGAGGACGACGCCGTTTCAGGTTTCACCACCTTCTTCAGCTCAGTCCCGACCCAGCACAATTCAGCTCAGTTACCCAGCAAATAATCTAAAATCAGATCAGCTCAATGAAATTTTGTTGTTAGTTATTATGTGTTATCTTACTTTTTCTTTGATGATATTAACATTGTACGCACGTTAATTTTGATTTTATTTAATGTATTTCTTAGTGGTATAAATACATAATGTGGATGAAATTGTTGGAATTTTGCAAAAAATAAATAAATAAATATTCTGCCAAGTCCATCCATAGTTTTCTGTCCGGAGACGGGTCCAGTTCTATGGAGGTCATATGGATCTCCCAGAAACACCTGAGGAAAGATACTGGGGGTGGTTTCCCGTTGCCTGCCCCCAGGACGCCATTACGGAATGACGTCAGACTGAAGAGAAAGTGAAGAAGAGGCTTACAACACAGGAAAGGAAATTGAAACATCCAAGCCACTGCCGGGATTCGAACTCAGGTACTGGCGCACTGACCACAACGGCAGACCGCCGCCGAGACCGCGCGGCCACGCCAGCACGGCTATTCTGCCAAGTATAAAAGTAAATTTCAAGAAACTACAATAAATATCTATAAAAATTTTGCAGGTTTTTGGATAGCTTTCGGCTTTAACAATTGCAGGATGTTTATCTCCACGAAATCTGACAATTGTGGTAATGTTACTGCCCAAAGGAAACTGTCAGCTAAAGAGGGAATATTGTTTACTTTTACTAATCATGGGAATTAATCTGTAACTGTGATTTTATATATATTTTATTTACTTATTATTTATTTATTATTTTTCACTGAAAAAAAAAAAATTTTGCACATTATTGTTACGTTGGAAACTTTGGAGTACTATCATGCAACATACATTGTATAAAACATACAATGTATGTTTACGAATGAAGTAAAAAAACACATTATGTTAATGAGGAGATTTTAACCAGGTGCCCATTAATAGTGGAACCCGTTAGTTAATTACCACCGACGTATCATTACTTTGAATAGGTCACGAGCAAATAAATTACATTACGTTCAAGAAGACGACAAAGTAGAGGATAGAAGGAGAAACAGTTAAATCGGATCCATATTTCCTGAACAGCGGTCGGGATCAATCGACCACGGCAGGCAGCCGTTTCATTATGAGAGTCGAGGAACATTTAAGACAGTTTGTGCTGCTATTGTAGTTGTTATTCCGTGTTGTGATATCCAAACTTGAGAATACCTGTCATCACATAACTCGCGTCTTCATTTTTATTGAAATGAAGATTTCTAAAAACGCATTTCATCATTTTTTGTGTTTTTTACGTCGAGATATAAGTTTTCCTAGAGAAATCTTAATCACATGACGAAGAAAATGAAAGTAAAAAAGGCTTTGTCAGTTTTATCTGTTAGATCCATAATTGAGGATTTGGAGTTTATATCTAAGGAATGTTTCAGAAATATGTATAAAAACTTTAAAAATTTACATTTTATTAACAGCATACATAATTTAAATTTTTTTATTGCATTTTAAAGCTAAGATATAGCTTTTTTTTTTTTTCTTCTTATGTTCAAAGTTCAAAACTGCCACCATAACTTAAGAATTCTTGAGCGATATTTCTCCAAGAACCTTACCATTTCAGTGATATCACAAAATTTTTGACAAATTACTTTACACCGAATATTGGAAACATGTTTATAGCGATGTGTTGGTGTTTTTTTCACAAGATGGCGCACCCTCACATTATCATACAGAACTGTGGTCTTAACTCGACAACAAATTTCCTGATTATTGGGATAGATCGATTTTGAAGAAGGAGTGCTTTTGAATATCTCCTAAGATTTAAGATCTCACCCCTTTGGAATTTTTTTGCTTGGGAATACAGTAAAACCCCGTTATTAAGCTCCCGCTTATAGCACTATCCCGTTCTTTACGCTCCTTTCATACGGTCCGTGGAATTTTCTATGTAACTCTGTATACATTTACCCTCTTATAACGCTTCAAATCCCGCTTGTAGCGCTTTTTTTATATCGGAAATTTGTATCGAAAAGAAATGTAACACTGTAAAGATTCTTTTTTTTTCCCTGGTAGGAGGGAATCTTTGAACTCTGTGAGTTGCGGGTCTGGGATACAGTTGTGCAAAATATCGAAGCGGAAATCCTTTTCTGAAAAATTGCAAATTCCCCGTAAGTACGACGAGAATTCTACAGAAGTCAGAAGGATTTCGCAGAATCTCTAGGAATTCCCTCGTCCAGCCTGCGAACAATAATGAAAAACAGGGATGCAATTACCGATGCAGCGAAGGGTTGTTGCAAACGTAAAAAAGTAAAGTGTGCACTAAATCTGCTCCGAAAATATATTAGTATTGCTCCTTGTGGTATATCAATTTACGTTAGTAGTTACCTGAACCGCATTGAAAATGTCATAATTCAACAGTAGCACACACACATGGCAAACCACAATCAAAGATCTTTTTAATAAGAAATAAGCTCATATATGCAGTATATCTATTGCAGGATCACGTATGTTTCCTGTAAAATGGTGTCCAAATCTTTCCCCATCTCATAAATCATTTCCCATCTATACCGCTATCCCGCTTATTACGCTTGTAGGTCATGGTCCCTTGACGAGCGTAATAACGGGGTTTTACTGTACTTGAAAAATCAGATTTACAATCGCAAACTACAGACATTGAAGGAAATGTCGATGATAATATACGAGTAAAGGGCATTTCACATGGATCCGACCATCCGATTTTCGGATCCATGGGAAACGCCCTTAAGTAAGCTGAAAAATTTCGCATGTTTTACACCTTTCAGTTTGTATATCACTTGATTGTGGATACTTACAAAATTACTTATCTCTTTACTTTAAAATGTTATTTAAAAATTAAACTTGCCTAAGTTCTAAATGAAAAATACATTTTTAAAGTGCATATTTAATTCCGAAGCATCCTTTATTTCTCTGAGTTAAAGTCTTCAGTGATGTTTAATTACAGCAAATATTTCGCGGCTCCAATTTTTTTAATTTAAAAAAAAAATAATAAGTTACATATTAATAACTTGGCTGTAGCTTCAAATCATTGCCTTTGCCAAATCGTGATTCTTCCCTTGCTTAAACATTGAATTGGAAGATGGCGACCAGCTTTTGAATTCCTTTGGGCTTAATGTTATTGGTTGGCGTTGGTGGATTTGTCAGTGGCATTCCGATGGTGTCACGACATATCCCTCCCGGGGGGTTCTTTTCTCTGGACATCTTAAGACTTTCCGAAGGTCAGGCGGATCCCTTCTTTAAAAAAAACGTACTGACAAGACACGAGGGTACAATAGACGAATGGGTACACGGGGGCTTTTCAGTCTTTTAAACAACATGTTTTTGTGCGCACGATGGTTGCGAGACACAGTAATCTCCTAAGGTTTACCCCCTCGTATATATATTTTTTTTTTTAAATGTCTCGTGACTTATTATGAGTAGCCCCTTCTTCCTTCTAGTGCTTGCGTATCAATTGAAAGATAAATACAGCCACACCAAGCTTAATTCACCGGAATTGAATATTGCGTGCGTGCATCTATTGGTAAATGCGATGAAGCCTTCGGAACCAAAGTGGGCCTAGATTAATTTAAACAGCAACTATAAATTCCTTACAAAAGTAAAATAAGTAAATTCATTTGTCGCCTGTATAACAGGTCAAAATACATTAAATAGATGCATTTGAAAAGTAATAGGCTAAAGATTTATCAACTAGCATTAATAAATTTGTCTTTACAACCCTGTAAAAGTACTTCACGCTATTCAGCTGATGAGTTGGATAGCTGTACTGAAATACCCCTTATGCACGCAAGACTTTATTTATTAACAAGTCAATTCACAGTTTTATATTAATAATAAAAAAAAAGGGCAAGGGATGTCGTTCAGTTATCAAAGCTTGCATTGTTAACAATCACACAACTATAGATTCAGAACTCATTTATATTAAGTTGTAATTCAAAAGGTGAAGCATAATTTCAACCATTGCCCAAATATTGAGTTCTGTCTAGACCCCATTTTGCGCTTTTCGAGCAACTCTTTAAGTAAATGGCCACTGGCCAGCTGAAATCGGAAGTGGCCTGAAGCGGAAGTCGGATTTTCTCTAAACCTCTAGGCCACGGAGAGCCCAACGATGAATGACTCTCGGGACTCCTACTGCCGGTTTGGGCTGTGTAGGACGTTACACACAACACGACACGGAAACCATAACAGCCCCTCGCTGCCAGTTTGCTAAAAATGATTGATAAATGCTATCGATAATAATTAACAAATTTCAATTAGGACTGCACTGATTGTACACTGTGATTTATATAGGATTCTATAAAAGATTTAAGTCAGTAAGGGGTTTTTCTTGTTAAATCATATATATGTGTCTAACTTTCAAATTAGTTGAGGTATTGTTATTGCGTTTTATCGACAAAATATTTCGCCTTTTGTTTTTTCACGAACGTCTGACCTAATGGTTCGAATTGCAAAAAAATCATTAGATATCTTCCTTGTAACAACCTAAGCCTAACCTCTCTATAATTTCAGCTTTGTAGGAATGTTATTTTGAGTCATCATCACAAATGATGACCACATCTTTCTACTAAAATTTTACAGCATTCTCGTTCTAACCCTCTTTTGTTTTATTGTTAAGGGTTGTTGGAATCCTGTGTGTACTTAGATGTTTCTTTTTCTCTTCTGTGTATGTTTGTGTAGTTTAAAAATTAATCGGGCCTGTGCAATAGGCCTAAAAAAAGACTGCAGCGTTAATGGTGTTTACTCACGTCCCTTTAAGAATATATAATTGGCAAGGGGTGTTGGAAACGTTAGATCAAAAGTTTATCCGACTAAGCAGGTATAAACACGAATTGTGAACAGCCAGCGGCCATCTTGTTTGTTTGTTTTTCCTCACTTCTCTCCAGCTCGTGCAAATTAAATCCGTGCTACTACAGATTTATACTTCTTTATTTTAGAAGACGTAGAAGGGAATATCTTTGGAATCCTTTAGGCTTTTTATTATCTTCCTTGAAAAATCAATTGGACCAGCGAAGAGTGAAAACAGTTCGAATGAATGTGGAACGACTTCGGGGAAATCCTTCTTGTGTTTGATGCGCGTTTCGGATGTTTGGGATGACTGCGGATCTTTGCAAGTGACTCATTCGCGTAGGTGGAAACCGAAAGAAATGCTGTTTGTTTAGATGCTTGACTGAATCCTTTGCTTGCGATCCCACTTGTAAAGTGCTTCTTAAATATAGAAACTATTACAGCTACTTGTGGCTTAGAGCTTAGAGCTACTTGTGGTATATTAAGAGCAATCCATTGGAGAAGTTCCAGCAAAGATGCTGAGAATTTGATTTCTAAGTTTTTGTTTTATCTATTTGATTA